>CP125978.1:64064581-64555475 GCA_030063025.1 Avena longiglumis | reverse complement strand
GAGCGTCATCAAATGGAAAACTCTTATACTACAAAGTTGTAGTAAATTTCCGTCGAATTGATTGCGGACATAAAATTTAGCTGATTAGAGTCGGCGGCGCAATTGCTAGAGCCCTGATTTACTACAACCCATAGATGGGGGTAGCAGAGATCCAGAAGCTATATAAAGGAGAAACCCCCTAATTCATGGAGACACCTCCACCACAGAATTTTGCAGCCACAAAGCCACGTTTTTCCTCTCCACTGGATCCCATCTCCATGGGGAGGGATCCTAAGAAAGCTCACTGAAGGAAGGGGGCTAAGGGGGTGCTCCCCACACCCCACGCCCAGCTGCCCGTAGCCAGCAGCCCTCTTCACGCCATATCCATCAGCTGAAAATCCTCCTGAGTATGCGATGGTTAATCCTCTCACTCTTTACACCTACTGTCTCTAGTCCTATATGTAAACATAATTGTTTGATGCTATAAGTTATAATCTATATATGATCTATGTCATGTTTGTGTAAGTTTGTTTGTTCTTAGATTAAATGATTGAACGTCTTTTGGTTCAGCACTTTGAGTTGTATGTTGATATAGCACGGTCCTTTGGTGTCCATTATATTTATGCTTGTAATGGATTAAACATCCACCGGGGGTTTTGTAGTATGTGTATGTAAGAAGGAAGGGGAAGTTAGCAACGTGTGAAAACCTAGGGGCGAATGGACAGCAGGAACATTACGCACGTATGGGAGGCCAACATGACCTTTATTAACTTAGTGGCTATGGTTGGAGAAACCTTAATATTTGTTAGTAGTTAGAGATGTTTTATTAATCCAATCGCTTATAGTACATTGTAATTTCAAGTGGTGGCGCATGTATATTTAGCCTCTCCACATAAAAAGCGCATGAAGATAAACTGAGCCGATTTATTACGTAATTAAATTTGGACCGGCCACCACAATTACCTGCACCACTATTCCACACTCAACTGGTTCTGCATTAGTTTAGGCGTGATTTTTATTGCTGCAGCAACTAGCTTTTACTTTCTTGTTGTTTTTATCTTGTAAAAGCTTTCTCTATTACTCGTTTTGTTTGCTCTACTTTTATTTCCTAGATAATACAAAGCGTTTAGTATGCGTAGAAAGTTGTATCGAGTGGTTGATAGGAACTTGAGAGAATATTTATCCTACATTTAGCTTCTCATTTAGGTTAACACGACACTCCTTAGAGGCCCTGTTTGGAACCACGGGATAGGAAAAGGAAATGCGAGGAGCGAAAATCACGGGGAATTGAGATGACGCCTTCTCAAAATCCTATAGGAATGAAAATCCATAGGATTTTCATAAGTTAGCTGTTATTTGGATTGTAGGATTGAATAACACATGAAACTATTCAAAGACATGCCCGATGGTATACTAATTAAGACTGCATGAATGCTACGTGTAGTATAAGCTCGGAAAAAAATCATCAAGCAAATTTGAAGAGCATGATACTCCTAAACTAACAGTGGCTTAATGATTTTTTGAACATGAATTGGCAGTACCATGCTCTTAAAATCATTAAGCCACTGTTCCCAAACTCATCAAAAAAGACCACCAGGTTAATGTATATCATTAGGCAACACACTGCCACTAATTGTTCGTTACCGACTTCTGTTATTTCATGTATGTAAACCATAAAGAACAAAATAAAATAAAGTTGATGTAGGATTTCTCTTCAATGCGTTTGATATTATGCATTCGGTTTATCGCTGGCCCTTGTATCCAACACACGGTGGTGGTAGGAAACTTTGTTTCACTTATAGTGTTGGACGGGTATACATGGTCTTTTTGAGTGGTGAGAAGTCCACATGACTAAATGAACAACTGCTTACTGCTTTAGCGCTTAGGAGCAAATGTTCTCGAGGAAACTTTCCATTAGATTAGACAAATGTTATTTTTCATGTGAAATCTTAAGGATAAGAATCCTATATGGTGGAATCTTCTTTTCCTATTCCTCACGTTTAAAGGGCACCAAAAAGAAGGCTTTTCATGTGAAATTCCTATCCTACAAAATTCCTCCATATTTCCCGTGTTTCAAATGACCATTTGCTTGCTCCAGAAAAGGCTGCGATCCCCTATACTTATGGGATGTATCAAGCGTACCTCAAGCGGGTAGGCAAGCGGCTTGACTTCGACTGCACCATGAAGAAGAGGCGTATAACTTGAGTTGAGTTGTTTAATAGATTGTCTTGTGAGCTCTCCGGAAGGAGGGGAGGGTAAAGCTCATGTCTGTCCCAAGCTCCTGCAAGCTTCTTTGATGAGCACCATGGTACCCTTCTTGATCTGCGTTGCCTATATGAGTGCGTTGGCCTTTTCGACCTGTACATTGTGTAGTGCAAGCAGAGTGCATGCCACGGGCGTATGATTTCCGGAGTTCTAAGTAGAAGTCTTGGAATTGCCGTTCGCCGAAGATGAAACTTCCGAACCATTATGCATGATATGATGCTGCTGGGGCGCGCGCTTGAACTCTATAGACCAATGGACTCCGAAAAATTAACTTGGCTTGAGTTTACGCTTTGGTTGGTGACGGGCATGGCCTCGATCCACTTGGAGAGGAATTGTGGCCATTGCGACAGCGGAGGAAGGCGTGGCCCTCCTAGCGAGAACTTTGGCGGTTTGTTGTTGATCATGTCGAGGCCCCATTGGGCGAATGGCCCGGAGCCATTAGTATGAGCCTCATCTTGGATCTGGCACTTATGTGGATTGTCAAAAATACCTCTAGCATTACGCACCTCTACGGACTATGTCCTTGGCGCCCGTTCATTGCGGTTGGCGGTGAGACCAACTTCGTAGATCTTTGGCGACTGGTAGAAGGCTGCATTTTTGCGTGATGGCCGCGGAATACCCTCATGGATGTCTTTGAGGGATGTTTTGCCAGTCACCGATGGTGACAGCAGCCGCTGAAACACACCCAAAAAGAAACTGCGCTTGTACAACACCGCCATTGATGATGGTGAAAGACCTTTGTGCAAGCGAGATATCGCCCGGGCATACAGCCGATTTCTCCCAGGCAGGCGATTATTTAGCTTGATTCTTGTGAAGAGTACGGTTGTCCATGTTTCTTCTACTTGCCATGTCACGAATCGGTATTGACCAACTCGACCTCAGAGTGTCAAGCTTTTGGGTCCTTCTTGTCCTTTGGGTACTTTAACCCAAAAGGTCATGACGCTTCTTCGGCCAATGAGGCCTTTTGGGGAATTTCCTCTTGATGGAGGGTGCCTCGCATAGATTTGTTGAGAAACACTCCTGGTGGTACTCGGTATTTTCGAGTTAACCAATGTTGGCGAGTTCACCGGCCTCCTGAACGTTTCTTTCCTGCCGACGTCAAGGAGCTCACATCCGTCGAAATCTCCTTCAAGTGAGTTGTAGGCGCTGCGGTATGTGATCATGTTGGTGTTGTAGGCGTCGCTTTTCGTTCGCCATCGTATCTTGAGCAGCGAGGAAGTTGAATTACCGTAGATGACTAGGCGTGTGCGCCGCACACCTTAGCCATCTTCGCCGCAAGATGGATGAGGCCTCGTATTGGATTTGTTGTTGTTGGGTAGCGAATTTCGCTCCGAAGAACATACTTCATCTTATTACCGCCTTGAGGAAGGCGTTAGTATGGCGGCCCTGCTCCGATACCTATGTGCTTGGGCCGTCAAAGTGCGTGTCGAGGACTCGACATGTCCGGAGTATCACATTGTTGGAGCTCCATCGATTGGACTGAAATGAAAGTCGGGGAGGATCGAGATTTGATGGTAGTCTTGGCTAAATGAATGATGTCCCACAGGAGACAACTTCGCCCCCTTTACAGGGCCCTGCGCCCCTGTCTTCCGGGGTTATTCGGGGATGTTCGAGAAGCGGGTGAAAGGATCACTGAATGTGCTGCCTAGAGGGTGAATAAATGATTAAATTTTTTTCCTAGAGTGGCTCAACAAAGGCCGGAATAAAACTAATATTTACTTTATTAAGCACAAAACCTACTAGAACAATCTAGGGTTCACTATATTACCAACAACTTATACTAAGCAATACAAACAACTTATGTGATATAGCAGAGATATATACTTGCAAAACGAGAGGCTATCACAAAAGTAAAGAAGGCTGCATAAGTAAGAGCTCGGGTATAGAGATAATGTAGAAGCACGCATGAACTGACGATATTTTGCAATTCACTCCCAACATAGATGCGTCTACGTCTAGATTTGGAAGGGGTGGTATCTAACCACCTCACATACAAAAGCCTCCTGTTCTCAAAGTGAATCTCACCCCAGCATGGGATGGAGTCACACTTACTTTTATCCAGGTGCACTTGTCGTGTAAGCAATGGAACCTCTCTCACAAGGTTGGGGCACTTCTCCACAACAATTGGAGGCTCCAACAAACTCCACCAAAGGCCTAAAACCGTCTAGGGTTCCAAGAACCCAAGAGAAACTTCAACGAATACCACGAACCAAATCCTCAGGGATAACTCAAACCGATGCACCTAATGCAAATGACAAGAACACCACAAAGGTACTCCAATCCATCACTCTCAAGTTCCAACAAAGATACTAAAGCTATTGGGGGAACAAGATAGAGGAATCAAAGAGGGACACAAATCCCCAAAATCTAGATCCCCAAAGATACACTCACAAGCAGATGTTTTTGGTTTGGTCAAAATGTGGATCAAGATCTCCTCTCTCTTCCACTCAAATATGGGCAAGAATCATCGGAGAAGAGATTAATCAAGATTCAAAATCTAGAACAAATGTGGACAAAGCTTAGTCTAATAGAAGAGGAAAACAACCTTATAAGAATAAGAAGGAAAGCTATTTGTAAGAGGGCCAAATACCTGGGTGAGGCAAAATAAATGGGCCGAGCCAGTGCTTACTGCAGGTTAGGCAGCTAATCTGGGACCCAACCCTCAGCCCTTGGGATAGAAGAAACAGCAGAAGTCAGCGAGCATAGCGTGATCGAAGAAACCAGTGCTTCGCGAGACATGACTGACACGGTAGGCCTGCGGTATGGCGAAACCCAAGCCTAACGGGTGATAGCGTGGCGAAGCCAGCGCCGCCCTTGGCAGTGGTAACAGCGAGAAATGAGCGGTAACGTCTTGTGACAAGCCGAGGCGGGCTGGCATCTGGCGGGGCGGTGGGCCGGGGGAGCAGGCACGTGGCGGGGCCCATCTTGGTGGCGGGGGCCTTAGTAAACCTGTGTGCGCGAGAAGCATGGCCGGGCCAAGGATGGGCCGTACGGTAATCGGACCACCGGGAGGTACTCTGGCCAGTCCGATAAACCCCGTCTTTGATCCATGATGGCCGTCTTGAACAACACAACCGAGATAAATTTGCCGTGGTAATCCGGTACTAAACCCGGTAGTCTGGGGCCGGACGAAAAACATCTTTTCTTTTCTTTTTAAACCGAATAAAATCAATGTTCAAGCGTCAATAACTTTTGATTGGTAGCTCTGATTGACCCGATTCGGTTATGTTGGAAAGAGGCGACAATAAAATGTGAGATACCTCAGTAGAAAGAAAAACCGCATAGATCAAAATCGCAACAAGATATAAAAGAGATCGTTTTGATGAACAAGAGCTTTGTTATGGATATTACCACAAGCTCTAAATCCTCATGGATAAGACCAAATAACAATCAAATATGGTGATGCAAGGATGCAATGGTGCGAGCTCACTCACGAACAATGTGATTGAGTTACTCATTTGAGAGCCCCTCTTGATAATGCGGTTATCTATCCTAAACCGATCTCCCGCTAACAATATGAGATTAGCAGGAAAACCTATCAAGATTATACCTTTGCCTTGAGCATTCCACTTGAGCTCGATGTGAACAAACTTGACCTTCTCAAGATGGGCAGCCTTTCTTGATTCCTCATCATCGATCCATGATCACCAAGGATGGCAAGCATAAAACATGAGATCTTCTATAGATGGCGCATTTTGAGCTTGCTGACATCTTCTTCTCATTTCATCGACCTTGAAGTGGGCATGCTCCAAAGCGATACCAATGGACAAATCCTACAAGTATAACTTAATACACACATTAGCTCATAAGATTGTCATTACTTACCAAAACCACACATGGGGGCCCACATGTTCTTTGATCTCCATTTTGGTAATTGATGATAATCCTTTAAGAGGGTTTATATAAGAATATTAATGAATAAAATGGTAATGCCAATATCAAATACTACATAAGTATGTGTATTGGTACCACCACCATGTATATAGCAAACTCCCCACAATACTATGCATGTGTGATGAACTTGAATTTCATAATACACACATTAGCCCATAAAGATTGTCATTACTTACCAAAACTACACATAGGGCCACATGTTCTTTCGGTGAGGCGTCGTTGGCGACCACGATCTGATAACTCTGGAAGTAGTGGCTCATTGACGCTCGTCATGAATCTGGCCGTAAGCGAACCAGTAGTGAGGTACCTGCTTTGTCGGTCGATTGCCTCGGCGAGGTAGTAGATTGGGCATTGGATCCCGTGGGTGTTGCCATCTTTGGGTCGCTCGACCACAAGTACGGTGCTGACCACCTGATGTGTGGTTGCGATGTATAGCATCAAAGGTTCCCGTTCCTTGGTATTGGCGAGACGGTGATGTGGAAGCGCTTGAGATCTTCGAATCGTCATCGATTCGGTGTCCACTCAAATGTGTTTGTCTTCGACAAGCGATAAAAGGGAGGGACTTCTCACCCATTTGGCGAATGCTATACGCTCGGTATGTGATCGCCCAGCTAGGCATTGGGCGCCCTTGAGGTTCTTTAGCTACTACATGGCGATATGGACCTGATTTTCTTGGTTTGCCTTGATGCCCGTTGGGAGATGAAGTACCCAATGACGACAGACGCGAAGGCACACTTGTCAGGTTCATCTTGATCTTGTGGCAATCAAGATTATCGAGCGTCTCATGGGATCATCTAATAGCGTCTGGCCTCCACGGTCTTGATTACTATGTCGCCGACGCGGAGCACAGATATTCGGCCGATCTAGTCCTTGAGACATGCTTGCATGCACCTGCGGTATGTGGCACTGCGTTCTTCAGCCCGAAGGGCATGGTGTTATGTGAGAATAACCCGAATAACATGATGAGCGCCCGTTTCTCACGATCTTTGACCTTCATGCGAATTTGGTTGTATCACGAGTAGGCGTCGAGGAAGGAGGTTTCTTCCTGCGATAGAAGTTGATGATTTGGTCGATCCTTGGTAGAGGAAGTGGTCCTTGGGACGATACTTGTTGACGATGTAAATCCACACACATGTAGGATGTCCATGTCCTTTGAGGACCCGCGGTGTTGGCCAACCACTCGCTTTCTTTGATTTCGATGAAGTTGGCATCGGCGATCCGTTGACTTTGATTCCAATGGCTCCGGCACTTGGCGGACAGTCGATGCGAATGCTTGGCTTCACGTTTAAACACATTGAGTGCATACTCGATTCCCCGAACTCTGGCATGTCCGCAGACAAGCAAAAATTTTCCCACGCGGAGAATTCTATGGCGTGCTTTCCTATCTTGCGGGACTCGGTCGTTGGCAATCAACGCCATCTTGGAAGCGTCTGTCGGGTGGACCTGCACCTTCTTTGTGTTGGTTGTGGGTCGAACAACATGTGCAGTGCATTTTCACGGTATTTGGGGGTGCCGTTGTCTGTCACCTCTTTGAGTCTCGTGAGCTCCTCTGCGCTTGCGAGCAGTGAGAGATTCTATTGAAGTCTCTCTCGCAGCCCGGACCTTGTGAAGCTTCACGGGACGATGATGCCCTAGGTCTGGCATCTTGATGCTTGATTATGCATAGTGTAATCTTGCCAAGAATCTTGTGAATGCCGCGCAGGATGGCATGGTATTGTGATGGCCATTCCACCACTTGAACTCTAAGCTCACGCCTGAAGATATCGGGCTTGCTAAAGATGACGTCGAGCCATATCTTGCCGGGGGTATATGCCTTCCACAGGACTATGTTGTGTAACGTCGTGTCAGATTTCTCCAGTGCAGGATCTGCGCATCGTTCACGAGAGTGTCTTTGGTGAACATCGAGGTTGATGCTGCAACCGTCCATGAGCAGCGGATCATCTCGAATCCCCCGATCTAGGCCTTGAGCACCGGCGGTGACACGGGCGAGGATCTGGCGTGGTTGATCCGAGCGGTCGAATGTGATGCGGGACTCCGAGCGGCGGTACTCGGTATGGCTGGTGGAAGGTCATGGCGGTGACTGGCCCGGCGTTATCTTCTTCCGCATCTGTTGGTTAGTTGCCCCTTTGGTTGGGGTATCCATACGCACCGTTATCGGTGCTTTGGTGCGATTCCGGCTGCGACGGTCATGAAGTGGAGGTGGAGGAGCTCCATGGGCGATGGCTTTGGGCGAGTCTGAATCGAGGAGTTCACCGTCGGCACCACATTTGGGTGAGGCCCTCGTTGGAAGCCACGGAATTCTCGGCGGTCCTTGAGCATGTGGGTGGCCTTCTTCTTACCATCTTGTTTGTCGGTGTAGAACTAGATGGTGCGGGGACCGAACATCTTATAAGTATCTTAGAAGGCTCATCGTCCTTGATTTGCGACATTGCCATGTTGCATGGGTGCGTCATGTCCATCGCGATAGTTCCTTTGCGGTATCCATTGCGGTTACCGTCATTGCGTCGATCGGCGTATCAGCCGCAACCATGTCGACTCCATTGCGGTCGTCATAAGATGATTCCTCATAAAGATCAAGATAAAAATTGTGTTCTCCCCAAGTATGCCAGATTGAAAGTTAATAGTGTCCAAGCATCACGTGAAGATCGGGTGCTATAGACTCTACGGCTCACATACAGCAGGTGCAAGCCAGTTTGCACCACCTTGAGAAATACTTGGGTCTGGCTTGGCGAGCCCTAGCATGTACGACATGGCCTCGGAACACAAGAACCAAAAGGTTAAGCATGAGTCATATGGTGATATGATCTACACTTTGTTGTCCACCATTGAAACCACATCTCTTCTCGTGATGATCGGATTAGGTGTGGTGAATTTGGATGGTGTTCACTAAACAACTTGAGGATGTTGAATTTGGTGGGAGTTCATCTAGTAATTTGATTAAATTGAACTATTTATCATGAACATAGTATAAATTGTACTTGCAAATCTGTAGATCACATGGCCAAGTCAACTTCAACTTCAATGTTTTTCTTTGAGAAGGAAAAGCTTAGAAACAATGGGTCTAACTTCGCAATTGGTTCGCAATCTAAGAATCATTAAATGCGGACAAAGGACTATGTCCTTGGGAAAGCGTTAAGTGACCCCCTGCGCAATATGGTGATGAGAAAGCTGCCTATCGATCGGCGCAAAGATGATTATGGTGTGATTAAGAGCACCATGTTGTTTGCTATGGGCAAGACTTCAAAATCGTTTTGAAGAGTATCCGGGACCTTGAAGTTCTCGAGTTTGAAACCATGTTTGAGACTCATGCCCGTTACGAGATATGAGATCTCCAGAAGTTCTTTAAGCGCAAGATGGAGAAGGGAGTTCCGTTGGTGAGCACGCCATAAAGATGTCGGGCTACACTCAACGTCTTGAACTGGAATTCACGATTCGAGAGGAGCTCAAGATTGACGGGGTTCTGCAATCACTCCTCCGACTACAAAAGTTTTGTAGTGACTCATAATCAGATTGGTTCCTGATCGATCAGAGCTCTTACAAGCTGAAGGCTGCGGTGGACATCAAGAAGGATAATCATGTGTTGATGGTCAACAAGCCCTCCTTTAAGAAGGTAGGGAGCAAAGAAACCCTTGAGAAGAGGCGCGATGATTCCCCTGAGGAAGAAGCTCAAGTCGGTCCTAAGCCCGTGCTGAGTGCTTCTATTGCAGGACAAAGATCCTTTGGGCGCATTGTCCAAAGTACTTAGCGGACAAGAAAGTGGCACCATCGGTATATTTGATATACATGTTATTGATGTTTTCCTTACTAGCCCTCGTTGTAGTGCAGGTATTTGATACGGTTAGGTTGCTAATATTTGTAACTTCGAGCAGACTCTGGGAATAGGCAACTGACTGCGAGGATGAGAGTGACGATCTTGGCGTTAACGGTGGATCAAGGGTTGATGTGATGGTAGTCGGCCGCGCTCTCCTTAGTTTTACCTTGATTAGTTTTAAACCTTAATAAGTGTTATTATGTACTGCGTTGAGCATGAACATTATTTACGGATCGTGTTTATTGCAAGGCGGTTATTCATTTAAATCGGAGAATAATGGTTGTTCTATTTATATGAGTAACATCTTTTATGGTCATGCACCTCTTGTGAATGGTTTATTTCTTCTAAATCTCGAAGGGATGAAACACATCCATAACATTGAGGCTAAGAGATGCAAAGTAGATAGTGATAATACTACTTATTTGTGGCCTGTCGTCTAGGTCATATTAGGGTAAAGCGCATGAAGAAACTCCATTACGATGGACTTTTGGAGTCTCTTGATTTTGAATCATTTGACACATGCGAACCATGCCTCATGGGCAAGATGATCAAAACCCGTTCTCCGGTATGATGGAGCAAACAGCGGACTTGTTGGAAATCATACATAGATGTATACGTCCCGATGAGTGTTTAAGCCTTGGTGGATATCGCTATTTCCTCACTTTTACCGATGTTAAGTAGATATGGGTATATCTATTTAATGAAACATAAATCTGAAACATTTGAAAAGTTCAAGGAATTTGAGGAATGAAGTGGAGAACCATAAATATGAAGATTAAGTTTCTATGATCCGATCATGGAGGTGAATATTTGAGTTATGATTTTCTCACGCATCTTAAAAGCAAGTGGAATGGTTTCACAACTCATGCAGGAACACCACAGTATGTGGTGTGTTTGAGCAGAATCGAACCACTATTAGATATGGTCAGATCAATGATGTCTCTACTTGATTTGCCGTTATCATTTTGGGGTTATGCATTAGAAACGCTGCATTCACTTTAAATAGGGCTCCATCTAAATCCGTTGAGGCGACAAGTATGAGCGTGGTTTGGTGCTAAACCTAAGTTGTCGTTTCTTAAAGTTTGGGGATCACGAAGCTTCGTCAAAGAAGTTGATGAGACAATCTCGAACCCAAAAGCGAATGCGTCTTCATAGGATACCCTAAGGTAACTTGGGTATACCTTCTATCCTGACAGAAGGCAAAGTGTTTATCGCAAAAACGGTTCCTTTCTTGAGAAGGAGTTTCTCTCGAAAGAAGTGAGTGGGAGGAAAGTAGAGCTAGGCGAGGTTATTGAACCTTCTCTTGAATTGGAGAGTAGCGCGGCTTTGAAATTGTTCGGTCTGCTGCACCAACAATAGAGGAAGCTAATGACAAGGATCATGCGACTTGGACAATCTGCTCTTTGAGCGTCAGCAGTCGAGCAAGGTGCGTGCCCTCACTGAGTGAAATGCGGCAACCACATGTCTTATCTTGTTGGTGAAGGCGGTGAACCCTGAACTATGAGGAAAGCGATGATGAGCGGACTACGAGAAATGGTGGAAGCCATGAAATCAGTGGGATCCATGAAATGCATTGGAATTATGCCCTAGAGCAATAATAAAGATGTTATTATTATAATTCTTGTTCATGATAAAGTTTATATTCCATGCTAGGGTGTATTAAGCGGAAACTTTAATACTTGTGTGGTTTGTGAGCGACACCGTGTCCCTAATGCGCCTCTATGGACTAGCTCATTGATCGATGATGGTTAGGTTCCTTAACCATAGACATGAAGTTGTCGATTGATAATGAGATCATAACATTGGAGAATGATATGATGGATGGACCCAAACTAAGCTGAAACAATTAGATAAATATCATCGTGTTCATCTTTGCGAAGCTTTTCCTATGTCAAATATTGTATTCCTTAGACCATGAGATAATACAACTCACAGTATCGGAAGAAAGCTTTGAGGTCATCAAACGTCATCCTATGAAAGGTGATCATAAAGGTGTCTCGGGTGATGAAAGTATACATTGGGTTGTATGTATCGAGATGGAATTTGTCCCTCCCAAGTCGGAGAGATATACTTGGGCCCACTCGTGTCGATGTCAACACAGCTTGCAAGAATGTGGTTAAGGAGTTAATCACAAAGTGATATCGGATTGAGCGAGTAAAGTACTTAGCATGACGAGATTGAACTAGGTATGATGCAAGCGATCGAATCTCGAACAAGTAAAATATCGTGAGACGAAGGAATATATATATAGGATTAATTGAATCCACGGCATCGTGGTTCATCAAATATGATCATCGATGAATGTGGAATCAATATGGGTGCAGACCCAGCTGTTGATTATTGATAGAAGATCATATGCATATTCTCGAACCCGAGGTCACACATAAATGTCTCGGCTAGGATAGATTGGATAATTGGTTTATGAGTTTTTGTTGAGTCTCGGATGGGATCAGGGACATCACGAAGGTTCCGGAGTGGTGGGAGAATAAGATTCATATAAAGCGATGCAGTTTTTGGAGTTGAATTGTTAAGGTTAATCGTAATGTCTATAAGGCTTCTAGAACCTTCAGGAAGGACCAACGTGGCCCCACTTTTCGGGGAGGGGCATGGGCCTGTGAGAGTGTCACGGCATTGGGCGGGGAACAAAACCCCATAGGGCCCAGCCGATCCTATAGGGTTTAAAATCGTTTAAACTAGAGATAGGGTTTCTAGAGAGTCCTCTTACTCCTCACTCCCTTGGCCGACCCAAGGCTTGGAGGAGGGCAGGGGCCCCTCTATATAAAGAGGGCTGGGCGCGCCTCCCCACACCTTGCCTCCAACCCTAGTTGCCCTCTGCCCTCCTCTCTCCCTCCCATTGTTTGTGGGTGAAGCCTGCGGCGAAATTCTCCACCATATACACCACGCCGTCGTGTTGTAGATCCAATCTATCTCTCCACCATACTTGCTGGTCGGGGAAGGGAGGAGGCGTGTCGGGTGATGCGTGTGTGCATCTCACGGGCCGCCACTTGTGGTGCTAGATCGGATCGGATGAGGAGGCGAGAATCGACTACATCGCGTTCAGGCGAGCGTTCGGCTCTTGCAGTCTTCAAGGGTATGAAGATCTAATCCAATCTCTCGTTGATTGCATCTCCTAGATTAGATCTTGGCTTTCCCTGCATTGCATCAATGAAAATTTTGATTTACTATGTCTTGAAACCCATCAATTATTGCCTCTAGGGCATATCTCCAATAGTCTCCACTTGCACTAGAGTCATCTAATCTAGATTACATGGTAATATACAGAACACCATGGCGGGTTTGGTGCTGGTCATGTTTTGCTCTCGGGAGAGGTTTAGTCAATGGATCCGCCACATTCGGATGCATGTGCTTTGCAAATCTTTATATCCCCATCTTGGATATGTTCTCGAATAAGCGTGAAAGCGTAGCTTGATGTGCTTGACTTCTTGTGTGACCTTGGTTCTTGTGCATTGGCTATGGCGCCCATGTTATCACGATAGATAGACATTGGGTCCGGTACTAGGAACCACACCACTCTGTAATAGAACTCTTTCATCCATATCGCTTCTTGTGAAACCTCTGAGCGACCATGTATTCCGATTCGAGTTGAAGATCTCGCCTAACGATTTGCTTTTGCACTCCTCCATTAGCTTGCTGCACCATTCAAAATCGTCATTATCAGTTGTGATTTAGAATCATCAGGATCGGTGTTCCAACTAACATCGATGTAACCAAGTAACAACATTTGTTCATCACCTCCATAAGAAAGAACCATATCCTTGGTTCTTCTCAAGTACTTAAGGATGTTTTTGGCCATTGTCAATGATCCACTCTGGATCACTTTGATATCTGCTAGTTAAACTAACGGCATATGCAATGTCGGTCTAGTACATAGCATGGCATACATTAGAGATCCTATGGGTGAGGGCATAGGAGTCTTACTCATCCTTTCTCTATCTTACTGGATGTGGGACTTTGGTTTTACTCAAGGTCGTGTTAGAAACATGGGCAGAACCCTTTCTTGCTATCTTCCATTCAAACCTCTTTAGAACTTTGTCCAAATATGTACTCTGTGACAATGATATTTGGCGTTTAGATCTATCTCTGTAAATCTTTATACCTAATATGTAAGGCTTTGGCACCAAGATCCTTCATTGAAAAACTATTATTCAAATATTCCTTGACACTATTAAGAAGGTCTACATCATTCCCAATCAACAATATGTCATCCACATATAGTATTAAGAATGCTTCTGAGCTCCACTCACTTTCTTGTAAATACAAGCTTCTCCATAAGTTTGTATAAAACCAAAACTTTTGATCACCTTATCAAGCGTTGATTCCAACAGGATGCTTGCTTCAATCCATAGATGGAATGTTGAAGTTTGCATACCTTGTTAACATATGTTAGGATCAAAACCTTTGGGTTGCATCATATACAACTCTTCATCAATGTCTCCATTGAGGAATTCATTTTGACATCCATCGCCATATCTCATAATCATAATATGCAGCGATTGCTAACATAATCCTCCTGACTTTAAGCTTCGCTGCGGTGAGAAAGTCTCATCGTAGTCGACTCCTTGAATTTGTCGAAACCCTTATGCGACAAGTCGAGCTTTATAGACTAACATTACCATCGACATCATTTTCTTTTTGAAGATCCATTTGTTCTCGGCGACCTTAGGCCATCAGTAGGCACTGGTCCACCAAGGTCCATACTTGGTTTTTGTACATGGATCAATCTCGGATTCATGGATTCTTGCCATTTATTGGAATCGGGCTCATCATAAGCTTCCTCATATGTCTCGGGGTCATCGGTGTTGTCCACCAACATGACACTCATAACAGGATCATACCAATGCGGGTGGAGTACGAGTTCTCGTTGACCTCCAGGGCTCTGGCTTAACTAGCCCAGAAGTTTCATGATCACCATCATTAGCTTCCTCTCTAATTGGTGCGGGCACCACAGGAACTTAACTTAGGTCTTTGCGCTACTTGCAATTCGAGAGAGGTTTGACAACCTCGTCGAGTTCTACTTTCCTTCTAGTCATTTCTTCGAGAAATTCCTTCTCTAGAAAGGATCCATTCTTAACAACAAAGATTTTGCCTTCGGATCTATGATAGAAGGTATACCCAATAGTTTCCTTGGTATCCTATGAAGGCGCATTTTTTCGCTTTGGGTTCAAGCTTGTTAATTTGTAACTTCTTTACATAGGCTTCACACCCCAAACTTTAAGGAGCGACAATCTGGGTTTCTTCCCAAACCATAATTCATCTGATTGTCATTTCAGCGGATTTAGATGGTGCCCTATTTAAAGTGAATCGTTGTTTCTAATGCATAACCCCAAAATGATAGCGGTAAATCTGTAAGTGACATCATAGAGCGAACCATATCTAAGAGAGTTCGATTACTGACGTTCGGACACCTGCCGTTCTGTTGTGGTGTTCAGGTGGTGTCAATTGTGAAAGTATTAGCATTTCTTCAAATGCTAGCCAAACTACGTAACTTAGATATTCACCTCCACGATCGAGCGTAGAAATTTAATCTTCAACATTACGTTGATTCTCTACCTCACTTTGAAACTCCTTAAACTTCTCGAAGTCTCGGACTTATTATGTTTCGCCAAATAGATATACCCATATCTACTCAGTCATCCGTGAAGGTAAGAACATACTGTGATAACCACTGCAGCGATGCTACACTCATTGGACCGCATACATCGGTATGTATGATTTCCAATAACTCTGGGTATGCATGGCGCTCCATCATACTGAAGAAAATGGAGTCTTAGTCATTTTACCCATCGAGACATGCTTCACATCTTTCAAGTGATTCAAAATCAGTGATTCAAGAAGTCATCGAATGGATTTTCTTCATATGTTTCACTCCATGTGACCAGGAGCGAGCGGTGCCACATATAGATTCGAATTATAAACGATTTCAAGCGTTTAGCCTCAATATGTTGTTGATGTGTGTTCCATTATCGAGATTCAATAAGAATAGACCATGTATCAAAGGTGCATGTGCATAAAACATATTACTCATATAAATCGAGACAACCATTATTCTCGGACTTAAACAAATGTAAGTCTGCTTAATAAACAAGATCTGGATATAATGTTCATGCTCCAGCGCATGAGCACCAAATAACAATTATTTAAGTATAAACTAATCCCGATGGTAGATGAAGGGGTAGCGTGTTGCGAGCAGCGATCACATCAACCTTTGATCAGTTTCCCGCAGCGCATCGTCACCTCATTCTTCCGCTAGCTTAGTTTGATACCCATTCTGACACATTTGAGTTACAAATGAACAGCCGAACGATGTCAAATACCGAACTACTACAGTACTAGTGAGATACATCAATAACATGTATATCGGATATACCTTTCTTCTTGATGTTTGCCGTTCTTCAAATCCGCCAAGTACTTTGGGTAATTCAGCTTCGGTGACCTTCTTCTCCCATGCGGTAAAAGCACCAGTATCGAGGCTTGGGTCCAGCCTTGGTCTTCTTAAATCGGTGTGGTAACTTTCTTCACCACCCTTCTTGAAATGTCCTCTGCTTGGGCTTGCCTTTCTTGAATTTGGTGGTCTTATTGACCAACAACACTTGGTGCTCTTTCTTGATCTCCGCCTGCAGACTTTAACATGTAGCAAGCGGTTACAGTGGCGATTGTTCATATTACGCATGTTAATAGTTCATCACAAAGTTCTTGTAACTTGGTGGTAGTGATTGGAAGGACACGGTAAATCCCCAAAGCATTAGGAATCACTATACCCAAGATTTGAAGTTTGTTTGCGTGCAGACATCTTAAGCACATGCTCCTTGCGCAGACTGCCCTCTTCCATCTTGCGGTTAAAGAACTTTTAGAAGCCTCATAACTTTCAATTATCGCATGAGTCTCAAAGTCAATTTGAGATCCTCGACAATATCATATGGATGCGAATTCTCGAACCCAGCACCTTTACAAGCTCCGATTCCCAAACCATACAAGATAGCACCAAGCGAACTGTAGATCTTGACGGCTGATTCTTAGAAGCGAGGTAAACATTCTTTACTTCATGTGGAGCATCGGTGTGCAGTCACCCAGTGATTGCATCCGGCACATAGGTCAAATTACCGGCTATGAATTCGATCCTCAAATTGTGGAACCAATCATGAAGTTGCTTCCATTGTTTTCAACTTTTTCTTTCTCTAGGGCAGCATTAAAATTGATGGTAGGGATGCCATTGATCTACAACATATTTGCGATGGTTTTGAATTTAAGTTTATGACAAATTGAGTTCAAATTAATAATAAAAATTAAACTAGGTGAACTCCCACTCAAAACAATATCCCTCACATTGTTTTAGTGATCACACGAACCAAATCCACCACATACTTGCGATCATCACGAGGTTGATATAGTTTCAATATGGCGAACAATCGTCATGTTCATCATATCTACTATATGATTCATGCTTTACCTTTCGGTGATCCGTGTTAAAGGTACCATGCTGTACACGTACTAGGCTCGTCAAGATCAAACCTTAGTTTGCATGAGCAAATCTGGCTTGCTCCACGTTGTATACACTTGCGAATCACACCGGATCATCGCGTGGTGCTTGAAACAACAAGCTTTACTAGCGGTGCCTAACTAAGGGTGAACACTTTATGACTTGAAATTCATGTGCATGAGGATCATCTTATAATGCTCTTGTCGTTTACTAAGCAATACAAGATGCATAAAGGATTAACATCACATGCAATTCAAAAATATGTGATATGACATAGCCTTTCTTCTTTGTGCTTAGATCTCCATCTTCAAGCCGAACATGATCTCCATCATCACAGAAAGCATTGCATCCAAAGGTCAATAGCCTTCTCCATGGTTGTCGTCCACCCCAACTATTACAACTACTTTTGAATGAACGCGGGTCTTAACATAAATTAAAACAACCATATGGCTCCTGCCCGGTTGCAACTTACAATAAGGAACATTGCATACATCCAAATATAATCACAATCATGGCCATATCACATCACTTTGCACACCCACCGCAAAACAAAGTTAGAGCGCCTCTACTTTCTTTTGCATATTTCGTCAGTTTAGGGCTTTCAATAAGTGTCGTTCTAACTTCGCGAACAAGAACCACAACATTGATACTGGTACATTGTTGATCACCAGGTTATAAATTGGATCTTAACTATACTAGGAAAGCAGGCACCCAAGTAAAAGCCACTTATGCAATACCAAGTTGCATGTCAGCGTGGAGCAAGTCTCATGAAGCGATGTCATGTAAAGGTTAGCGTGCAGCTTCATCCCAACATACGCAAGATGCAAAAGTACACAAAAGCAATCAACAATAAAAGCATCAAGCGCCCTGATGACCATTGTGTTCTACTCAAATACTGCAACGATCTACATATAGAACCACGGCTACGATACTGCTATAGGGTTTAAGATAGCATGGAAAACAAAAATTTTCTATAGCATACAAACAAACAAGCGATAAGATCTTGGTCTCTACTAGATTGCACAACAGCAGTCGATGGAATAACTTACCCTCGCGAGAAGATTCAAGCGTTTAACGCAGGCTGAGGTTCTCGTGGGTGATGTAGTAATACTCTTCGATCTCGAAGATGGCGTAAAGCGATCTGCCATTGTTAGCGTTACGTGGCGACTCCCTTGTAATCGATCTGCGTTAGGTACTCGGCGAAACCTTCCTCTCCCTTGTTCGGCTCCGGTGAGGCGGCGGAGGTTGTAGCACTCTCCTCCACGATTCCCGTGGCCTAGCGGCGTGGTCTGCAGGAAGTAGAGGGGGAGATCATGAACCGCCTTAAGGCCGGGCCAGTATGGTGGAGTATGAAGAGAGGCTCCTCGGTGTTCAGGGTTTAGATACAGGAGAGGGATGTAAACGGCGGATGAGGTTCAAGGGACACCCAGTCGGTAGCTAGAGGCAAAGGCTTTCCCTAAAGTGGACGGCTATGGTGAAATTTTGACTTCTAGGAGTTTGAGGGTGAGGGACTTGTGTTGTGTGCTTTACTTTCTATCTATATAGTTCAAAAGCATTTAAGATATTAGAATATATGGCGTTGAAATTGTACTCTTTATCTATATATTTGTTTCCTAATCCTTGAAGATCATAGCATTGCGGTGGTATAACTTCTAGCCCTTTACAAAGGACTCTTGATGACGATTAATTAGGACAGAACTTGGTAGTTGGGAGTGGGATTGTAAGAATGGCTTGCGGGGAAGACTTAATTGATGACATGCCAATTAAGATCTCGGGTAATCATGTTGCATGAAAGAACAACTCATGTGATTACATATTAGAATGACTAGACAAACAAAAAGACATAAGGAGAGAAATTTAAAAATTAAGATTTAAAATACTTAGCTTCTCGGTTTAAAGTGAATCAAGAGGTAGATAAGATGGTGAACATGAAGTAAAAGAACATATAATTTAAGGTAACAAGTTCATGATATTAATTTAATTTCTATTGACATCATAAATAATTGTCCAGGAGTGTGTTTAGAATGTGACATATTATAATGTGAGCGAGGATGTCATTGGTATTTGAGAACAAGTGGAGTAAATAGGTGAAGCCCATTGAATTTGGACAAGATAAAGAAACATCTCATGGATATGATTTTACACACCTCCTGCAGAAGTGTGAATCGACTCCTCACTTAGCTAAAAACATGTTATTAGTAATCATCATGTGGACGTGATACAGGTGAACCGTGACTGCAGTATTTGTAATTAAGTGCGATGCCAGCATATGGTAATATGTAGACATCAGCAAAAGCTGATTAAATATTTAAATGATTCACTTAAATTAAATATGACTAAAAAGTACTTTCTAGCTGCGTGATATTTACAATTCTTCAACTTTTGTCACTACACCCATATTAATCTTGAACACAATAAAATCTCTATAGAAATGTATATATTTTCTCAACACATTATCAAAAATATTACCACAATCCTTTTAGTTAGATGATAATTAATAAATACTTAAAAGTTTTGATATATATAAGAAGATAGTGCCCTCAGGATGTCTAACATCTTGTATTATGCCATGAAGGTAGGAAATATAGACAAACGAATTTGTATATAAAAAATTAATAGAAATTACATATTCATACCAAAATAATAGATCAAAATTATATTAGATATTTACCCACATCTAGATGATGAATTACTGAATTTTAAAGAAGACAGGAAAAAGAGAATGCCATGTAACCTAAAATCCCTTTAAATAAGTGAGAATAGAAAGATTTGCACAAAATAAATTGTGCAGATTTGCCCTCGCATTTAAAGAGCCACCATACTAGTTATATACTAAAAAACAATATAAGGATGTTTTTTAGACACCATTGATCCACATCACCTAAATTATATTGAGCGTTGGATCTATAACACCAGGTCAGTTGAATTACCGGATCATTACGCCACGTAAAAGGAGGCTCCAACATGTCACGATGCCCCTCTCGCAAAAGATTAGTTTTCCGCATGCCCTTCGTCGTCTCCAAACCTAGGTTAGCAAACAAAACAGGAATAAACGATGCAATACAGGTCGCCTGGCGTGTCCTCGAAGCATACCGCCGTAATTGAGTTCGCGTATTTGTCTCGCTGGACAACTAACTCTGCACAGACCGTTCATCACAGCACCATCGACTGTACTTGCCGTTCTTGAGTTCAGGTACAAGATTCAGTCCAAGGGTTCCCTGCATGCACTACTAGCTGAGATTGACTGGGCACTTGCCTCAACTCAGATTCCATAGCTAGCTACTTGCACCTGACTAGCTAGGTATCTGTGTTTAAGCATGATCTAACCATGCAATATCTGCATACATTATCTATAATATTTTATTAACTTCAACAATGGACTATGGGCCTATATACAAGACTATGTGCATGGCAATATCCAAGAAAAATATGCCGCTGATGCAGTTTATAACCTGGGCGTTTCCATGATGACATTGTTCTCAGCGTTAATTATGAAATTATGATTCATATTAAATCCGAAAGGGTGAAACACATCATTAATACTCAGTATACCTGGAAAAAGAAATCTCTAAAAATTTACACTGATGCTCGATTCCTGCTGGAGTGAATATTTATAGACAAGACTACTTTTGTTCTATATCAAACATGGATGTCTTTTGGCACTGCCTAGTATGAGGTTTCATCAACTTCAAATATACGCATATGAATCTCAGCTATATTGTTTCCATGAGGTGGAAAAACAACCGACTAACTTAGAAGAAGATGTGGGTATGGAATTCATCGAACGTATTTAGAAGAAAATAATTTCTTGATTTCTATAAATTTACATTATGGCATTATCTACGGTCCATAAAATTCACATCCGTTGAATTGTGTGTATAAACATCTCCATATTTTTAACCAGTTCATGGAATATCCAATAGGGCAAGATACAATAGCGAGAAAATTTTGAGTCTCATTTCTACATCTATTAATCTAGCAAAAGTCACAACACCCTCTTGCTTATCCAACAAGCGTAAACTCCTTCATCAGTGTTAGATTACACAGGTGACAATCCAGTTACCAAATTTTAAACATTGTAGCATACACTCTGTTTCTCTATATTTCTTTATGTTAAAAAAGAATTACTTGACAAAATGTGCTTGAAGGACACCAAGAAATTAATTGGCAGATAACTGATATACTCAAAATTGATAGGGTAATTTTTAATAATCGTCGTTTGATATCTCATAAACACATATATAACTTTTGACACCGTTTAGTTGCATATTTTTGAAAAATCCACATGATTTTAGGCTAATTAAGATGTAATGTATTTTATTTCTATATGCGTGCCCTGATTTGTGGTACATTTATTTGTGGATGCACATATATACTATAGTTAGATATATAACAAATTTTATAATGTTTAATAGCATTTTATTATTATGGTTGGTCTCGATTTCTGGGCTAACACATAACTAATATTTTCACAATCCAGCTCTATTATAACCTTAATTAGACTATATATATGACCCACTAAACTTGAGGATCGCTTGGAACAGAAATGCGGAAGCCAAAAAGCTAGTCGTTGGATAAGTAGCCTCACGGATTTTAACGTGATAGTGCAAATCGGCGGTTGCACAAGCGTCATATTCAATTGCTTGGTGGTGAATAGCACGCTATGTTACATATTTGCCTCCCAAGTTTTGTGGCATCAACGATTGTCATTGAAGCTTCTCATAAATAGTCTTTGTTACTAGCATAAAGCACAAGAAGAGATCATGATTGAGGAAGGGGTTTTGAGGAACGCCAAGGTGTGGAAGAGAAGAGCTGAATCAATGGATGCACCAAATGCCTCTAGCTTGAACAATGTAGGCAGGTGACATTGAGGAAGAACCAACTGCAATTATATGATTTGCGTATGGAATATATTTTTCTTAAAGAGAACGTATGCTCCAAAATATTTTGGGAGTATGATTAAGCACCAACATAAACATTTCAAAGTGATCAGATTTGTTGGTAGTAGTTTAAAATAGATTTTTGTTACGTGTACATAATAACAATAACACACCTTGAGAGAAGAAACATAGCCATATTAATTTGCTATACTAAAATTGCACAAAGGCGTAAAAAGATTCATATAGCGAATTGATCTACGGAGTAGGGGACATTGTGGTATGATGGATTGATGTCCTAGAAGCTCGAGGTTTAGATATATAAAATTTATTTCAAAACGAAATAATCAATATCACTGAGGTTATATAACAAAATATGTCATATTTTCTAATTATTTTGCAATATAATGATATATTTAAAGTCTAAAAATAGTGTTCAAGGTTCACCTTTATGAACATATCAGTATTTAAGACTTTGTCTAAAAATAGTGTTCAAGGTTCATCTTTATACAAAAAGATGTAAAGGAGGAAAATATATATACAAAATATAAGATAGAAATAAATATTTGGTGCACTGACACACCAAACATTAGCATTTTTCTTTTTAGAGGCTATCGTGCTATTTCGCATATGACGATTTTCGCATTTTGCGAGGAACACATCCCGCTAGTTTATCTAAATTCTGTTACTACTCACATTAGTGAGAGGATGCGATCATTAATATAAAGATGAGAATGGGTGAATTAAACATTGTGTCGTGACCCCGGACCAAAAATTATGAGAGAGAATGGGTCATGGGTCCGCTTTGACATAGTTCTGTGGTACCACGACCTCGACATACTAGTCTAGCCCAAGGAAGGACCATGACAAATATCGTGATGACCCGTGAAGATTTGAATTGGCGAGGGGTATGACACCTTGGATCCTTGGAAACCAAAACTGATGAATAGGAAATTCAAGGGTAAACCTAAAACCTGTAACCGACTCGATGCGTATGGGACCTACTGTATCTCTATATAAAGGCTGGGATGGCTTGCGGCGAAATCTCTTAATCTCTCGTACACCACACTTTTACCTCCACATGATTGCCTTTGGCCATCTGTAACTTCAGTTCATGTAAGTAATCAAGAAGCGGAACAAAAGCGGGGTGAGTTTTTCCCTCAGGGAGGCACGAACTGGGTAAACCTGTATCCCCGTGTTGCTTGTTTGCTAACCGTTCCATGATCTCCAAACATCATCTTCTCTGTTAAAGTCTATAACAATAGAATTAAGCAGGAATTAAACCTAGTCAATTGGCGCCCGTCTGTGGGGAATTTGGGGGCCAATACGGTGTCACGATCTGTGATGGTCCCAACCCGGCGATCTACAACTCCATGGCGATGTAGAGTCATCTCCTCTTGGCGCTTTTGACTTCACCGCCCACTCACCGTCCACCACATGAAAGGACTTGAGCCATTAGCGGCGGACTCGAGATCTTTGTTGGGAACTTACTGCTTTGGTGGAAGACCCGGCACTCTCGCCTCCCGAAGGGTGCCCTACCATACGATCGAGGCCGCCAAGTGGGCTCCACACCTGTCTCGCACATCGCTCGCCGACAGGCAGGTCCTATGGCGGTAGCATTTGCCAACTCCGATCGTATGATCCACTTAGCCGAGCGAAGGGACCTCTGGTTGGGATCCAGCTTCGCGGTGGCGGCAAACCAATCTGACGTGCTACTAGTGCGCGCGGTCATCCGGGGATCGGGGCCTGGTCGCCGCCCAACCACGCAGGATAGAAAGCGATGGAAGCGAAGAAGTAGTCCCCCACCCAACAGGGCCAATACTGAAATCGGGTCATCCACAATGAGCCCGAGAGGATGGGCTCAAGCTTGCTGGCGAGCAGTGGAGGGCAACAAGATTACGCCGCATTCCGCGAGATACGCTGAGTAAGCATGGCGCCTACCTGCTCTAATCGAGGGAGCACAAGAAGAAGAGTGAATGATCACGGTCTTGCCAGCCAAGCGTGTGCAAGCTGACTACCGAGTCCCAGGTCTTGTGAAGAAACCGGCTCTCGCCATGGGCATTGCCTCCAGCTCGCGTAAGCAGCAAGCACCGTTCTGGGATGGAGAACGCATGGACCCCAAAGAACATCACGAGGTGACTCGGGTCCTCATGGCGTCCTTCATGGAAATGGATGCAGCTGACAACGTCATCCAAAAGGCGCCTGGGCATAATCATGTGCCACCCCGCGTCTCTCGCGTCTCACCCACCTCCGGAGAAGGGACCCAAAAGGACCATGCAAACTAAATTTGGGTCAATGGAGCCGACATCATGTGGCCCATTGGGTCAGCAGAACTGCCAACCCTCCTCACTGAGTCTAGTAAAAACTTTCTAATGTCGCCCTCGCCGTGAAATTTATGTTGCCGCGATCGAAGCTGCCTCATGTTCAGTGACCCTTTCTGCCTTCGTTAACTCCTTCTCTACGGTTTTATGGAGCCTTCCATCTCCTTTGTTTGCCCTGCTGGATATATTTTACTTTCTAAAATTATACCCTGCTTACTGTAGGGCAGAATTACTTCACAGTAGGGCTTCGGGTTGAATACTCCAGCTAGTAGAAGCATTCATCATGTCCGCATGCAATATAGCTTGGACTTGAATCTCTGCTTACTACAAACCATTTTATTTAATCCTGGCATTGACATTTTGACTATCAGAGGCATATATGAATGCATGTATGTACAGGCGCACTCCATTTCTTTGTAGAAAAACAATTCCGAATTCTACCCTAAATTCAAAAAATTATTCGCCTTTCAAATTAATGCAAAGAAGAACACACAACACATGATGTCAGACACATACGATTCTACGATATAGGTGAGCCATGGCCTCTCTGGGTGGCCCTAAGGGACACATAGGATAAATGTTAAGACCCCATTCCCTGCTCATAGATTAATCGTGCATGTATCTTACACCGCATACAATTACAAGGGACAATATTACACAGCCCCTTCTTTTACTGCCATGCTTCAGCAAGTAATTCTGTTATTCTTTTGGAAGTTTCCTCTTCATTATTTGTGCAAGCTCTTTATCTAGATAAATCATTCTCTGCTTGCTGTTACAGCAATTCTAGTATGGTACCAATCTTTGTGTTTTTATCTCTTTGCAATTTGGGTATAACAATTTTTTGTGATTCTCTACACTAATTACCCCCCCCTACTAACACGGTTTGGAGGGCCTCTGCTCTTAACAATAGGTTGTAGAACGTTGTTGAAAGGGTTGATTGTTAGAGGGGCCTAACACTTAGATCTTATACGAACCGGGCGATTATTTTGGTGTGCTCAGAAAGGCGCTGGCCTGGAGGTAACCGCGCTCGAGACTTCACCTGCTTAACACCGGTTAATGCGAGATGCGGACCATGGCGGAAAGCCCAGCCTAAATCTCACCGCGACAGAGTTACGCCCTTTGCCCGTTTCACGGGCGTATTTACCTGCGTGACACAGCGGGGATGGGGAAGAGGAGGAGGTCGATCGAGGCGGTATACACATACATCGTCAGTAATTTGTCCCCGAGTGCATGAATAATTAATAACATTATTATTATACAGCATACATGATCATGTTATCATTGTATTCTCATGTAGTTGAAGCATCAGATTTTACAAGAACAAACCAGTTTAAGCATATATAGCGTTCATTTTGGGCTGGATATGTAAAAAGGAGTTCCTACACTTACGTATGACGACCTCTCCATCAAGTATGAACCCCATTCAAATCGTTCCTCTTGAATAGAAACAAATTATCGTTCAAATGGTGGGAGTTGGTCCACATCCGTTCGATCTGAATATATATGAAGAATGGGGTCAATATATATAAGAATAAAACTCAACACAATTGATGGTAATAAAATAATGTTGGCTACTTTGTTCTTACTCTAAGTTGTTCTAGTCAAACATGCGGCTTGTCCCATCGCGCACATATCGTGTTAACGAATGAACATGCATGAAACATAGTACCCACTATAAAGTTATTGCACGTGTGTCACTGATCTGCGCACTTTACGAGAATAAGAAGTTCAATCAAAATAATAATCAATAAAGCGCTGATATAAGCTGGAATTGGAAGCAGAATCAAAGAATCTTCACATGAGACCTGACTGGCGGCTAGTATTACTTGTTTTGGTCTACGGTATTTTAGTTCTTCGACCATTCTTACAATACGGCCTATGAACCTTACAAACCCTATCCGTCCAAAGAAAATGGATGAAGGTAATTAATTACTTGTTGTATACGAAAGTTGCCGATCTAGTAACGATAGCTGCTGATTGAAGATTACCTCTCCAGGACGTATCTCTCTAAAGTCTGCCTTATATCTTTTTATTTTATTTATGTGAGTCCATAGACAAGGACTTTTTCTGGCGGTCGGGTTGAATGACTAGCAGAATAAAGAGTGGAACCTACATGCGCATATACTATGTCATCAGTTATACGCAACATCGAGTGGCAAAGCAGACAGTGTGTGACAAGAGAAGATGCCATTTCCACGAAAAGTTGTAAAGGCAACGATATTTCCCTTTTGGTTTTTGTCTCGATGAAGTACCTTGTTAGTAATCTTCCGTTTGCCAGGTTTGGTTCTGCCACTTCTTCATGAACTCTATTTGGGTCCATGAACCCAATGTCAAAGCCTCCTTTCCTTGCATTTCATAACATTTTTCATGCATAATAGTATATACATATATGGTGAGCATATATATACATGCAATTAATGAAGTGAATGAGATGAGATAGAAATTACAGAAATAGTAGTTACACACAATAAAAGGCTGATGGCAGCTTTAGCCGTGAGTTCATTCTGTTGAATAGAAAATTAGAAATAGTACTTACACACACAATAAAGGCTGAGCGCCCGAAGATGCCAGTAGCCTTGTGAGATGGCTGAAGCAGCTCGGGGCTTTAGCAGCTGACTGCGGAGGCAATGGGGAGTGCCAGTGGCCTCCAAATTTGGAAAGCCTACGATGTGTTCCTTATTCAAGAATGGTTGTTTTCAACATGGCAAATTTGAGTTGAGTTCTCCATTCACCTTTAGCATGGTCAAGCTGTGCTTCCTCATGTTATTCCTTCACAACCTCATCCACCCCGACAATAGCATAGCCATCACAGAAGCAGGCGATTCCCGGTGGGTGATAGAAGTTCCACCAGCTACAGGAGGTGAGACATAACCAACAACCACCTTAATGGATAAGCCCATTAATCTCATGCAGCTCTAACGTGTTAAGCTCTCAAGTGATCTCATCCACGGGGTATCGAGGAACCCGCCATTTCAGCGTGGGCTACCCTTACGTTCTTGAGGAAGCCACATTGCTTTTTTATTGTGAGTTTACACCTTGCCCGGCAGCTTATAATGCACCGGGCTTTTACATTAGCTGATATGGGCCGATAAGCTTGATGGATCTATTGTGCATTCACTTGTACTGCGATTGCCACAAGTGCATGTTCTCTCTGTGTCATCCGCTATATACGCTCTTTCTTTACATCGCGCCATGTGAAGTACGCTCCACTGAAGCAAACCCATCCTTCACGTCATACCCCCCCTATGCCTGCGTGCATGTCGGTGTTCTTTTTACCCGATGGCGGCGTGTGAGCTGGTCATTCTCTCTGTCGGGATGGTAGGTCTGGCATTTGTTCCTCGTGTCTTCAAGTGATGAGTTGATGCCAGGTTTGGCAAGGAGTGTTGGGAAGGGTCCAACCTTGCCTGATTCCGTAGAACCAAGTCTTTGCGTGGGTCCCACCCATCTGTCACAGGTGTGATCCCTCTATGCAGAACCTTCTCAACTTCTCCTCCCACTTAGGCCTCTACGAGATATGTATACCACGACCCGATCCTACGGTGATATTCCTTCTTAGGCATTTAGCGTATTGGTTTCGACCTCTTTTTAGCTATAGCACCTTCCTACCTTTTACAAATTCGGGTGAACCGGTGAGGTCTTATCTTCGCATAATATGCGTCTTCAAAATTTGAGTCTCGTGATCTTTGACAAATTTGTTCAATTTTGTCTTCGATTCTTGAAGTGTCCGACCATCTTCTTTAGAGTCCTCTTTGACCTTTTCCTTTATAACGGTTTGTTTTCATCCTCCTCGGCGGAAGGAATTGAAATTTACCAACAATTCAAAGCGTTTCTTTGGATCTTTCAAGCCGACAAGAATAAATCTAGTAGCCTTCTTTGGCTTATTCAATATTCAATTATGATTGGGATTTGGTCCCTAACAAGAACTCCATCGGCGTACAAATTTATGCAGCAGCCTTCTTGGGCTCCATCGGCTGCCATCAACTGCACGAACTGCTTGATCGTGAACTTTGCGATCTTTCAGCCTGTTTCGCGCCTCGCTTGCTCTTTTCGTAGAAGAAGATGGTTCTTCATTGGTGATCCGGAGGGCTAAAAAGAAAAGTTAATTAGCCATGTAGAAGAAGATTGTTGGTGGAAGTCAGCAGAGGCTTAATCGATGCATATACCTCATGGGACTTTGTAATCACTAAATTGCCTTCTTGGTCTTCATCTTCTCCATGACTACTTGATTTGTCATCATGTCCCTCCAAGTTCGGATATTGTGAGGTGTCCTCATCGATAATGTTCTCCATTATTTCTTCTTCTTCAAGGTTTCTACTAAGTGGATCCATAGTTTCTAAAACAATAATATTATCTAGAGTAAGAGAGTAAACATTCAAGTGGACTTGGATTCATACAAATATACATATTATTCATACAAAAATACACAAATAAATACACAAATAAAATTAAAACCCTAAGGATGTGATCATTTAAGCAGTTCAGGGGTCCAAACCTAATTAGAAATCCGGATGCATATGAGAGGGCTAGCTACTGGGTGGCGGAGGATGCTCTAGAATGGTGGGCGTTGGAGGCGACCTAGGCGTAGCGAGGTAGCGATGCGGCCTACCTAAAGCAGGCGTTGTTGAAAAGAGGCGAGGCAAGCATTATAATTAAGTGGCGCCCGCCTCGATTATAGTCACCGGGCGGCGGCGGCGACAAACAACTTAGCGAGCGGAATCAATGTGGAGGATATCCCTTTTATAAGCATATCAAAATAAGCAAGAAAACCGCGGAGAACCTAAACTTGCCACGAAGTCAATGAGCCAAGATCGGGATGGTCGAGCTCCCCCGGCAGCCCAGAGGGTAACGACCAACGAGACCTATGGTAAAGGGTTTTCACCCGGAGCCTGTGGAAGAAGGTAGCGACGCCAGCGGCCCAGGCACGCAGTACACTGCGAACATCGCCGCCTCCGCTGAAAAAAACCTCGTACCACTCCCGTCTTGTGCCCGCCCGTTGTCCCAAGATAGGCCTCGGCACACGATTTGGGGCTAAAGCCAAAAGCGTCGCCAGCAAAGCCTCTCGACGCCCTCTCCTGCGCCATCCACATGACCGGGGAGAAGCCACTGACAGCGCCCAGCGCCCTTGATCCACCTTCTAAGGCCGCCACCGACATCCCGAACTCTAGCCACCACTCGATAGCGACACATCGCGCCATGAAGAGAGGATGTCGTCTGGTCGTTGCCGAGGACACACCGAGAAGGACCATGCATACCGAACGCCGCTGGCATATCGCCGCCGCCACCGCCAGACTGGTCGAGCTGGTTGAACTCGCACCACCTAAACGCCCTCGCGGCGAGAGGAGGCGATCCCGTACCGCTGGGCCATCCCCCAGCTGCTGGCATCGCCCGTAGCCCGGAACAACAAGGGCCGCGTCGCTGCCAATAAGCGCGAAGCGAGCGCCACCGCGAGCTCTAGAAACACCGCCGCCTCCATGTGCAGGGTGCTCATGCCGGAGCAACAGCATAGCGAAAGGGGAGAAAGCAGAGGGACGGAGGTCCGCTAGCTCCACGGCTGGGTGGGAGTTCTTGTAGGCGCCATCGTCGGTAAACCCGGTGTTAACCGCGCGCCGCGGTGGCGGTGGGCGGTGTTGGCGGCAGCAGAAGCGGCGGCTCCGAGTTGGCGGTGGCGGCCGGCGGCGGCGACGGCGGCTGGGCGGCGCGGCTCTCTCTTTGTTTTCTCTCTGGCGGCTTTCGATCGCTCGGGGAAGAAGGAAGGTATGGCCGCATTTTAATACCTAACACGATTCGCTGGAACCGTGTTAAAGGGGATTAATTCAGCACCCTCCCCCTTTAACACGGTTCCACGAACCGGTGTTAAAGAGATATCTGTATAAAACAAAATCATCGCCCTCCCCTTTAACACCGGTTCGTGGCTGGAACCGGTGTTAAAGAGAGGCATTATTCATGCATTAAAGGGTGGGGGCATTTATAATTCAAAAATAGGATATGAATTTAGGAACTTCGTATCTTATTCATTTCAACTCACAAAAATATGAATAATATATCATAATTTTCAGAAAAATAATAGCTATCCATTCATGTAAAAACATTTTATATTTACTTTTGATGAAAATTTTCAAAATGATTAAAACACTTACATATAAATTTTAATTATTCAATTCAAACAAAAATAAATTGTCAAATCCTAAAACTTTGAACATAAGAAATATTAAGCATCTAAAAAGGAATATAACCCTATTTTATTAGAGCAAATCATATTTTATTTTGTATTAACATTTTTGAATTGATTGGATATTTAAATGCCGCATCTTTTGTATACACTTGAATCTGACAAAGCCTCGCTCATCTTGCATTGGATTTTTGATAAAATACCATATTGTGAACCTAAAAATGATTTTTGTAAAAAATCATGAGCATAAATATCATGTACTGGTTCATATCGACCCACTTCTAACGATTAAATAGAATTTGTCTTTTTCACGAGGTGGACGGAAGGTTTGAGATCTGTTGGTACATTGTCCATATAAAAGGTGGTCTAGTATTTTTGTAAAATGTGGTGGTGGTTTTTGAATTAGCCATTTTGTGGTTGCTTCATAAAACCATGCCGTTTATCTCTTTCGGAAAATGGAAAATACCTTTTTTAGTCGATAAAAGGAAAACTTCCTCTTGCAACATTGTTTGTCATGCCATGATGCACATGTATACAATATGGCCCATATTATCACAAACTATGCCTTGATTCTAGCCATAACATTGGTCATTTGTGAAAACCAAGAAACCTCGAATGAGATAGGTCATTTTGTGAAGGTTTTTGAGACATAATCAATATACCAAGTTTGAGATTTTCCTTCTAACTATGTCACATAATATAACATCATGAAGGTTTCACAACTGTTTGATCTTTATTTTTTATCCCGTTTTAAACTATGAAACTTTGTCGAACAACGCATGAAGATTCTTAGCTTCGAGGCCAAGCCTGCGCTCAACTTGCATTGGTTTTTGATAAAATAGCATATTGAACCTAAAATGATTTTGTAAAACTCATGAGCATCGTATCATGTACACATAGTTCATATCGGCCACTTCCTACCAATTCGGCGAATTTGTCTTTTCACAGTGGGCCGGAAGGTTTGAGATCCCCGTTGGTACATTATCCATATAAGGTGGTCTAATATTTTTGTAAAATGTGGTGGTGGTTTTGAATTAGCCATTTGGTGGTTGCTTCACAAAACCGTCTGTCTTTATGCTCGGAAAATGGAAAATGCCTTTTGGTGCGATAAAAGGAAAACTTCCTCTTGCAACATTGTTTGCCATGCCATGATGCATGTATGCACAATATGGCCATATTATCACAAACTATACCTGTGATTCTAGCCATAACATTGGTCATTTTGGCAGCCAAGAAACCTCAAATGAGAAAGGTCATTTTGTGAAGGAGATAGAACATGAATTAAAATACAGAATGCAACTAATAGTAAGTTACATAAAGCACTGAAAATTAAGATACATAAAGGAACTAAAATTAAGATACATGGCGATTAAGTAACAATCGGCGAACTTGTTTGGAATGTTGGAGTGATTCAGTCATGCTCCTGCCTACACCTGTAATACTACGCTCTTGAGTCGTCGTACTTGTCGCCCGCCGTCATATTTGTCATCGTCAAAATTCGCCGTAATTGAACCTTGAAGAAATTTGCTGCAGCGTGGGCTGGACTTGAGGGTAAGCCTTGCCGGGGGTTAGAGTCGTGGCGGTGTCGCCCAGGCCATGGCTCTGGAAGTCGACCCGCGCCACCATATCCTCGCCCGGCCCTCGTTGAAGTTCGGAGAGGTGGGCGTCCTCCTCGTGCCTGGCGAGCGCCCTCTCACGCCGATCCACGAAGAAGGCTTCCCAAGTGTTGAAATAGTCGGGATGCCATCTGGGATTCCTCCGCTGCTCCGGCGTGAGCTCGAAGTAGTAGTGGTTCGTGATGGCCATCCGGCGCGCCACACCTAGAGGGACAGGAGGAATCGGCACGCCTCCGGCGCTCAGCATCCAGCCGACGGGGACATAGTAGCCCAGAGGGCAGGGGTAATTCGAGGCGCAAAGTGCCTCCGCCTCCCTGGGGGTTAGTGCTACGGTGGAAGCCATGGGAAAGAGTGATGAGGTTGCAGATATGAGTCTAGAGATGTGCAATGACAATGGAGGCCAACCCTACATATATATAGTGAAGAACTGGCGGGAAGAAAAATGGCGGGAAAAAATGGAGGGAAGAAAAATGGCGGGAAGAAAAATGGAGGGAAGAAATAGAAGGAAGAAAATGGCTCATTTAATACAAATACTGTTAATAGAAGAAATATGACATTGTTCTAAAAATGGGACGATTGGAGGGATTTCAGCAGGCTGGGCCAGGCAGCACTAATGATAGGGGTGAGTGTCGACATTATGTTGTGCGACGTGTACCTTGTCCCGGATGGTGTCGCCAACCGGGACTAAAGATGAACCTTTAGTCCCGGTTGGAGACACCAACCAGGACTAAAGATGAACCTTTAGTACTGGTTGGAGACACCAACGTTGGAAAGTACATCTGATCGAAGATGGTGTCTGCCAACAAGTACACTGATCTAGCAACGGTGGTGTTATTCATTGAGAAATCTTTGCAGCCAGCCGCCAAAACTCGCCATGTGTTCACTTATAATCCATTCATCAGACTGCCCCGGATGTTTGAGATGTATTAAATTATTGTGTTCATTGATATACGGGGCAACCAAGATAGATCTTTGTAAAACCGTGTAATGTGCTTGATTGAGAGAATGCCTGTCCCTACATATCATTCCTTTACATCCTAGGGTGCTGTTCCACATGTCTTCCCTCATGTCGTGATTACGGAACACCAATCGCCTTAAGGTCGAATAAAATCAACACAACTCGGTGACCTCCTCTATTACATAGCCCTTGGAGATGCTTCCTTGACGGCCTATACGGTTATGAACATATTTCTTTAAGACTCCCATGTACCTCTCAAAGCGAACATATTGTGTAGAAATCAGGACCGAGAATGGCAATCTCTTCTACTAGGTGAACAAGGAGATCGTCATAATATTGAAAAGGATGGTGGGAACACCAACTCAAAGCTGACAAGACATTGGGCCACATCGGTAACCACGGTAAACTTTACGGATCGATTACCTTACGAGATATTGCATTAAGGAATGCACATAGCTTCACAATGGGTACTCGAACATTTTCGTAGAATCCCCTCAATGCTATGGAGCAATTGTGTCATAATCACGTGGCATTCATGAGACTTGAGGTTTTGGAATTTTATCTGTCATATTTATTATTCCCTTTATATTGACGAAGCCAATAACGACCTTGATACTGCTCGGACATTCAAAAGATTTCCTTCTACCTTTGGTAAAAGCGTAGCTGGCGAGGAGTTAAGTGGCATCGTTTACCCTTCTCGTTATCGGGATGCATAGGCTCTTGAGGTCTTTCACGTTCTTTGGTCTGCCGGTACTTCGGTGTATCTTTTGTCTTCCCATACACTCTAGGAAGCCTAGCAGGTTCACATAAACATTCTTCGTCACATGCATCACGTTGATTGAAGAGCAGACCTCTAAGACTTTCCAATAGGGTAGGTCCCAAAATATAGATTGCTTCTTCCACATGGGCGCGTGTCCGGCATCGTCATTCGGAATAGATAGAATGCCAGGACCTTTTCCAAAGATTACTTCTAGGTCCTTGACCATACCAAATACCTCCTCACCGTGCGGAGGACGGGCTTCCTCGGGAGTTACGCGAGACGTTTGAAATGCTTGCCTTTCTTTCTTCTTTGGATGAAGGTTAGAAGAAATCGGCGATACCCTAGGTACACAACCTTCTTACATTTATCCAAATATACACTTTTAGTCTCATCTAAACAGTGTGTGCATGCATTGTATCCTTGTTTGCCCTGAAATGTTACTAAGGCGAGGCCAATCATTGATAGTTCTGAAAAGCAATGCTCGTAGGTCAAATGGCTCCCCTTTGTGCTCATCCCACATACGTACACCTGGTTTGGCCCACAGCTGTAAAAGTTTTTCAACTAATGGCCTTAGGTACACATCAATGTCGTTGCCGGGTTGCCTCGGGCCTTGGATGAGAACTGGCATCATAATGAACTTCCTCTTCATACACAACCAAGAAGGGAGGTTATAGATACATAGAGTCACAGGCTAGGTTATGTGACTTCAGCTCTGCTCACCAAAAGGATTCATGTCATCTGTATTTAGACCAAACCTTAAGTTTCTTGCGTCACGTGCGAAGTCCGGGTACTTTCGCTCGACTTTTCTCCACTGTGACCCATCAGCGGGGTGTCTCAACATTGCGTCTTTCTTCACGGTCTTCCATGTGCCATCATAGCGACTTGGCATGCTCTTTATTTACGAAGAGGCGTTTTTAGTGGTATTATAGGGCATACCACATAAACTTGGCAGAACCTTCTTCCTAGGGGCCTCGCCTTCAACATCGCGGGGATCGTCCGTCGATCTTATACCACGTCGGTGCATATCGGGCATGCATCCAAATTCTCGTACTTCTCACGCGGTAGAGGATGCGATCATTAATACAAGCATGTATATTACGCACGTCTAATCCTAGAAGACAACCTTCTTTGCTTGGTATGTCTTGTCGGGCAACTCATTATTTCTTGGAAGAAGATTCTTCATTTTACCAACAACTTTGAAAATCTTGTTGTCGGTCACACCGTTCTCGCCTTCCATTGCAGAAAATCCGATGTGGTACCCTAGCTTTTTGTGGCCATCTATAAGTTGGATACAACAATGTTTTTATGATCCTTTAACATCTGCTCGACTTCTCCTTCTCCTTTTCAGTTTCACATTATTCCTTTGCATCGATAATGGCCCGACCAAGATGCGTCATCAGCGGGCCCATCTCTGCCTCTTGATCTTCATTATCTACCCTCGTTAATATCATCATATTCGGGATACATATTATGATAGTTGTCATCATCCTTTTTCTTATTTGTCTTCCATCACAACCCTTTTTCTCCGTTCTTGGTCCAAAAATTATAGCTGGGCATGAAACCGATCGAAGCATGTGGGTGTGAATGGTTCTGGTATTTGAGTAGTCTTTCTTGTTCTGACAGTGAACACACGGACAACACATAAAACCATTGTGACCACGGTTTGCATTAGCCATAACGATGAAATTTTGGAGGCCCGTAATGTACTCGGAAGTGCGGCGGTCACCGTACATCCATTGTCGGTTCATCTGCATTAAGATATAGTATATATCAAAAATTAATAGGGAGATGACCATTTATATATATAGTACATCAATGACACATGAAAGGATAGTTGCCGACCTCGAGGAAAGGAAGAGCAACGAGAAAACTTATTTTGAGCTCTCGGGCATTTCACCGAACACCTCTTGTGCATATGAAAAAAACACAAACTAGCACACTTCACACCCTCTTGCTAGGCTCCAAAATGATACAGTGAAAAAATGGAAGAGTGGTGTGTGGGCTGCGGTGTCTTATATGCCACCCCCTTTAACGGTTAAAGCCACGAACGGTGTTAAAGGTAAATTCTGTGAACCATTAGTGCGGGGACCTTTAACACCGGTTCGTGCCACGAACCCGGTGTTAAAGGGAACTCCACACATTGCAGACCCACTGATGCAGTCCCCCTTTAACACCGGTTCTTAGAAGAACTAAGAACCGGTGTTAAAGCCCATTTCCAGGATCAACAAAAGGTCTCGTTTCCACTAGTGCTAACATGCGCTTCAAATTCAACTTCTCAGTTTCACTTTCACATTCTCTCTGTGCATCAACAATGGCCCGGTGAAGATCATCAACGAGCTCATCATCGCGCGTCTCTTCATATTCAGCTTCACCAGTTGTATCACCGTATTCTCTCTTTGTATAACCATATTCAGGAAATATATGATGATAATTGTCATCGTCCTCTTCTTCTTCATTGTCTTCTATCATAATTCCTCTTTTTTGTGCTTGGTCCAACAATTGTAGTTGGGCATGAAACCATGTTGAAGCATATGGGTGTGAAGGGTCCCCGAGAAAGAGTAATTCCTATGATTTCAACATTTAACACATGGACAACACATAAAACCGTTACTTCTATTTGCCTCAGCTACACCGATAAATTATGAAGGATGCAATAAACTACTTGATGCGTCGGTCACCGTACATCCATTGTGAATCATCTGCATTAAATAATTAAGTTTATGAAAACAGTTCTGAGAACATCTAAAGAAATGACCACTGTACATCGACACATGCATCGTATCATTGACAGGTAAAAGGATTAAGTTTCATGCTAACCTCGATCGAGGAGGAAAGAAAAAAGAGAAAGCTTAAGTGTGGCGCATGCACTTGTGCATTTCATCGAGCACCACTAATGCATAGAGGGGAAAAACTAAGCAACATACATCACTTGTGATGAGAGGGGAAAAATAAACCTGCTCACACAATGTGTGAGCTGGGTGATATATATATATATATATATATATATATATATATATATATATATATATATAACATGGATCTTTAGTCCTGGTTTCTACCAAAAACCGGGACTAATGTGAGCCCTAGTCACGGCTCATGAAAGAACCAGCACTGATGGCTCGGGGTGGGATCAACAAAATTCTTGTTTTCTACTAGTGATACAAGGGAAGGTCTACCACGGCCACCTCATTAATTAGGTGCCATCTAAGGAACGAGGTTTGGATTACATCTCCCGGAGACCCACCTCTACTCTACATCTACAAGAAGTCAGACCCGTCACTCCTCTAAGATAGAGTTGATAACCAATGGCGATGTGGATACGTTCTGATAAAAAACGCGGTTGTTCCGCTTGCCTAGGACCAACATCACCAGAGAATCTAGCGTCGACCAACATCACCAGAGAAAAACGCGGTTGTTCCGCTTGCCACAGGTAACAAACTTACCACCGTCGGCCACCAGTCAGCGATCGAGATCTCAGGTCTAGCGTCTTGGTGATCCTGAGATGATTTGCTAGATCAGAAGGCGCCAAACGCACGTTTGAGAGGAAGAGCCTCTGCCCATACTACAATTCTGGAGCACGCATTCATCCACCCATCTACCGGTGAGAACAATTAATTAATTTATTAGTTAATTACATCAATGCTTTGGTTAACCTGAAATATGCCATGAGTTGTATCGGTAAAGACATATTTCTAATATTTATTACTTTTGGGACTCTCTGTAGTACTCCTACTAATGTTGATGATTATTAATGATCAAGGAATTTTCGTAAAAAAAAGAAAAGGGAACTCGTGGCCATCGTCCTACCTTACACACATGAAAATCTCGTTGTTCTTGAAAGAGGGGAACCTCAGGCTGAGGGTCTTCGGGTCAGTACCTGGTTATACTTGTCAGCCTCCCGACTGAAACTTCGAAAGCCCAGCACCTTCAATCCAATGCCTCGCAAGCACGACAAAATAAGCAACGTATCTGCACAAACCGCCGCATGCTTGTTTGGGTAGTCGCTACTTACAAATCAGATCATCTCCACCGTCACTAGCACGCTAGTGCTTTCTACCGTCTACTTCACATAGTGCTCGTATGTTGTGGTGCAGTTTATCAAGTATATATATGCATATTTTCGTTCCAGTTGATCGACGGGCTTATGAATTAAAGGTTTCTATAGAGATGTGGATTATTCAGAGTGCAAGCTTATATGTTGGAATAATGTTTATCTAACATGCGCGAGTAAAGTGCCTAGATCTCGGCGCGAGAAATAGTTATGTCTAAATCGTGATGTCATCCTAATATTTGTCTAATTCTCAGTTGCAACCTAGTTGCAACTCTAAGATTGTACTAGTTCTCGAATTACAACCTAGTTGCAACTCATTAAATTCTTAGTTACACCGGTTGCAACTCATGTATATACGAATCACGGTAAATCAAGCGGTGAAAGAGGCGACTGAAATAACTATTTCTCAGGCGCGCACAACAAAAACATGGAAGTAAAGAGTTACTCTATTTTCGGGTTGTGACGATCAAATACAAGTAACCTACCTTGTGACGATCAAATACAACTCTTGCTCCCCCAGATGCCTCGTAGTGACTTACCACTCCACTATCATCCTCCCGCGACGTATTTGCTAGGTAGCTAGTCCACCTCATATGGATCACTCCCTCGCCCTCTCCCGTTAAGAAACTTCGGGCTAGAGCAAGGAATGCACCAGGCCACTAGAGCCTTCACAACTACAGGTGATATGTTCCTTGATGTCTTCCATTCGTAACATGTTATACACATCCAACTAAAGATGGTACTCATTATTCTGTTTCAGATCTCAACTTTGTCCTCGTAAGGAAAGTAGACCAAGGAAAACTATGAGGTCTAAGCTAGAAGACTACATGGAAAGTGCAGTGCCTCCTTTATGTGGGAGCCAAATGTCTTTTAAAATGAAGAGAAAATGTGGGTACAAGAAAATTGATATCTCAACTGCAACATTCACATTGTAGTCAGAGATTTGTACAAAAACACGAGCAAAGTAAGCATGCATGCACCCACAGACGCATCATCTAGAACTGTCTAGTAAAAAGCTTCGATGAGCTTAACAGTGTATTATAAATACTAGCTAATTACCCATACGCTGCAAAGAGATAATAAAATCAATAATATTTTTTTACGGCCGACGTGGCAGCGGACAGACTAACGCTCCGCGGGTTCTCGCGTCCCCCCTCGCCCTCCACGGGTTCTCATGGACGACAGCCGAGCTAGCAGCAGAGACCCTTGCCAGCCGTGGATTCTCGCGGCGAGATCATGCAGTGGGCACCGTTGGTTTGCAAAAGGCTCTCATATAGGATAATCATGCGCGGGATATGCAAGGTTTTCTAACAGATTGTCACACGTCGCCCGGTTTTCTCCTGCCTCGCATAATCTTACCTCACAGATTTCACGCGTACGCATTGGCTATAAAAGATCGCTTGCAAACTCTCACCCAACTATGCTTACTTATCCTCTATAAAACCTCTCTTCTCTCTTACACATCTGTGTGGCTGCTTGCAATCTTCTCTGACCGCCTCTAGGAGCTTTCGTCTGCCTGCGTTGTTTCTTTCTTCAACAATGTTCTCTTTGAAGTTCGTGCATTTAGCGTTCCAAGGTATGCCTCGGCCTGAGATTCTTCGATGGCATGCTTATATCTTTTTTCGATGTTGTTGCTTATTTTCTTCACTTTATTGGTTAATTTGGATTAAATCATATGAATTTTTACTCATTATTTAACCAGGTCGAACTACATCTTGCCCGGTGAGTGTCAAGATTATGCATACATGCATCTATGAGGATGGACACTTCTCCTTCCCTCGCGGGTAAGTTCTTTTCGCAGTTGTACTATATTTACATTTCACATCATGCTAATGAACCTTTTTTTGTTGCTAACTATGTTCTTTACTTATGGTCGTAGATGCTCGAGTTCCGGTTGGGAACATAGGCAACGTCGCTAGAGTTGACGGATGGTGTTTCCGTGAGGAACACGTGAGGCCCGTTGGCACTTCGTGCGGCGCATCATGGGAGGTTGCCAGCGATAGAAGTGCTCGCTGCGGAAGACTGAGGAGAGCGGATGCATCGGCGTGGCCTTCGTTGGTAAATGCTTCGCGCGTGTAGGCTTAGTGTGTTATACACTACCAATGTTCGCTGGGGCTTTGTTTGCTTTTTAGATTGCTTTTAGGTTTGGCAGAAATGGTCCATTTGTAATACTTTTTGTATGACTGAGTTTTAATAAAAACTTGGTCATCCTTTAATATGTTGTACGCGTGTGGTCTTATATATATTTGTGTTCCTGCCATGTTTTCAGACACTTTCCTATCTTTGGATCCATCGAGTTTCTTGGCAACATCTTCATATCTTTGGAGCTGTGTATCAAGTCGATGGTGGGCCTCAGCGCATCATGGGCATGGGAGATATCAAGATCAAGTCTAAAGATGGTGGTGAAATGGTGCTCAGGATGTTAGATATGTGCCGAGGGCTTGCAAAAATCTAATCTCACTACGAGAACTCCATGACAACGGTTATACCTATCGTGTTGATAGGGACAAGTTGTTTATGCGGGTCAAGAAGAACAAGAAGCTGGCGCCGAAGGGCAGAAGGACTAGGAATAACCTGTACAAGGTGCGTGTGAGCATCGTTCTAGGTGGAGCTAAAGAGGAGCACGATGAGGCGGCAGGATCAGCTGGGCGACCGGGTCCGATGAGGTTGAGACGGCGGCTCATGCAAGTGAGTGACAAGAAAACCAAGTTCAACATATACTGAGGTGTTCGCACGAAGACGGTGGTTCCATTGGCGACATATTCGCCAAGGTGGACATTGTTGTAATAGTGTCAAATTTGTGCACAGACTACAGTTGGACTTGGACCCGATCACGCTGCCGCACCAGGGGAGACCACTGCTGGAGAAAGGCAAGAAAGGAAAAAACAGGGTCAGACACACGGGAAGGATAAACCTTCTCAATCACCATCTTATTCCGCACTTTCCATAGAGACCAAGAGATGGCCGCAAACACAAGCCATAAGAGGCGGCGTCCTCCTCCGTCCCTGTTGGCCTGGGTCTGCAGGACCACCCCAAGCTCATGCGGGTCCCAGGCCGGCCCCATCGCCTCTCTGACAAAGCTCCAAAGAGCCTGAGCCGCCGAACAATAAAACATAATATGGGCACAGTGGCAGTCCCACATAGGGGACACGGCCATCGCCCGGGCCGTTACGCAGCCACCTCCACCCTTGAGGGTAACCGATCCGGCAGCTGCCGGCGAAGATGAGAATACTAAGTGGGAGGGCCTTCCACAAAGGAGGTGCACCCAGCCAGGAGCCTTGAACTATAGATGATATGTTCTTGATGTCTTCCATTAAATAGCGTGTTATACACATCCAACTAAACATGGTACTCATTATTCTGTTTCAGATCTCAACTTTGTCCTCGTAAGGAAAGTAGACCAAGGAAAAGTATGAGGTCTAGCTAAGACTACATGGAAAGTGAGTGCCTCCTTTATGTGGGAGCCAAATGTCTTTTAAAATGAAGAGAAAATGTGGGTACACGAAAATTGATGTCTCAACACATTGTAGTCAGAGATTTGTACAAAAACACGAGCAAAGTAAGCATGCATGCTGTGGCATCCCGCAAAACCACTACTAGAAAATCGCGTTGAATTTGTGCATTGCATCGTCATCTTCATGCATTGTTTGACTGCATTATTTGAAAAGCCTAGTTCTGAATTGTACAAAACCCTATTATTTTCAAACACAAAACCCGATCGCATCGAATATATTTATTGTCTAAAAACTGTTTGCAAATGGCCTGTTTTGATTTAATCACGACCAAACAAACACAAAACTAAACTGCCCAACCCTAAATCTTTTCCACCCAAATCCTATCTACCCTCCAACCAAAGCGCCACCTCCCCCTCTCACCCAAAACATACCCACCTACCTCATCCATCCACCATCCCTCTCCCTTTTCTCACCCAGTCCACCCTCACCCACCCTCTCTCCTCTCCAGCCGCGTGGCCCTCCCCCACCCGCCCTGTCCGCTGCCACAGGCCTCCACGCGCCCTCCACCCACGGCCAGCCCTTGGCCCGTCCCCTCGGCCGCCGGTCCCACCGTCCCGTGAGACCACCACAGCTGACCTCCAGCCCACTCCCTCACCCGGTCCCGCCCAGCCCTCCACCCCAGCGCGCGCCACCTCGGCCTGCCTTGCAGCCCTCCTCTGCCTGGCCCCACACTGTCGACCCCCCCTTCCCCCTTCCTTTCTCTCTCCACCCGACGCGCTCCTCACCCCCGCCCCCGCGTCTCCTCTCCTCTCTCAGATCCGGCGCCGGCGCCACGCCAGTCGCCCCGGCTCGCCCGAGCCACCCCCTCGCCGGCCCCCCCTCGCCGCTCCGCCCCGCCTCACCCCGGCTCTCCTCCGCTCCGCCCTCGCTTCGCCTGCTCTGCCTCGCCACTTGGCAGCCCTTGGCTTCGCTCGCGTACCCTCTGCCCCGCCTAGCTCAGACCGCCCGCCTCGTCGCCCAACCGCGTGCCTCACCCGCCTCCTTGGCGCTCGCCCGCGCCTCACCTCGCGCCGCCTCGTTCCCCCCAAGCCCGTCGCCTCGCCCCTCGCTCCGCGCCTCCCCCTCCCGCGCACTCCCTCCCCACCCGCTCCTCGCCACTTGCGCCGCCCGGCCAGCGTCGCGCCTCCGCCTGCTAACCGCGCCTTGTCTCTCGCCCCTTGGCCGCCAGCAGCTCCTCCCCATCGCCTCCGTCGCCCGCCGCTCCAGCTCCTACGCCTTTGGGCCTCGCGTCGCCCCAGCCCCCTCGCCGTTCGCATCCTCCGCCGCTGGCCGCCGCCCGCTCGCCGTCGCCACCCTCCTCCTCGCGTCTCGCCCCCAGACCATCCTGCGAGAACCCTCCCACGCCGTGCCCATCTCCGCCGCCGTCGAGCCCGTCTCGGGCGCTTCCGCGTGTGTGTTCACATGTTTGTGTTGGAAGGTGCTAAAGAAGTCCAAGTACCGGATAGTGATGCGAGGCTGAAATAAAGGCGATGATTCCGGTTGTGGGAGGCTAAGCGCGACCATTTTTGATGCTATGTGAAAACGCAACCTCGGACAAGATCTCCCTCGCGGACATCAAGCACCAAGATCTTCCGGAAACTTCGGCCGAGACCGATCCGGGCCCGATCCGAAGACCCGGCGACAAGAACTCCGACAAGGACCATCCGATGCCAAGGTCTTCTTCCGGACCCGATCCGAAAAGGCCCGGCGAAGCGAGAACCCCGACCACGGACACACCAAGTTCTCCATCGAGAAACCAAGGCCGTCGGCGTGGAACGTAAACGAGTGCTTCACCGGACGAGAACTTCCCCTGAGCGCCATGACCGTCGACATGACCCCAAGTCCCGCACCGGATGCGCCAAGACCTACCCGATGCACGAACGGCACCGTCGAACCACGAGACCGACCCCGAACCGGAACCCAAGATCGTCGAGCCCCTACGATGTGACCCTTTTCCTCGAACCCTATTTTATAACATATCAATTTGTTGCATATTAAATTGTCATTCCGCATGCATAGCATTGGTTTGGGGGCCTTATGCCGATTCACCTAATAATTAAATATGGGGCCCATATGCGGGCAAATCTAGTCTCATATTGGCCTCATCTAAATACGTGTGTAGCGAACGGTATCTTATCTTGCCTTGTTAAAACAACATTTAAAATGCGGGTTTCTAAATAACACCATCTAATTAATTATCGGGACCCGGTTCCATAATTTGACCTAATTGCATCGCCACTTGCCATGCCATACATCATGCATGCATCATGCCGATCTTCTAGTGAATTAAATATTGCATCCGGTGTTTCTTCTAGTGTTTTGCTTCTTCGGATAAGGCCGTTGAGTTGATGTGAGCTTCGCCGATCTTGGGAAAAACCTTCGACAATGTTTTCAAAGCATCTCCTCTTTCTACCTATCTTACTTTTATAGTATTTACTTCCCTCTGTTGATCTATTGCTATACGTGTTGCGATGCTTTAGTTTCGTACGTGAAATCCCTTGCAGCCTTATATTGCCTTGGACACATCCTATTACCTGTTGTTTGGTAGATAGTTGGACTTAGCGTCGTAGTTGCTTGCTCAAGTCTTGATGTGTGTCGTCATATGCCACCGATTCTTGATGTATTGCTGCATGTTGATGTTGGAGATGATTCTAGCTTTACTTATCGTCACTTTAATTTCTGTTTAACAACTAAAATTGAAATAAGCGAGAGGCATCGGTGGGTGATAGATAATATTTGGTTTCGAGCAGCCCACTTGTGTCCCGTAAGACCCGGTACTTGATACTGTTCCTTGATTTATCGCTATCCACATCAAGGTATATGGGACCCCCACAGGCAGCTTGATTCATTCTTATTTCTTGGGGCCACAAACTAGTTTGAGGTGTTTTACTATCTGTACTTATGCCATGCTACTTTCTGTATTTAAATTGTGCAGTCTTTTTGCTGTCTTATTAGGATCGGGACACGATTCATGTCGACAAGCCCGGCCACACTTCGGGTTCCCGATCGTTCACCGTCTACCCAAACCTTGAGCCGTCTCGAGTCAGGTGGCCGTTGGGATCTACTTAAGGTGGCCCCTGAAATATTTCTGAATCTGTGATTGTTCATTCGTGAAAGCCTCGTTGGGTTTTGATTTGGTTTTTCGAGGTTGATCGGCGTGTGTTGCTATTGGTGCACCCGGCGGGTAAAACTTTCAAAGCCGTGTCGCGGATATGGACGACTTAGAGCATATCTCGATCATAGACAAGCATAACTAAAGTTCTTGCTATAAATTTGACTTATAATGACTAGTAATCAGCTTCACTATAATGGAATGGCTAATTAATACTGCCCACAATTGCTTGTTTGGTTGTCGCTTGCGACAATTGTACTGACTAGTAAGTATTGCAACTTCTAGCGAATTGGCTGAATAAAAGTACCAACAACTGCTGGGTTTTTGGGTTATCTCATGATAAATGTATCTGACTAGTAAGTGTTGCCACTATCACGGAATGGTTAACTAAAAATGCCCACTGTTTACTTAATCAGGATGATTACCTAAACCTAACTAGTAATGGCTGCAACGATAACTGAATAAATAAAGCGCCAGCGTGAGTTCCTCGGTTGACTTCCTCGTTTGGTCTCGAGAAACACCGGGATGGGTTTGTTTGGCGTTAACCGAGTTGGATCCGGTTAGGTCATTCTCACCCCTCTCGATCACCGGTTGTATCGAGTCTCCATAGGTTGTTTCGTGCATCTTGCCGCTCGATCCACCATACCTATGTGGCGAGTGCGCAAGTCTAACCTCATGTGTCTTGGCCTCGATCTTGGCGCTCCTTCTTTGTTTTACCTTTTGCCCTTTGTTGGCACCCTTTTGTTAAGCAGGTTTTGAGATCGGCCCGTTAGCGAGGTTACCCTTCCGCTTGCTTTGGCGGGGTTATGGGCGCCATTGGTTATTCTTGGGGCTCTTAGCCCCATTTGCATCTTGTCCGTATTTGGGCCTATATCGTTCAAGGTGATTCGGATCTTTGTATATTATATCGTATTCTTGACTCATGGAGTCATTTATATATATCTGTTACGTGGGTCCCATCGAGGGACTGTTGTGTAATGTTATTATGCCGTTTTCCACCATGCGAAAGTGCTGGTGAGCACCTTTGAATCGTTTCTATGCGGGTTTGGCGAATTTTGCTCAAACTTGCATAGGTCCGATTCTGAGGTGTTCTGAGTGGTATCGAGCCCAGTTGCGATACCCCACAAGTCCAGCCTGTAGGATAACCTAGCTAACGGCCGAAGTAGAGTGTCAAAACTATTTTGCAAAATCGGTTGGATAGTTCTGACTAGGTCTGATTTTACTCCTTACCCCTCTGCTAATCTCCTCTTACCTCGACGTGTTTTGAATCTGCTCTCTTCTCTCTCTTCGAGTCCAGGAATTCTCGTGGTTGGGTTTCCGTCGTACCTTCAGGGCTTCGCATTCTCCCTTTTGTAACGGAGGTGCTACGATCATCAATCTGCAACTGTTCTGTTGTGCCTTCATCCGAACTTTTGTCTTGAGATCTTTATCCATATGTGTTCCTTGCTGGATATCATTGTCGTTGAAAAACATATGAGAAGGACGAGCATTGGTGAAGTTGGAGTATACCTTGAGCATGTGTTGTTCATGCCAATGGAACCATCGCGAAACATAATCATTGTGTTTTTCATACGATTTCTGTGGTATCCCCCGGTGTTTTCCGGCGGCGACATCCTCTCGCTGACCCGATAGTCTGCGCATCACTCCTTTGTTTCGAACCTCGCTTATCGAGATCTTGATCTAATTCCGAGAGTTGGTTGCATAATCCGTCTATTCGCGTGCAGAGTAATGGTTTGAGTGCGGGATGGAGTAGCTACCCTACCACTGCTCTTATCATTCGCTCTTGTACGTTGAATCAGTGGATCCAGCAGTTTTACTCTATCCATGGAAGTTAGGGGTGGCCTTACCTTCAACTTCGTCCTTTGTTTCCCCGGAGTGTTTTCTCGCCGATCAGGAGCAACGAGCCTTTGTTGGTGGTGTCGCCGTTTTCCAGTTGAAGAAGGAACCATCGTTAGTGGTGTCGCGAGGATCTACACAAAGCGCGAAGACGGAGAACGCCGACCTTCCTTCCGGTACCATGAGGCGGATCTCGAGGGCGAGATCCATTGTTAGTGGTGTCGAATTGTGGCATCCCGCAAAACCACTACTAGAAAATCGCGTTGAATTTGTGCATTGCATCGTCATCTTCATGCATTGTTTGACTGCATTATTTGAAAAGCCTAGTTCTGAATTGTACAAAACCCCTATTATTTTCAAACACAAAACCCCGATCGCGAGTATTTTATTTGTCTAAAAACTGTTTGCAAATGGCCTTGTTTTGATTTAATCACGACCAAACAAACACAAACTAAAACTGCCCAACCCTAAATCTTTTCCACCCAAATCCTATCTACCCTCCAACCAAAACGTGCCACCTCCCCTCTCACCCAAAACATACCCACACTTACCTCATCCATCCACCATCCCACCTCCCCTTTTCTCACCCAGTCCACCTCACCCCTCTCTCCTCTCTCGGCGTGGGCCCACTCCCGGCACCGCACCTGTCCACTGCCACAGGCCTCCACGCGCCCTCCACAGCAGCGGCCGTCCCCTCTCGGCCACGCCCGGTCCCACCCGTCCCCTTGAGACCACCACAGCCCAGCCTCCCCACTCCCTCACCGTGGGTCCCGACCCTCCACCCACGGCGCGCCACCTCGCACCGCCTGCCAGCCCTCCTCCCTGGCCCCACACCTGTCGACCCTCCTTCCACCTTCTCTCTCCACCGCGTGCTCCTCACTTCCCCGCGTCTCTCTCCTCTCTCGGATCCCGGCCGGCGCGCCAGTCGCCAGCTCGCCGAGCCACCTCGCCGCCCCTCGCGCTCCGCCCTCACCCGGCTCTCCTCCCATCCGCCCTCGCCGCACCGTGCTCTCCGCCCCTCACAGCCAGCCGAGCTCGCTGGCGTACCCTCTTGCCCGCCTAGCTCGGACCCGCCCCTCGTCGCCCAACCGCCGGCCGCTGCCTCACCCGCCTCCGCCGGCGCTCGCCCGCGCCCTCACCTCGCCCGCCTTGCCGTTCCCCCCAAGCCCGACGCCTCGCCCCTCCGGCTCCGCCCTCGCACACCTCCCGCGCCTCCCGCCTCCCGCTCCCTCGCCGCCCGCCCGGCCCGCCCGGCCAGCGTCGCGCCCATCTCTGGCCGCCCGCTAGCCGCCCAGCGCTCCTCCCATCGCCTCCGTCGCCCGGCCAGCCTCGCCGCCCTTTGGGCCTCGCGTCGCCCCGAGCCCTCGCCGTTCGCATCCTCCGCCGCTGGCCGCAACCGCCGCTCCGCCGTCGCCAACACTCCTCCTCGCGTCTCGCCCCGCCCCAAGACCATCTGCTGCCGAGAACCCTCCCCGCTGCCGTGCCCATCTCCGCCGCCGTCGAGCCCGTCTCGGACGCTTCACGCGTGTTTGTTCCTGTGTTTGTGTTGGAAGGTGCTAAGGGAAGTCCAAGTACCAGATGGTCTGAGGCTGAAATAAAGACGATGATTCCAGTTGTGGGAGGCTAGCGCGACCATTTTTTTGATGCTATGTGAAAAACCGCAACCTCGACGACAAGATCTCCCTCGCGGACATCAAGCACCAAGATCTGCTTCCGGAAACTTCGACCGAAGACCGATCCCGGAGCCCGATCCGAAGACCCCGACGCGACAAGAACTCCGACAAGGACCATCCGATGCCAAGGTCTTCTTCCCGGACCCGATCCCGAAAGCCCGGCGTGACGGGCGAGAACCCGACATGGACACCAAGTTCTCCATCGAGGAAACCAAGGCCGTCGGCGTGGAACCGTGAAACGCCGGAGTGCTTCACCGGACACGAGAACTTCCCCACTGAGCATATGACCGTCGACATGACCCCAAGTCCCGCACCCGGATGCGCCAAGACCTACCCCGATACCCGAGAACGGCACCGTCGAACCCTGAGACCGACCCCCGAACCCCGGAACCCAAGATCGTCGAGCCCCTCTGATGTGTGACCCCTTTTCCTCGAACCCTATTTTATAACATATCAATTTGTTGCATATTAAATTGTCATTCCCGCATGCATAGCATTGGTTTGGGGGCCTTATGCCGATTCACCTAATAATTAAATATGGGGCCCATATGCGGGCAAATCTAGTCTCATATTGGCCTCATCTAAATCTGTGTAGCGAACCGGTATCTTATCTTGCCTTGTTAAAACAACATTTAAAATGCGGGGTTTCTAAATAACTTGCACCATCTAATTAATTGTCGGGACCCCGGTTCCACTTAATTTGACCTAATTGCATCGCACCTTGCCATGCCATACATCATGCATGCATCATGCCGATCTTCTGCCGTGAATTAAATATTGCATCCGGTGTTTCTTCTAGTGTTTTGCTTCTTCGCGGATAAGGCCGTTGAGTTGATGTGAAACCGCCCGATCTTCGGGGAAAACCTTCGACAATGTTTTCAGGCGAGCATCTCCCTCTTTCTACCTATCTTACTTTTATAGTATTTACTTCCCTCCTGTTGATCTATTGCTATCTGTGTTGCGATGCTTTAGTTTTCGTACCCGTGAAATCCCTTGCAGCCTTATATTGCCTTGGACACATCCTATTACCTGTTGTTTGGTAGATAGTTGGACTTTGCGTCGTGGTTGCTTGCTCAAGTCTTGATGTGTGTCGTCATATACCACGATTCTTGATGTATTGCCGCATGTTGATGTTGGAGATGATTCTAGCTTTACTTATCGTCACTTTAATTTCTGTTTAACAACTAAAATTGAAATAAGCGAGAGGCATCGGTGGGTGATAGATAATATTTGGTTTCGAGCCCACTTGTGTCCGTAAGACCCAGTACTTGATACATTCCTTGATTTATCGCTATCCACATCCGGGAGGTATATGGGACCCCACGAGCGAGCTTGATTCATTCTTATTTCTTGGGGCCACAAACTAGTTTGAGGTGTTTTTACTATCCTGTACTTATGCCATGCTACTTTCCTGTATTTAAATTGTGCAGTACCTTTGTCTTGTTAGGATCGGGACACGATTCCGGTGTCGACAAGCCCAGCCACTTTCGGGTTCGATCGTTCACATCCGTCTACCCAAACCTTGAGCCCGTCTGAGTCGGTGGCCGTTGCGGGATCTACTTAAGTGGCCCCTGAAATATTCTGAATCTTGTGATTGTTCGATCGTGAAAGCCTCGTTGGGTTTTGATTTGGTTTTCGAGGTTGATCGGCGTGTGTTGCTATTGGTGCACCCGGCGGGTAAAACTTTTACGAAAGCCGTGTTCGCGGATATGGACGACTTGGAGCACAGTATCTCGATCATAGACAAGCATAACTAAAGTTTACTGCTATAAATTTGACTTATAATGACTAGTAATCAGCTTCACTATAATGGAATGGCTAATTAATACTGCCCACAATTGCTTGTTTGGTTGTCGCTTGCGACAATTGTACCTGACTAGTAAGTATTGCAACTACAACGAATTGGCTGAATAAAAGTACCAACAACTGCTGGGTTTTTGGGTTATCTCATGATAAATGTATCTGACTAGTAAGTGTTGCCACTATCACGGAATGGTTAACTAAAAATGCCCACTGTTTACTTAATCAGGATGATTACCTAAACCTAACTAGTAATGGCTGCAACGATAACTGAATAAATAAAACTGCCAACTGTGTGAGTTCCTCGGTTGACTTCCTCGTTTGGTCTCGAGGGGGAAACACCAGGATGGGTTTGTTTGGCGTTAGCTTCAGGTTGGATCCGGTTAGGTCATTCTCACCCCTCTCTGATCACCGCCAGTTGTATCGAGTCTCCATAGGTTGTTTCGTGCATGCTGCGCTGCCGCTCGATCCACCATACCTATGTGGCGAGTGCCGCGAATTCTAGCCTCGCCGTGTCTTGGCCTCGATCGGCGCTCCTTCTTTGTTTTCCTTTGCCCTTTGTCGGCACCTCTTTTTGTTAAGCAGGTTTTGAGATCGGCGCCGTTAGCGGGGTTACCCTTCCGGGCTTTGGGCAGGGTTATGGGCCATTGGTTATTCTTGGGCTCTTAGCCCCATTTGCATCTTGTCCGTAGCTGGGCTATATCGTTCAAGGTGATTCGGATCTTTGTATATTATATCTGTATTCTTGACTCATGGAGTCGCTATATATATATCTGTTACATGGGTCCCATCGAGGACTGTTGTGTAATGTTATTACCGTTTTCCACCCCGAAAGTGCCTGGTGAGCACCTTTGAATCGTTTCTATGCGGGTTTGGCGAATTTTGCTCAAACTTGCATAGGTCCGATTCGAGGTGTTACATGCACCCACAGACATCATTTAGAACTGTCTAGTAAAAAGCTTTGATGAACTTGAAAATGTATCATAAAAATACTAGCTAATTGCCCTTGTGCTGCAGAGATAATAAAATAAATTATATTTTTTGACGGCCGACGTGGCAGCGGACAACCTTACGCTCCGTGGGATCTCGCGGCCTGGAGCGGAGCTGGCAGCGAAAACCCTCGCCCTCCGTGGGTTCGCGCGGCCAAGAGCCGAGCTGGCAGCAGAGACCCTTGCCGGCCGCGGATTCTTGCGGCGAGGCCGTGCGGTGGGCCCGTTCGTGCGTGAAAAAGGCTCTCGCATACGATAATCGTGCGCGAGGATCCGCAAGGTTTTATGACAGATTGGCACACGTCGCCAGGTTTTTCACCCTGCCTCGCACAATCTTACTTGGCGGATTTCGTGCGCAGGCATTGGCTATAAAAGACCGCTTGCAAACTCTCACCCAACGACTCTTAGTTATCCTCTGTAAAACCTCTCTTCTCTCTCTTACCCATCTGTGCGGATGCTTGCAATCTTCTCTGACCGCCTCCAGGAGCTTTCATCTGCTGCGTGGTTTCTTTCATCAATGATGTCCTATTCGAAGTTCGTGCGTTTAGCGCTCTTTTCTTCGCTTTATTGGTTAATTTGGATTAAATCATATGAATTTTTTCTCATATTTTAACCAGGTCGAACTACATCTTGCCAAGTGAGCATCAGGATTGTGCATACATGCATCTATGAGGATGGACGCTTCTCCTTTCCCCGCGTATAAGTTCTTCTCTCTGTTGTACTATTTTTACATTTCACATCATGCCAATGAACCTTTTTTTGTTGCTAACTCTGTTTTTCGCCTATGGTCGCAGATGCTCGAGTTCCGATTGGGAGAATAGGCAACGACGATGGAGTGGACGGATGGTGTTGCCGTGAGGAACACGTGAGGCCGGTTGGCGCTTCGTGCGGCGCATCGTGGGAGGTTGCCAGCGACAGAAGTGCTCGCTGTAGAAGACTGAGGAGAGCGGCTGGATCGGCGTAGCCTTCGTCGGCAAATGCTTCATGCGTATATGCTTAATGTGCTGTATACTACCAATGTTCGCTATGGATTTATTCGTTTTTTAGATTGCTTCTAGGTTTGGCAGAAATTGTCCATTTGTAATACTTAGTTTCATAAGACTGAATTTTAATAAAAACTTGGTCATCCTTTAATTTGTTGTACACGTGCGGTATTATATATATTCGTGTTCCTGCCATTTTTCAGACACTTTCTTATCTTTGGAACCATTGAATTTCTTGGCAGCATTTTCATATACGAGGCAGAAAGCAGTTCTAATTATTTTTCTTCAACACACGGCAAACCGACATACACCGTGATAAAATCCTTTTGATCTCCTCGTCCTTCTAAGCGTTTTTGTCAGACGATCATGTTTACTGATGATATCATGTACCGAGTGTGTCAGTTTACTTATAACATCTACTAGACGAAACTGAACTGGTGCTAGGAGGTCATCTCTTACTTTTAGTATGTTTTGGGTGTATCAACACATGTTATGGTCGAGAGCTTAGCAAGATGCCTTGCATGTATATATGGTGTATGGTAAGCAGCGGTGCACGCGTACGACCGCATGGCATTCAGTGGTGTACGCGTGCCTGCATACAAGAAGTAATTTTGAAAATCCATTGAGCGTTCGCCAGCAACAAAACGAATGGTACACAAACAACCAGAGATCCGAGAACGTGTCAACACGCGGATCGCCTAGCCCATCAGAGAATTATCAAGGCCGGGCTCACAATGACCTACGGTATGACCAACCTTAGCTTCGCGTTTCGGATCCCACCATACGATCTGTACATGGTGCCCCGTGGATGATCAACACTTAGGGAGTAGTCCAATCGTGTGACCACACGAAATGCCTTGCCCGCCAAAAAATCTATTGCCGTCGCATTCGCGCCAGCCTAATTAAGCTGCAGACGTATGAGTCATCAGACGATTTTTGTTCTTCGACCGTTTTCCTTATCGTAAATGTTATGTTACAAGTCTATTTTATTTTAATCATGTTGTTATAAACTTATAGTCGAACAGCCTGCCTAACAGCCGTGCCTCGGGGAACGCAAAGAGGGATGTAGTTAATATAAATTTGCTTGAAACCACTGTCTTTTTTTGACAAACACTTAGCTATATGTACAAATTGACTATCGTCCAAAAGTGAAACATACATGGGATATTAGAAACTGCATAATCACGAGTCATCCAAGAAGTGAGCGAGCCTAGCTCACTTGGTTAGGGAAGTACATGTACAACTCAACAATCTAGGTTCAAATCCTCAGAGACGCAATTCCGAGTACATTACATGCCTCCAAAAATTCATCGTTGTGGCTAATGCAAACCGTGGTCACAATGGTTTTATGTGTTGTCCATGTTCACTGTCAGAACAAGAAAGACTACTCAAATACCAGAACCATTCACGCACACCTACTTCGATCCGGTTTCATGCCCAGCTATAATTGTTGGACCAAGCACGGAGAAAAAGGGGTTGTGATCGAAGACAACGAAGAAGAAGAGAATGATGACAACTATCATAATATGTATCATGAATGTGATGATACTGCAACAGGGGTAGATAATGAAGATCAAGAGGCAGCAGATGGGCCCGCTGATGACGATCTTGGTCGGGCCATTACTGATGCAAAGGAAGAATGTGAAACTGAAAAGGAGAAGGAGAAGCTGGAGAAGATGTTAAAGGATCACAAAACATTGTTGTACCCAACTTGCGAAGATGGCCACAAAAAGCTAGGTACCACACTGGATTTGCTGCAATGGAAGGCAGAGAACAGTGTGACTGACAGCGCATTTTCAAAGTTGTTGGTAAAAATGAAGAATCTGCTTCCAAGAAATAATGAGTTGCCCGACAGTACATACCAAGCAAAAAAGGTTGTCTGCCTTCTAGGATTAGACGTGCAGAAGATACATGCCTGCATTAATGACTGCATCCTCTACCGCGGTGAGAAGTACGAGAATTTGGATGCATGCCCGTATGCACTTCAATGCGGTATAAGATCAGACGAGACGATCCTGGCGATGTTGAGGGCGAGGCCCCTAGGAAGAAGGTTCTTGCCAAGGTTATGTGGTATGCTCCTATAATACCACGGTTAAAATGTCTCTTCAGAAATAAAGAGCATGCCAAGTTGTTGCGATGGCACATGGAAGACCGTAAGAAAGACGGGAAGTTGAGACACCCGCAGATGGGTCACAGTGGAGAAAAGTCTAGCGAGAGTATCCGGACTTCGCACGTGACGCAAGGAACTTAAGGTTTGGTCTAAGTAGAGATGGCATGAATCCTTGTGATGAGCAGAGCTGCAGTCACAGCACCTGGCATGTGACTCTATGTATCTATAACCTTCCTCCTTGGTTGTGCATGAATAGGAAGTTCATTATGATGCCACTTCTTATCCAAGGCCCGAGGCAACCCGGCAATGACATTGATGTGTTCCTAAGGCCATTAGTTGAAGAACTTTTATAGCTGTGGGCCAAACCAGGTGTATGTATGTGGTTGAGCATAAAGGAGAGCCATTTGACCTACGAGCATTGCTTTTCGTAACCATCAATGATTGGCCTGCTCTTAGTAACATTTCAGGACAGACAAACAAGGGATACAATGCATGTACACACTGTTTAGATGAGACTGAAAGTGTGTATTTGGATAAATGTAAGAATGTTGTGTACTATGTTTGCGACAATAACTTATGTGGATACTATGTTTGCGAGTTCATTCGCAACACGATATGTGCGACGGGCCAAGACGCACTAGAACAACTTAGAGTAAGTAAACAAAGTACACAATATTATTTTATTACCATCAGTTGTGTTGAGTTTTATTCTTATATATATTGACCCCATTTTTCATATATATTTAGATCGAACGGATGCGGGACCAACTCCTACCATTTGACCGCATACGAGCCATTCAAGAGGAATTGAGGAGGTTCATACTTGATGAGGTCGTCACGCCTGGCGGAGAACTCTTTAGATATCCACCAAAATGAACGTTGTATATATGCTTGAACGTGTTTGTCTTGTACTTGATGCTTCAATGTTTACGAAGAATACCACAATGACGATGTTTGTGTATAATAATAGTTGCTTAATTATTCATATACTCGTATGTACCGATGATTTATGTCTTTTTCCTGCTGCGGCAGAGAACCTTTAACACCGGTTCGTATAAGAACCGCTGTTAAAGGGGGGCTGTAACATCGAACCCCCAACAGCGATTCCAGAGGCATCTACGAACTAGTGTTAGAGGCCTCGTTTCCACTAATGTATGCATCACTCACTCTCCTTCTCGCATTTAGCCATTTTGGGGCAGGCAATGCACACGTTCCAGCAACAATCATCTTCCCAATACAAAAGATATGTTTCTTGATGCCTTCCATTCACAGCATGTTGTACATATGCAACTTCAAATATAGTATATTCCTCTCTCTCTCAACTCTTAACTTTGTCCTCGTGAGTAAAGTAGATCAAGGATATATAAGTATGAGATCTAAGCTAGAACACTACATAAAAAGTGGAATGTGTCTTTATATGAGAGCCAAGGGTCATACTTATGGAAGTGTAAAGGTTGATCGGAGCATATATACGTGCGGAGTTAAACATAGCCAAGGAAACTAATAAAAACACGAAAAAATCAAGCATACACAACTACACAATCGGATGAGAATACAACCATTCTCAAATTAGACTCTCTACGGGACAAGCCATTAGACATGCCTCGAGGCTACCCGTGACGAACTATAGCATACAATTGGGGCAAGAGAACCACGTGGATGCATGGTTCCATGAAAAGTAAGGAGAAAATTTTAAGTGGGGCGGATTCTAAAAAGTTAAAAAAAAGTAAGATGAAAGTTAAAGTAGTGTATACGCGAACAAAAATTGCTCTGATCTATTAATAATCATCAATAACAGTATAACGAGGTCCAAAAGTAGGAATAATACATATAGGTTTTTGGACCACCAACCGACAACTACACACACTAGTGCGAGCCGAAGGCGAGCGACCGTCCTTTCCCCTCAATACCGGAGTAGGGGAAAGCTGATCGTCGTAGAGTTTATTGTAGCAGATTGGCGGGAAGTCGTCGTGCTAATAACTCAAAGGACCCACACACCAGAGTAACAACCATCGTCAGTGACGATAATTATAGATGAGAAGAGAGTGACCTGAAACCGCACCAACGATCATGAAAATAGACCAGATCCCATAAGACCCGTGGTACACACGACTCCACGCATCTTCTGTCAGTGCTAGACGCACCACCGAAGCGAGAATAGGGCGGGAATAACCTTATTCTAACTTCAGGATATACCACCACCTTTACATCTCAAAGAAGATGCTGAAACACTCTAAACAATGATCAAGAACACTACTTCTGACATTGGACCATGGTCCGCCATGCCTCCGAGGCACCAAGGTCACAGGTGCCTGAGAAGACCAACATCGTCATTAGCGAGGGGACGAAACCATCAATCGCCTCCATGACCGCCTCTATCCATGGCTTTGGGTATTGGTTCGCTCTAGTCAACACCTAAAGGTATACTTAGTGTATACTCATTACAAATATAATCATCAAGTACAATGAAAATACAAGAAAGTATAAAATAAACATAGAAACATATCGGTAACTTTTTGAAAATCTTCTTAGTTTTACCAAGATAAGACTTATGAACATCCCTCACTAGATGGCAGCATAACAAGAAGTCATTGTGCCAACCATTGTATATCAGTTTGCTCAACATGGTCTCGAAACTTGCAAGTATTTACTATTCACATTTGACAACTTCGTCAAAACATCTTTCCTCATGAATTCAAAATGTACATGGTACACAAATGCAGAATTTCATAAAATTAAACCTTCCCCCTTTGTTGTTGCTGTCGTTTTGCGGTTTTGTCTTAGCGTGACCTTTCCACGCTAACGACATCACCAGTGATGTGTTTCGCTGCCCTATGTTGTTGTGCCCATGCCTGCAGGCAGTGGTCGAGAGCAGTCTCGCGCAGCCACCAATGTTGGTGTTGTCATCGCCAGCAAGCAATAGATCTAATGTTTTTCCTGCTCCGAAGCTAGGGTTACTGGCTTCTGTCTGCCGTTGCTACTCAAACTCGCCCACACTTTGCACAATACGGCCCACTGGGCCCTTCTCTATACATGCCTTCTTCACCCTTTGCAAAAAGGATCAATGGAGACAACAACCTTGCGAGGCGCGGAGGCAGCCATGCATACATGCGTATTTATCTTTGACAAAATTCAAGGTAGGGTGTCTTCCCTACCTTTCCTACTACATGATCCACCGCTAGTACCATCCGGAACCCATCATGGAATCGTCATAGGACAACTTGCTAACGCAGGTATGACTTTGTCCCCTTGGATCCTTTACTTGGTTTGCCATCTCATCTTCGTTGTGCATATGGTAGCAAAATATAGGAGAGGGACGTGTTTCCAGGTGCCTCACATTTCCAATGTTCCGAAAGCACACATCCAAATCGTTGTAGTAGTTTATGTCATTGTCATCTATATCTTTGTTTCTTCCATCCCTTGTTTCAACTCCGTTTGTGTTTCTTTGTGGCTTCTAAGTTCTCAAGGAGTATATAACATAGGTATCCTTCCAGGTATATATAGGAGGAAGATTGTGTAGTTCCTGGTTATATAGTGAGCTAAACCAGCTTGTAGACATTCATTTTGCACTAGAGATGTATAAGTCAATAAGTGTGTTCTTACATGCGGGAGGTTGGTGGATGCATTAGCTAATATTTGAAATACAAGTTGATCGTCATATCTTTTAGTACAAGATAATAGTTGCAGCTCATCAAATGCTCGCTCCCTAAATATATTCGGAGATATATATCTTCAGAGGGATACGGGCCAAGGATGTATCTACTTTCAAATGAGAGGAAGCATGGTGACCACCGGAACTAAGACAAGAATTATACATGTGCTACTGCATGTTGTCTTAAATGATAGTGATAAGCAACACCTTGTTGTAATCTCGCGTCCATATGCTTTTAGTTGGGTAATACATCAGAGGTGCACATTATAGGAAGGAGTCACATTTGTGGTAAAAAGTGTAGCTCGGTTGTGTTGGAATATATTAGACACAATTTCTATTATTAATTTAAGAATATTAAATATGACAAAACCAGCTACTAGCTCATGTAACTCAAACATACTAGATGTACTAAACAACAGGATGAACGGAAACAAGTAGCAGCTAAACATGTACTCGCAGAATATGATGAATAACCAAACAGGAGCACGTCGCACGTACCGTTCGTTTGCCATGGCAGTAACTTTGGGGAAGAATGATCGAAGCAGACCGCGATGAAAATAGCGGTAGGCAGCACCGCCCGACTTGGATGGAAGACCCGTGATGGAGAACTCGAGCAGTCGCGTGGAGCGTTTCCTAAAAAACTTATTCGCCCTCTCCGGTACATGATCACAAAGGCGAGTGGTTTCGGATACCTTCTCTCCCGTCCGTTGGTGCACGCCGGAAAGCGGGATGGGGTATACTATGGCGGCGGTGCAAGCATAGAGGAGGCAAAACCCTAGATTGGTTTTCGGTGTTATGCATTGTGGAAGCCACACAGGCTTTTATATAGAGCGGCTCGGAAATCCTGTACAGGACACGGTATGGTCCAAGCCACGTCGAGCACGTTCGGGTCGGTTACAGATAGCCCATGTCAGGAATATGCAACTTGTATTCCTCTGGGGGCCAAATGCCACAATACATAATACATTTACAGGTGGAAATATGCAGAAAGACCCCCTAAGAAGTGGGGACATACAATGTACAAATATACATCTAACACCCCCTCCCCTCAAACTCATGGTGGATCCACAACACTGAGTTTGGAGAGAAAGAATGTATGCTGCACAATGGTTTGTGCCTTCGTAAAGAAATCCGCCAACTGTAACTCTGAAGACACATACTAAAGCGCAACAACCTGAGCGTGCACCTGAGCACGTGTATAGAAAGCATCAACACCAATATGCTTGGTAAGATCATGCTTGACCGGATCACGTGCAATACTAATAGCACCTGTACTGTCAGACAAAACCAGAGTGGGTGTGGTAATAGAGACCTCAAAATCCGCAAGTAACCACCATAACCAGGTCACCTCAGCAGTCAACAAGGCCATAGCACGCAACTCAGCCTCAACACTCGAAAGGGAAACCGATGTCTGTTTCTTCGTCTTCCAAGCAATGAGCGAACCACCAAGAAACACACAGTAAGCAGAAAGTGAACGGCGATCTGAAGGATCACTCGCCCACGTAGCGTCCGAATAGCACTGGAGCTAGAGGGAACTGGAATGAAGAAAGAAAAGGCGACGAGTGATCGTACCACGAAGATGAAGGGTTTCGCGGCATAGTAAATCAAAATTTTCTACGGAGCGAACAGAGGGAAAGCCAAGATCTAATCTAGGAGATGCAAACAACGAGAGAGATTGGATTAGATCTTCATACCCTTGAAGATTCGCACAGCGGAATGTTCGTCGGAACGTGGGTGATGTAGTCGTACTCGCTTCTCCTCCTCGCGATCCGATCCGATCTAGCACCACAAGTGGCGGTGCCTCCGTGAGATGCACACGTGCATCACCTCGACGTCTCCTCCTTCCTCGGACCAGCGAGTATGGTGGAGAGATAGATTGGATCTACAACACGACGGCGTGGTGTATATGGTGGAGAATTTCTGCTGCAGGGCTTCGCCTACAAATAGTCGGGAGGGGGAGAGGAAGGTAGCAAGGCTGCTAGAGCTTGGAGGAAGGGTGTGTAGTAGTGGGGGAGGGGGCGCACCACCCCTCTATATATAGAGGGGGGCGCGGCCAGCCCTTGCCCCTCCTCCAAGCCTATCTCTAGTTTAAACAATTTAAACTTTCCCTTATCTAGAAATCCTATCTCTAGTTTAAACGATTTAAACTCTCCCTTATCTAGAAATCCTATCTCTAGTTTAAACGAGTTTAAACTTATCTAGGATCGGCTGGGCCCTATGGGGCCTTGTGCCCCTGGACCAATGCGGCCAGGACACTCCCTCATAGGCCCATGCCCCCTCCCAGAAGGTGGGGCCACGTTGGTCCCCTTCCGGAAGGTTCTAGAAGCTTCCGGTACAATACCGATTAACCCGGAACAATTCCGAACTCCAAAAACTGCACTGCCTTATATGAATCTTATTCTCCGGACCATTCCGGAACCTCTCGTGATATCCCGGATCCCATCCGAGACTCCGAACAAAAATTCATAAACCAATTATCCAATCTATCCTAGCATCGAGACACGTTAAGTGTGTGACCCTGCGGGTTCGAGAATATGCAGACATGATCTTCTATCAATAATCAACAGTGCAGGCACCCATATTGACTCCCACACATTCATCGATGATCATATCGGATGAACCACGATGCCAGATTCAATCAATCCCATATATATATACCCTTCGTCTCGCGATATTTTACTTGCCGAGATTCGATCGGTCGTCATACCTAGTTCAATCTCGTTCACGGCAAGTACTTTACTCGTTCCATAATCCGATATCACTTTGTGATTAACTCCTTAACCACATGCTTGCAAGCGGTGTTGATATCGATTACGAGTGGGCCAGTATATCTCTCCGACTTGGGAGGACAAATCCCATCTCGATACATACAACCCAATGTATACTTTCCGATCACCGAGAGACACCTTTATGATCACCCTCTCATAGGATGACGTTTGATGACCTCAAATCTTTCTTCCGATACCAGGGAGTTGTATTATCTCATGGTCTAAGGAATACAATATTTGACATAGGAAAAGCTTCGCAAAGACGAACACGATGACACGATCTAATTGCTCTGCTTTGTTTGGGTCTATCCACCATATCATTCTCCCAATGATATGATCTCATTATCAATTGACAACTCATGTCTATGGTTAGGAAACCTTAACCATCATTGATCAATGAGCTAGTCCATAGAGGCGTACTAGGGACACTGTGTTGTTTACAAACCACACAAGTATTAAAGTTTCCGCTTAATACAATTCTAGCATGGAATATAAAATTTATCATGAACAAGAATTATAATAATAACATCTTTATTATTGCCTCTAGGGCATAATTCCAACAGAAGATATTGAAGAACACGGAGAAGATGACTATAGTGAACAGTGGTAGGAGCGGAAACAAACTGACTCAGAACATGAATAGGATAAGAGATGTCAGGACGAGTGACAGCAAGATAAACAAGACTTCCAACAAGATGACGATAACGCGTCGGATCAGGAAGAGGGTCAACATCAGTAGGGTGAAGCTTAACATTAAGCTCCATAGGGGTCTCAACAGTGCGCCCATCCCCAAGAGCAGCACGAGCAAGAAGATCTTGAATATACTTTTACTGGGAGATGTAAAAGCCATCAGAAGTTGAGGAAACCTCAATCCCAGAAAGTATCGAAGAGGACCAAGATCAGTCATAAGAAACTGATCACGAAGACGAGCCTTAACAAAGGCGATATACTCAGAATCATCACCAGTAATGATCATAACATCAACATAGAGAAGAAGAAGAGTGCGTCCACGAGGAGAGGTGTGAACAAACAGCGCTGGATCATGAGCACTAGGAGAGAAACCAGCAGCAGTCACTACAGAGGCAAAGCGCTCAAACCAGGCATGAGGGGCCTGTTTGAGGCCATAAAGAGAACATCAAAGACGACAAACCATCCCTGCAGGAACAGAATACCCAGGAGGAGGCTGCATATAAACCTCCTCACTCAACTCACCATTGAGGAAGGCATTCTGAACATCAAGCTGGGACACAGACCAGTGACGAACAGAAGCAACAGCAAGAAGAGTACACACAGTGGTCATATCATCCACATGAGCAAAGGTCTCATCATAGTCATGACCATGCTCCTGCTGAAAACCACGAGCCACAAGACGCGCTTTATAGCGCTCAAGAGATCCATCAGAGCGGGTCTTAATCTTATAGACCCACTTACATGTGATTGGACGAACACCGGGAGGGGGAGAAACAAAATCCCAGGTGCCAGTGCGCTCAAGCGCAGCAATATCCTCAGCCATGGTCAGCTGCCATTCAGGATGATGCTCAGCATCCCGATAAGAAGTTGGCTCAGAGGCAACAGAAAGACCATACTGACTAGGAGAGTAACGGTTGGGGGCACGACGCCGACGAACAGGATGAGTAGAGGGGAGCTCATCAGAGGAATACGACTCATGAGACGACGGTGAAGAAGAATGAATAACAGAGGAAGGCTCCGGAGAACGAGGAGAACTAGGAGAACTAGACGGAGCAGAGGAGGATGGTGTCGAAGAAGAGACATCAGGGGGAGGGGGTCCGGTAGAATACACAATAGGAGTAGAAGGAGGTGTGTCAGGAAAAGGAAGAAAAGAGATATCTTCCACCGGGTAGGTACCAGCGGTGGGACGAGGATAGAAAGGACGCGTCTCATCAAAAGTAACATCACGAGAGATACACATCCGATGACCAACGGGGTCCCAACAACGATAGCCCTTATGCTCATCACTATATCCAAGGAAGACACACTCAACAGACTAAGCGGTTAGTTTGGTGCGTTCGCGAGGAGCAAGGAGAACATAGCAAACACAACCAAACAAGCAAAGCACGGAGTGGTCTGGAGAATGTACAGATAGACGCTCAAGAGGAATACCACCCTGCAAAGCGGCAGAGGGCTGAATATTGATGAGGTAAGTCGATGTAGCAACAGCCTCAGCCCAGAAATGCGGAGGAAGGGAAGAAGCAATCATCATGGCACGAGTGGTCTCAAGAAGATGGCGATGCTTTTCGACAACACCATTACAGGCATGGGCGCTGGGCGAGAATCGAGCAAGAGTACCTGCCAAAGAAGAACACCTCGTAACATCTTGGAGATATACTCACCAGTAGAATCGGCATGAAACACACGAATGGGTGTAGAATATTGAGTACAGACCATGGCCGCAAAACGCTGATATATGGAGAGCACTTCACTACGAGAACGCATAAAATACAACCAAGTGTACCAAGAAAAATCATCGATGAATAAAATATAGTAGCGATGGCCCCCTTTCGAAGCGAAAGGAGCCGAACCCCAAACATCGGAATGAACTAAATCAAAAGGTCGCTGAGATACATACGCACTAGTAGGATAGGGAAGATGAATCTGTTTGCCCAACCTACAGCCCTGACAATGTAAAGACCCATCTCCTGAGACAGACCCCAGAAGACCACGATGAACTAATGACGACAGGCGAGAGTCACAAAGGTGACCAAGACGATGATGCCATTGATGAAAGGAGCTGGTAGCAGAGGCGACGACTGGAGAAGAACTAGCAGATGGAGTGGCAGCGGAAGGAACAAGAAGCCAGTCTAACTCCCAAAGTCCTGAAGAGTCACGGCTGCGAGGGCCAACTCCAACCAGGGCCTGTGTGCGACGGTCCTGGACAACACAAGAATCAGCATCAAGAATGATGCGAAAACCAGAGGTAGTAAGCTGGATAGAAGAGAACATATTCATCTTAAGATGAGTAACATTAGAAATATCAGGAATAGAAAAAGAAGAAGTAGAAAGGGTGCCCCGACTAGAAACAGGAAGAGAGGTACCATCGGCCGTGAGAACACGGACATGAGAAGGGAGAGAACGAAGAGTGGACAGAAAAGAAGACTCAAAGGTCATATGAAAAGAAGACCCAGAATCCAGATACCACGGAGACGTACCTTACTGTGTAGATGGTGGTGGTCGCGCAGGGCCTGAAGAATCAGTCACAGAACCAGCAGTGCCCGTCGAAGAAGAGCATGTAGCAGCAAGCAGACCGCGAAGACTCCTGATAATGTCCTGATCAGAGAGAGCAACTACTGAAGATCCGGAAGGAGCCGACTGCCCACGGCCCTGGTGCTGCTGACGTAAACTGGGATCCCGTGTATACCAGGTGGACCAAGTGTGGCCATCCCTGTTACAGTAAGAGCAGTGACCAAGAGAACCACGGCGACCCTGACCACAAGCCTGCTGGTGCTGACTCTGACCCTGACCTGGAGGATTGGGTAGTATCGGCGGCGGCACAGAGGATCGCGGCTGAGTCAAGGGAGCAGGCGGCAGAGGAGGACCACGAGTAGCAAGCACAGACGGAACCACAAGAAGACCAGCACCATGGAGACGAGTCTCCTCAGCCCGAAGCTCAGACAACACCTCAGAGAGCGGAACACGACCACGAGCATTCAACTGAGCATGGCGAGGCTCGAACTCCTGGCGAAGTCGAGACAGAAACTCATAGATGTGGTGGAACTCCAAGTCCGAGGGCACAATCTGATATCACGGACATGTGTCACAAACAGCAGTACAGAGAGAATCAAGCTGACGCCAGATAGCAGCACTCTGAGTATATAACTCATCAATAGTGGAATCACCCTGCTGAAGAGCATGCTCCTGGCGAACCACAGACACGTAAAGAGCATCCCAGACGGCTGATAGCGCTGACGAAGATGTGCCCACTGAGAGGCAACAGTAGGGATACTCATGGACTCATCAGCAAACTGGGGCAGAACACTGGAGGTGAGAACAGCAGCAGCACAAGCATCGTCATCGACCCACTGAGTGTAGGCAGTCAGATCGTGGCGATATGTCTTGAGATCAGCAGAGTACTTCTTGAACTTCAGGTCATAAGCAGCAACATCACTATCATCGACACTCTGAGCAGCATCCTTGGCCTCCTGAGAAGCATCAGCGCCGAGAAGAATCGGTGTCGACGGAAGAGGAGCCACAGGAGCATGGGGGCACGGCGGACATGAGACCTCGCCGGAGAGCACACCCCAAAGACGGAGATCGCGCATGTGAACGCGCATAAAGGCTGCGAAATCAGGGTAATTCGCGCTATCGAAGATCACCGGGCAGCGAGGAATCGCAACATAACCCGATGCAGAAGACATCTCTCTCTCTCTCTCTCTCTCTCTCTCTCTTTCTCTCTCTCTCTCTCTATTTTGAAGCAAATCTGGTCAACGACACCTGCAGGAAGATGCCGGCCAAATTTCGACCGGCCGGGAGAAAAGGCGGCGCCTAAGGGGCAGGAAAGAGAAATTCAAGCCACCGGGGATCGATTCCCAGCAGCGGTGACGACCGGCAGTGGAGGTCCGGCGAGTGGGGTGGCGGGGCGGAGCTTGCAGGCGCGTGCAACCGGGCAGAGCTTACAGGAGGGGACGAGGGGCGGGGCAGAGCTTGCGATCTGGAGGAGATCGAGGCGGGCGACGTCGATCTAGAGCAGATCAGTCCGAGCAGCGTCGATCTAAAGGATACCAGCGGGTACAGCGATCTGGAGGAGGTCGAGGCAGCGAGTCCGGGCGCGATCTGGAGGAGATCGAGGAGTCTGGGCTGGTGCATCTTGCAAGGAGTGCCTCGATCTGGAGAGGAGCGCCTGGTGGAGATCGATTTGGAACTGATCTGGATTGGGAGACGGAACGGGCAACGACGGCAGACGGCCAGAAACTAGGCGTGGACAGGCGGTGACCGGCAGCGGCGACGACAGCAAGGCCGTCGGCGACAGGGATGGTGGCGGCTGCAGCGACGAAGTTGCGAGCAGGAGGAGGCTTACCTAGCTCTGATACCATGTCAGGAATATGCAACTTGTATTCCTCTAGGGACCAAAGGCCACAATATATAATACATGTACAGGTGGAAATATGCAGGAAGACCCCCTAACAAGTGGGGACATACAATGTACAAATATACATCTAACATCCCACAATACGGGAGCAACCCGAATCCCCTAAGTGTTGTTGACACGTCTGTCTAACCGCACACATTTTCCTTAGCATATCATAGAAAGGTACAATCCAATGTCTTGTGTCCGAGCTTGCGTTTCTTGCGGATCGGTATGTTGACCTTCGCCAAACACCCCCAAGTGCGTAAATACGAAAGTGATAGTTTTCTCCCAGCCCACTCCTCATAAGGGGTCTTTTCTTTATTCTTGTTAGGAACTCTATTCAGGACATGACATGAAGTCAACAAAGCCTCCCCCACCATGCCTTTCATAAACCAGCAGTGGCTAACATGGAATTCACCAAGTCAGTCAGCGTGCGGTTTTTCCTCTCGGCAACCCCGTTTGATTGGGGCAAGTAGGGAGGCGTCCACTCATGAATAATTCCGTGTTCCTCACAGAATTCGTCAAATATTTTGGGAAAATACTCACCACCATGATCCGACCTAAGATGCTTGATATTTCTTTCTAGTTGATTCTCAACATTGGCCTTATAAATTTTAAAGTAGTATAAAGCCTCATCTTTAGTTTGCAACAAGTAAACATGGCAGAATTTAGTAGCATCATGTATCAACATCATGAAATATCTCTTTTTACCTTTTGTCAAAACACCGTTCATCTCGCATAGATCATAATGTATGAGTTCTAGAGTTGCAAAGTTTCTCTCCTCGACAACCTTGTGAGGCTTTCGAGGTTGCTTTGATTGCACACAACTATGGCACTTAGAACCTTTGGCAATAGGAAAATTCAGAGTTAAACTTATATTGGACATCCGAGACATTAAGCCAAAATTAATATGACATAAACGAGAATTCTAAACACTGGTATCATCATTAACACCACCACAAATATAATTCACAAGTTTATTACAAAACTCTAAAAGTGAAAAACAGAATAAGCCTCCAAACTCACAGACTTTATTAGGCTCTAAAACAACCTTAAACCCATATCTGCATAGAAGGGATCCACTAACAAGATTCTTGTTCATAGTAGGGACATGTTGTACGTTCCTCAGCTGCACGATCTTTCCGGAAGTAAACTTCAGATCCACCATACCAATACCATGAAAAGAAGCATGTGATCCATTCCCCATTAGAACAGATGAATCCCGAGCGACCAAATAAGAAGTGAACATAGAGATGTCAGCACACACATGAACATTAGCACCCGTATCAATGCACCAACATGGTGATTGAAATACTTAAAGAACAGTAAATAAATTACCATGCCCATCGGTATTGCTAGCAGTCACGACGTTGATAGTCTTAGACTTTTTCCCTTTGTAGTCTGCCGCGATCTAGACAGTCCTTGGAAAAGTGGCCAGGCTCTCCACAAGTGAAACAAGTCAGATCACTCTTGTCCCTGTTCGACTTCTTCTTCTTGAAGGTTGTAGTCTTTACAGGCTTGTTAAAGGAGGACTTGAAGTTCCCTTTATTATTGCCTAAGGATTTCCCTTTCTGCACATAGTTGGCAGTAGCATGACCCTCTCCTCTCAGTAGTGTCCCTGGGCCGAGCCTGTCTCTTGTGTTTGAGAGCTGTGGAAAAGTTCCTCCATGAAGGAGGCAACTTAGCAATAATGCAATCCGCCACAAACTTGAACTTAAGGAGTGATGACCCACATGTATAGGGGATCGCAACAGTCTTCGAGGGTAGTATTACCCAATTTATTGATTCGACACAAGAGGAGCCAAAGAATACTTGCAAGCCTTAACAACTAAGTTGTCAATTCAGCTGCACCTGAAAATAATTCTTGCTCACAGAAGTTTATCAGTAGCAACAGTTTTGTAGTAGCACTAGCAAAGTAACAGCAGCAGTAAAACAAGAGCAATAGTAACTGTAGTAGCAAACAGTAGGATATGAGCGCGGTAGGCATAGGGATGGATGGACGGGCGTTGCATGGACAAGTCTAAACATGTAACTTCAAGATCAAGGGCAATTGTAGATAAATAAGAATAAGCATCCAAGTACTAAAGAATCATAGGCATGCGCTCCATATATAGTCATGCATGCTCGCAATGAGAACTTGCACAACATGTTTTGTCCTGCCAGCCCGTTGCAGCGGAGCCTCAAGGGAACAACTGGCAATTAAGGTACTCCTTTTAATAGAGCACCGGAGCAAAGCATTAACACTCTGTGAACACATGTGATCCTCACATCATAGCCATCCCCTCAGGTTGTCCCAATTTCTGTCACTTCGGGGCCTTTGGATCCGGCCAATGATATGTGTACACAACTTGCAGATAAGATCACAAACAATATTATCATAATGATTCAATAATAGAGATACTAGGCACCATGCCCTAACAATCTTATTCAATTACATGATAGAACTCATCCAATCCCTACCATCCCCATAGCCTACAGGGGGATTACTCACTCATGGATGAGGGAAACATGGATGGTTGATGGAGAGGCGTTGGTGATGACGATGGCGATGATCCTCTCCAAATTCCCTGTCCCGGCAGTGATATGGGGTGGCCCGATCTTCTCAGCAAGCACTTGTCGATGATGATGATGAATGATAGATAACTAGCCTGTAACTATGAACTCTGCCGCTCGAACACTGATGCCAATGCAACAACTATCGAACCCTGTGGGATATTCACAACACCACGCTCTTGCGCACGCAGCCTTTGACCATGAACGGTAGTTTGCAATATGCTAATTTCCAATGGAACAACAGATCACACTCAATTGCAGTAGATAATTCAATCACAGGGTAATTTCAGAGGTTCTAAAATGAATCAACTCCAAAATATTTTAACGTGGTCTAACTCGAAAGAAACGGTACCCCCATCTATATAAGAGAGAGGGGTGGCTAGGCTAAGAGTCCAAGACGCAAACGACTACAACTAAGATACATGCCGTCCCAAGTGGGATAGCTCTCTATGCGCATAGGCCTGTTTCCTACCGTGGGAGCATATTGGGCCTGAAACATGCCGCGGCAGGACTCTCTGCTGTGGCAGGATTTCAGCCACCTTCGGTGTCGCGGCAAGGACTCTAACAGGTGTTGATCCCTTCCTTTGTAGCTCCTTGCGCTTCCTCCCTCTCCTCCCTCGCGCTTGCTTCATTGATCAACACACCTTGATCCATATGCTTCACCTCCTTGCTCCGTGCTATACCTTCTTCTCCAATGTACCTGATCATACAATAACACAAAGACTTAGGCAGTATAAAATTCTCATTAAGTAAAACATCAGGCTCATTAAGAAACAAATTCACCTGTTATTCTAGTAGCTTAGCACGAGCTCTTGTAATTGGTTCAATTCTAATCTCATTAGACTTATCCTTGTTAGTAGAAACTGGAACATCATTAGTAATAACTGGGGTAGGTGTAAGTATAGGGATGTCCTCATCATCTCCCCCCCTTCAAAAGGCGCTCCAAGGTCTTCTCCATCATATGGTGATAAATTAGCAACATTGAAACTGTTGCTAGCGCCACCAAATTTAGCAATAGGTATATCAATCGAGTAAGCATTATCATTAATCTTGGATAACACTTTGTAAGGACCAGCACCACGCGGCTTCAACTTGGATTGACGCAGCAATGGGAACCTATCCTTGCGCAGATGTACCCAAACCATATCAGCAGGCTGGAACAACACTTCCTTCCTTGCTTGATTTCTAGCAGCAGCAATGTTCTTGCCTTTCTTCTCGATAGCCTCTTGAGTCTTCTCATGAATCTTCTTCACATATTCTACACGTCTTGATGCCTTCATATCAACTCTCTCATGTAATGGTAGAGGCAACAAATCCAGTGGCGTAAATGGCTTGAAACCATACACCACCTCAAAAGGACAAAGCTGAGTGGTTGAATGTACTGCCCTATTGTAAGCAAACTCTACATGTGGCAAACACTCTTCCCACTCCCTCAGATTCTTCTTTATCATAATCCTTAATAGTTGTGACAATGTTCTATTCACCACATCTGTCTGACCATCTGTCTGGGGATGACAAGTAGTACTGAATAATAGCTTCGTTCCCAGCTTCCCTCATAAGGTCTTCCAAAAGTAGCTCATAAACTTCACATCCCGATCAGAAATAATTGTTCTTGGTACGGCATGTAATCTCACAATGTCCTTGAAAAACAGGTTAGCAACATGCGACGCGCCGCTTTTGTAAGGTGCAATAAAATGAGCCATCTTAGAGAATCTATCTACTACCACAAATATAGAATCATGTCCTCTCTGGGTTTTAGGTAGACCTAGCACAAAATCCATACTAATGTCTTCCCATGGTGCAATTGGTGCCGAGAGAGGGGTATACAAACCATGAGGCTTCAATTTGGATTTCGACTTGTGCCATGTAATGCATCGGCTCACAAATCTGTACACATCACGCCTCATCTTGGGCCAATAAAAATGATTAGCAAGCATGAGTAATGTCTTCTCACGCCCAAAGTGACCCATCAAACCACCAGCATGTGATTCCTGCACTAAGGACAAACGCAACGACGATTCTGGAATACATAGTTTGTTAGTTCGAAACAAATATCCATTATGTATATGATACTTATCCCATGCGTTTCTAAGAGCACACAAACTATATGGTTCAGCCAAATCATTGTCAGATGCATAAAGTGCACCAATACTCTCTAAGCCAGGAATTTTAACATTAAGATTGGTTAATAGCATGTTTTTCCGAGACAAAGCATCAGCAACTACATTCTCTTTTCCCTTCTTATATTGAATTATGTATGGAAAAGATTCAATAAACTCAACCCATTTAGATAATCTTCTATGCAGGTTTGATTGAGCTTTTAGATAATTTAAAGCTTCATGATCAGAATGTATGATAAACTCTTTTGGCCACAAATAATGTTGCCAAACTTCTAGTACTCGAACAAGTGCATACAATTCTTTATCATATATAGGATAGTTTAATCTAGCACCAGTAAGTTTCTCAGAAAAATATGCTATAGGGCGACCCTCTTGCATCAAAACTCCACCAATACCTATACCACTAGCATCACATTCAACTTCAAATTGCTTTGAAAAATCAGGCAATGCAAGTAATGGTGCAGAAGTAAGCAAACGTTTGAATGTATCAAATGCAATGTCTTGAGCTGCGCCCCACACAAATGGCACACCTCTCTTAGTCAAATCATTCAATGGTGCAACAATAGTGCTAAAATCCTTCACAAAGCGCCTATAGAATCCAGCTAATCCATGGAAACTCCGCACTTGACTAACATTGATGGGAATAGGCCAATTTTGAATTGATTCAATTTTAGATTGATCTACTTCTACCCCATGCTTAGATACAACATACCCCAAAAATATGACCTTATCTTTTGCAAATGTGCACTTCTCAAGATTAGCATACAATTGACTATCACGCAACACTTGCAAAACTTGTCGGATATGATTACAATGTTCAGTTTCGTTGTGGCTATAGATAAGAATATCATCAAAACAAACAACCACAAAACGACCAATGAACTCTCTCAAAACATGATTCATTAATCTCATGAATGTACTAGGTGCATTAGTAAGCCCAAAAGGCATGACTAGCCATTCATATAAGCCAAATTTAGTTTTGAAAGCATTTTTCCACTCATCCCCTTATTTCATCCTAATTTGATGATAACCACTACGCAAATCAATCTTAGAGAAAATAGAAGCACCACTCAATTCATCAAGCATATCTTCTAAGCGTGGAATAGGATGACGATATCGAATAGTGATGTTATTAATAGCTCTACAATCTACACACATGCGCCATGTACCATCTTTCTTAGGAACTAAAATAACAGGAACAACACAAGGACTAAGAGAAACACGAATGTACCCTTTGTCGATTAGTGCTTGTACTTGTTTCTGTATCTCCTTAGTTTGGGTTGGTTCTGTAAGGAGAACGGTTGGGTAATGTGGTGCCTGGAATAAGATCAATCTGATGCTCTATGCCGCGCATGGGAGGAAGTACAGCGGGCACCTCCTCTGGAAACACATCACCAAAGTCCTGCAAAACAGTAGAGACACCAAGAGAAATAGGGGTCATGTCGTTAGAAACTAAAACCTCGCCTTTGTACATGAGTACAAGTGGCATGGCACTAGGATACTCTCGAAACTCTCTCATATCTTCCTTGGTGGCTAGCATTAATAGGTTAGGCACTTTCTCTATTTTCTTTATATCACTTTGTGTAGGCTCTATGACATCATGTACAGCTGCAACACGCTCACGGCCTCCAACAGATGCATCTTGCAAATTCACTCTATTTTCTGTCTAGACTCATTGACAATCTGTTGTGGTGACATTAGTTGCAGGTTAATCTTCTTTCCTTGAAACTCTAAGTGATAAGTATTGGCATGGCCATTTTGTTGCACATGGAGATCATATAGCCAAGGCCGACCCAATAACAAATGGCAAACAGTCATAGGAACCACATCAAAATCAATAGAATCTTTTTATGGACCTATTTCAAAATTCACTCTCACCATATGGTTTACCTTCATCTCACCACTGTCACTTAACCATTGTATGTAGTATGGCCTGGGATGAGGTAAATACGATAGATTCAGCTTGGCACATAACTCTTTGCTTGCAAGATTCCTGCAGCTACCTCCATCAATAATTACTTTGCAAGCTTTGTTAGGGCCAACGAGAGCTTTTGTTTGAAACAAATTGCAGCGCTGAGAGTCAACAACGGGCTCCACACTAAGAATGCGTGGAGATACCACTATAGTAGGCGCATGCTCCGGAAAGGCATCCAGACCTTCTTCCTCATAATAAGCACGATGATCATCAGGATCAACATCATCTCCACTCTCATATTCTCCTTGATTATTGACAAACATCACCTTGCGGTTTAGACAATCTCTCTGGTAGTGATCTCGACCTCTACAAGTGTGACACTCCACGTCGCGAGTACGTGCAGTTGACATATTCGAACCCGAACTAGCAACAGGAGCAGCTGGTTTCTTAGCATTAGAACCAAAAGAGGGCGAGGGAACAGGCTTGGCCGCTGATGTAGTAGGGTAGCTGGTCGCTGCAGGAGGCGCCATAGGAGATGGTGTGGCCCTGGGGAACCGCCTAATAGCTGGAAAATGACGTGCCTTAGCTTCCTCCGCGAGTTGTGACTCAGCCTCTCTAGCATGATGCAACAGCTCGCTCATGTTCTCATACTTGTGATGACGTACGATGCTCTTTATTGGTAACCTCAAATTGTTGAGAAATCGTTGCATGGTCATCTCAAGTGATTCTCGGATTCTAGCACGTTTCATAAGCATCTCCATCTCCATGTAGTACTCATCAACTGTCAAGTTCCCTTGCTTCAATTGTGTCAACTTGTCAAAAACAGAGCGCAAGTAATTGGTGGGTACAAAAGTTTCCTTCATGATATGCTTCATCTCTCGCCAAGTCATCACCGGAAGGTCATTGTCAGCCCTTCTATGCTGAACAAGAGCATCCCACCAACGCAAAGCATAACCATCAAATTCTGACGCTGCAAGCTTGACCTTCTTTTCTTCAGTATACTCATACAAGCGCCAGAGCTTCTCTATCTTCAACTCCCATGTCAAATAATCTTCAGGATCAATGGAACCATCAAACTTGGGAATTGAAAATTTAGGTTTGCCCAAACCATCATCAACCGGCTGTATATGTACACGCTGAGCACGACCTATAGGGGCAAAACCACGGCCATGTAATGGTGCAGGTGCAGGATCATTAGGGCGTCCCCTGCCTAGTGGCGCAGCACCAACAACACTGCCATCAGCTTCATCCTCGAGCTCCTCATGCATTGGTTGTTGTTGCCGTTGCTCAATAGCAAGTGTCAAGGCCTCTACGGAATGCTGCAAAGCTGTCACGTTCGTGTTGAGGTCTGTCACTTGTGTCTTGATAGTAGCCACGTCCCTAACGTTTGCTTCCAAAGTCACTTGCATGTCCTGAAGACTCTTGTCAATGGCATCTGTTGTGTTGTTAAACACTAGTGTCAAATGGGATCTCAATGCTTCATATTCCCGCCAATTGACACACTCATCATCCTTCTTTTGCTGCGCTACAACATCAGAAGCACTAGTAGACATGATTAGTAGATTAGTGCAATAAATAAAATCTGTTTGGTGGAACACTCAATTCACTCACACTGACAAGAAAGTAGATCTTACCATTCCAAAGTGAATAGAGATGCGTAACCAAAACGAGATCAAGACTGATGCACTGATGTTATGAAGTGAATATCAAGGGTATAGAGACGATCACAGGGCACACAGGTTATTTATGGTGGAGTTGTAGGTATGTAATCCTAACTACACCGCAAACAAGTCCTAGTGCTGATCGTACAAACACCCAAGAAACACACACGTGGAGATAAATGTGGCAATGCAACTATGAAAGGTGTTGCACTACGCTGGAGAGACACTAGCAAGGCTCAATGTCACAGGCACAAGATTTCTCAATCTACCGGTGCACAAAGAAACAGTAGGCCCCTTGCACAATTCACTTCTCCTTTGATCTTTTTTTTTGATATAATCCTTTTTCTTTTCACTTTGTCTTTTGCTCTATTTTTTTGTACTATGAAGGGCACTTTGGTCATGGCCAATTCACAAACACAGCACCACAACCTATGAGCAGCCTGGAGAAGCGGAAACTAGTCTCAATGGGCAAGTTCCTAACACCTATGTATGACTGGTTGTGGCTAAAGGTTACAAGAAAACAATGATCAAAAGTTTATATGTCAAGTTGTCGCGGCAAAAAAAATAGGGAAAAAAGGTGCCGTGGCAGAAATCTGGCAGCCCTGCGCAGCAGAAAAAAGAGGCCTTTGCTCTGCCGTGGCAGACTAGGACTCAATTTTTTTTGAAGAATCCGAATTGGCAAAAGTAATCTAAGAGGACTCTTTGCTTGGATCGGATCTGAGGTGATGGCAGTGGAAAAGGATGGGAAAACCGACTAGAAACAGAAACTAACTATTAGCAGAAATCTAGATTGGATCTAATGGAAGAACACGACCAGCAACTAAAACTAATCTATGGATGTATTTGTGGATGCTCGCCGAGTAAACGAGGAAATCTGATACCAAGATGATATGGGGTGGACCGATCTTCTCAGCAAGCACTTGTCGATGATGATGGTGGATGATAGATAACTAGCCTGTAGCTATGAACTCTCCCGCTCGAACCCTGATGCCAATGCAATAGCTCTCGAACCCTGTGGGATATTCACAACACCACGCTCTTGCACACGCAGCCGTCGACCACGAACGGTAGTTTGCAATCTGCTAATTCCCAATGGAACAACAGATCACACTCAATTGCAGTAGATACTTTGATCATAGGGTAATTTCAGAGGTTCTAAAAAGAATCAACTCCAAAATATTTTAATGTGGTCTAACTCGAAAGAAACGGTACCCCCATCTATATAAGAGAGTGGGGGCGGCTAGGCTAAAAGTTCAAGACGCAAACAACTACACCTAAGATACATGTCGACCCAAGTGGGACAGCTCTCTAGGCGCACAGGCATGTTTCCTACCGTGGCAGCATATTGGGCCTGAAACATGCCGCGGCAGGAATCTTTGCCGTGGCAGGATTTCAGCCACCTTAGGTGTCGCGGCAGGGACTCTGACAGGTGTTGATCCCTTCCTTTGTAGCTCCTTGCGCTTCCTCCCTCTCCTCCCTCGCGCTTGCTTCATTGATCAACACACCTTGCTCCATATGCTTCACCTCCTTGCTCCGTGCTATACCTTCTTCTCCAATGTACCTGATCATAAAATAACACAAAGACTTAGGCAGTATAAAATTCTCATTAAGTAAAACATCAGGCTCATTAAGAAACAAATTCACCTGTTGTTCTAGTAGCTTAGCACGAGCTCTTGTAATTGGTCCAATTCTAATCTCATTGGACTTATCCTTGTTAGTAGCAACTGGAACATCATTAGTAATAACTGGGGTAGGTGTAAGTATAAGGATGTCCTCATCGGGCAGGGTGCCAGAATGGAGTTTCTGGTTTCGAATCGCCCTTGGTTTTTAGGTCAAGAGGCATCTTATAGGCGACGAGGGAGGCCAAGGGGGTGCATGGGGTGGCCACACACCATCCAGGAGCGACCAAGCCTAGCCCGCGTGGCTGGGGGGCCCACTCTGCCGCATCTTCTGGCTCCGTGAGTCCTCTGGTGAAATAGGATTTTTGGCATATTTTCTGGGAGTTTTCCTGATAGTTGATTTTATGCACAAAAACTAGACACCAAGTTAATTCTGCTGAAAAAAACATTAGCACGGGTTAGTTGAATCCAAATCACACAAGTTTAGAGGATAAACAATAGCAAAAGTGTTCGGGAAAGTAGACACATTTTGGACATATCAACTCCCCCCCAAGCTTAGCTTATTGCTTGTCCTCAAGAACTTTTAGAAACACATTTGCTTCATATGATGTATATATTCTCAGCACAGGAGTAGATACTTAAACCATTCATAATAAAGAATATGCAACTAAGTCTACTCAATAGTCATTGTAAGCTATGAAGAGATTCCAACTCAATAATAATAAGTAGCATGAAACATAAACATAAGCAACATTGCAATGCTCATAGAAAGGTATGATAAAGTGTTATCTCGCTTGCCTTTGTTTGTAGAGCACAATATAAATACCTGATATGTCGGAAACGTATCTATAATTTTTGATGTTCCATGCTTGTTTAGTATCTACTTTGCTTTGCTTTGTCTATACTTTGACGTGTTTTTATATCTTTTCTGGAACTAACCTATTAACAAGTTGCCATAGTTCTAGTTTCCTGTTTTCTTTTGTTTTTGATTCCAGAAGGCAGAAAATCAATATTATCGGAATTGGACGGGACAAAAGCCAATGTCGTTTATTTTGGGCGACACGAAGTCGGAAGGAGGAGAGAAGGAGAGCGGCCAAACCCCTAGGCGTGGCCGGTGGGCTGGCTGCACAAAGTGTGCCCAGTGCCCCTCCACCTCGCCTCTTTTCCTATATAAGCCCCCCCCTGAAAAAACCCCTGGCCCGATCAAAACTCCATGAAACCGTCTGTAGCCGCCGCCACCATCTTCCCTAGATCGGGGTCTTCTTCCTTCCAGGACTGCCAGAGGATCATCCAGGCCTTCTTCTCTCCTGATTCTGCGAGTAGTTCCACCTTGGACTATGGGTCCATGTAATAGCTAGCAAGTTGTATCTCCTCCTTGTGCTTTCATGTATAGATCTTATGAGCTCTGTTCATGATCAAGGTCTAATCTATATGTAATCATGCATGTTGTGTTTGCGGGGATCCGATGGATATTGAGATTACTATGTCATATTGATTATTGGTTTTGTCTTTATGATTCTATCATGTATGTGGTGTTTGTGATATTGCATGCTCTCCGTTGTTAGTAGCTATCTTGGCCAAGTAGTTTCTAGTGACTCCAAGAGGGGGTATTTATGCTCGATAGTGGGTCCATGCCTCTAGTTTCCAAGGGAAGTGACATAAATCTCTTCGATTGTAGATGTGCTATTGCTACCAGGGACAAAACAACAGTCTCTTGTTCATAGAACAAGTGGATTATTTACCTTACACACTTTGCTTAAAGCAGTTGTCTATTGCTTACAACTTAATACCGGAGGGGGTTCGGATGATAACCTGAAGGTGAACTTCTAGTCATAGATGCATTTGGATGGCGTTCTATGTATCTTGTTGTATTACCTAATCGAATATCATAGGATCTTTTTGTCTGGTATCACATTTTTATGCCTTTCTCAGTTCCTGTCAATTGCCCTGCTGTAATTTGTTCCTGCTCTAGATGATGCTGCTGTTATTGGCTTGGCCACCTTTGCCAAAATGAACTCTGCTGAGAACACCATGTTGCTCCCCAAGTTTACCCTAAAAAACCTTTCAATAGGTAGTGGCTCCATAATTGGGAAAGATAATATTGAAGAATTCTTTAATTATGTTAGCAAGCATGAGGATATCGAGGATAAATCTATAGCAAAGCTTGCTCCTAGTTATGGGATTGTTGTAGCTTCTTTAGTTCATATGCTGGAGGCTAGGTTTGTTAGCCTTAACCCCATGATGCAAATTTTGTTCCTAAAACTAAAGAAAGAAAAGAATGCTGAAAAGAGAGAATTCATTCTTGAAACTTTATTAAAAGAGTTCCATGATGTTGCTAGGGAAGCCAAAAAGGTCTTTGAGCATTTCAATATGCTAGGATCAAGTATATATGTTGTGGGTACTTCTGATAAAACTAATCCTAGAGAGGAATTTAAGATACCCATACCGCTTTAAGCTTGTTGGAATGCATGAAGCCTTTGAAAAGAATTTTGATTGGATTGTTCCTAAAAATCCTTTTGATGAAAGTAGTAAACCAAAGAGAAATGAGAAGGCATCCTCCAAGACTCATTTGTATGAGATTCCCCTCATAGTTGAAGACTTTGCAAGTATTAATCTCAATTCTTCATTTGAAAATACTTGATTCTTCTTGCTTCTTGTGCCTAACTTAAAGGCGTTAAAGAAAAGTACTTGTTGGGAGATAATCCAAGAGTTTCCTTGAGTCTTGGAAGTTATTACTTCAGTAATGACCTATCCTTATCCTTTTTGTTTTCTTTTTGTGCCAAGAATGACCTCTAATGAGAGGGAAGTAAGATTTGGAAAGTTGTTGTCCCGAAACAGATTTCTGTCCTCCACCATAAAAATTCGTGAGGCATCTCTGTAACTTGGATTGAGCTGACAATGTACTAATAAATCCCCCAGTATGTTAGATAACTTTCGTTAGTTCAACACTTTTTGATTTGAGCAACACAAGATTTTCGAAAAAATCGGTTTCTACCTGCTGGTCTATTTTGACAGATTTCTGCCATTATTTGCATTTGCGTCTTTTATTGATTCCTTTTTGAGTTCTCTTTTGGGGAATTGAGCTTTTTGAAGGAGTTGCTACAGTAACTTGTGTTTTTAGTGAAAACTCTTTCTGTTCCAAAGCTTTTCCTAAATCTCTATTATCTTTTAAATACACTAATATTGCTAATGAAGATCGTGTGAAGTTTTGTATGAAGGAAAAATTTCAGGTGTAGAGAGAGAATGATGTAATGAGATGAAGAATGGACAAAAGCTCAAGCTTGGGGATGCCACCCGGTGTCAACCCAAGAAATATCTTAGAGGTACAAGCGTCAAAACTTGGGTATGCCCAAGGCATCCCCTTCTTTATCAATAAAAAGCTCAGGTCTATCTAGACACTTCGTTTTTATTGTTTCATACACAGTTGTGTTGTTCTTGGAGTGTCTTAGTTTTCGTTTTCTTTGCTTATATTTTTTTAATTTTTTTTAATAAAGTAGTTTGGACCCCCGTTCTTGTTGTGTTGTTTCAAATAAGTTGCTTGGTGTTGGAAAGGAGTGGGAAGTTCCTGCTTGAAAGTGCAAGAGGAGCTTTCATTGACTATGACTTAAACTTTAGCATGACATTCTAGGTGTTGTTTTGACCTTATGCTTAGTGAGTATTGATGTATCATGTCTTGTTCCATAAAATTGGGATTGCTTAGTGTGCCTTGAAGAAATTATGCGTTGTTTTAGCATGCAAAAGCATAGTATTGTGGTATTTTCCTTTGATGCTTTGCTTGGGTTGACTTGGCACATGCTCACACCATGTTATGACTATGACAAGTAACCATAGGCTCTATGATCATTTATTCCTTGACTTGTAGTACCACTCTATGCTCTTATTAGTAATGTTTTGTCGCTCTTCATGATTATGGCCATTATTGCTCTCTTAGTTGGTTGCTCCCAGTATTTTACTAGCCTCCACTTGTATGAGTAAGCTCTACTCATGCTTCCAACTCCCAAGAGACCAAGTTATTCCAAAGTGTCCACTCTAAATTCCTATGCATGGTGTGGTACACCATTCCAAGTATATTCTTGTTTTCAGCTATCTTCCAATTAAAAAGTGTTTTGCTATGTGAAAACTTAGTGATTGAAGCCCTCACAAACTTGATGGCACACTTTATATTCTTTGCCCCTAATAAACTAGAACCATTGTGTCTTCTATGTTGTATATGCTTGCCCTTATACATTGTAATTAGCAGAACAGTGCTGTCAAGGGGAACATTTTCAACATTGCACTTGTACTTTGCACTCAGTTGATATCAAGCTATTTTGTCTATGGATGTCACCAGTGTGAAATAAAGAGGGAACTTGTAAGTCCATGGAGTATGTATTTTGTGTTAAATAAACGCCTGGGCCGCTAGCCTAAGCCATGCCTAAGCATGGTGGAAACTTGCAGCATCACCATACTGAGCTATCTATGAAGCATCCTCAATAAAAAGCTATGCACGTAGTAAATAAAAACATCGCTGAGATGCTCATTGTCTGGTTGCCTTGTCATTTTGGTTATGGGATAGCTCCTGTACCATGTGCAAGGGGTACCCTGTTGGCGATTCTCTATGATACGCATGTACTTACAATGACAAGAACTTATAGGTCACTGAAGTTGAGTAGCATGAGGTGTGGCCCTCGTATTCAAGGGACTTGAGATTGCCAACTTATACTTTGTCAAGCATATACTCCATAGTTTTTTCACTTTAAACTTAACCACTTCAAGATGCTTATGATAGGGGCAATGAGGGCTGAAAGCTAACAAGTACCATAATTTTTGGAAGCTCTTTTTGAAACTTGAAATTCCTGCTTCCTTTTCTGAAGGGACTTTCTTCCACTACTATATTGAGTCTCCACCTTATACCTTTAGGCACCATTAAGAGAGCATAGTTGTCATTATTAGTTCTATGTGCAGTGTCCCAAAGCTTATTGATTGATGCATATTGTGATATTACTTGTTCTTGTGCTATTAGTTTCTAGTCACCCTTGTGAACTTTGAAGGTGTCCTATGCATCTATTTGCTACTCTATGAGGGACAAGATGATTGCCACTATGCCATGTTTTCTGTATGTGAAACAAACAAACGTTTTTGAATGCATGTTATTCATGATCTTTGTTTGTAGCCTTTCATGTTGCATGCATAGTTACTTTGTCTTATTGTTAGAACTCCATCTTCCATGCACATGTTTAGAGTTCTTTGATCCCAGCTTTCAATGCTTGCAAATGGTTTGATCTTGGTTTTGATGGTGCATGTCACCTCAAAAATTATTCTTTTATCACTTACCTACTCGAGGACGAGCAGTTGTTAAGCTTGGGGATGCTTGATACTTCGGAAACGTATCTATAATTTTTGATGTTCCATGCTTGTTTATTATCTAATTTGCTTTGCTTTGTCGACACTTTGAGGTGTTTTTATATATTTTCTGGAACTAACCTATTAATAAGTTGCCACAGTGCCAGTTGCATGTTTTCTTCTGTTTTTTTGTTCCAAAAAGGTAGAAAATCAATATTCTCGGAATTGTACGGGACAAAATCCAAAGTCAATATTTTACCGTGGGTGACATGAAGTCCAGAGGGGAGACGGAGAGGCAAGCCAGGGCGGACAAACCCCCCTAGGCGTGGCCAGGGGTGGGCCCGCGCCTGGGCAGGGTGTGCCCCCCCTGGTCGCCTCCTAGCCTCGCCTCTTCGCCTATAATAAGCCCCCGATGCAGAAACTCTAGACACCCGATCAAAACTCCACAAAACCGTCTATAGCCGCCGCCACGATCGTCCCTAGATCGGGGGAATCTGAAGTTCTTCCCGGCACCCTACCGGAGGGGAGATCATCCTGGAGGCCTTCTTCTCCGGTATGATGCGTGAGTAGTTCCACCGTAGACTATGGGTCCATGTAGTAGCTAGCTGGTTGTATCTCCTCCTTGTGCTTTCATGTATAGATCTTGTGAGATCCGTTCATGATCAAGATCTAATCTATTTGTAATCATGCATGTTGTGTTTGCGGGGATCCGATGGATATTGAGATTACTATGTCAGATTGATTAATGGTTTTGTCTTTGTGATTCTATCATGTCTGTGTTGTTTGTGATCTTGCATGCTCTCCGTTATTAGTAGATATCTTGGCCAAGTAGTTGCTAGTGACTCCAAGAGGGGGTATTTATGCTCGATAGTGGGTTCATGCCTCTAGTTTCCAAGGGAAGTGACAAAAATCACTTCGGTTGTAGATGTAATGTTGCTACTAGGGAGAAAACAACGGTCTCTTGTTCATAGAACAAGTGGATTGTTTACCTTACACACTTTGCTTAAAGCAGTTGTTTGTTGCTTGCAACATAATACTGGAGGGGTTCGGATGATAACCTGAAGGTGGACTTCTATTCATAGATGCAGTTGGATGGCGGTCTATGTATCTTGTTGTATTGCCCAATCGAATATGATAGGATCAATTTGTCTAGTATCACATTTTTATGCCTTTCTCAGTTCCTGTCAATTGCCCTGCTGTAATTTGTTTACCCTTCATGCCATGTTGTTTATCTAAGGAGAGCACCTCTAGTGAACTATGGACCCTGGTCCAATCTTTACCATTGATACATCTTGCACTGTTATATGTTTACTTCCTGCAAACCATTACCTTCCAAACCATATGTTTAATCCTTGGTTACAGCAAACCGGTGAGCTTGACAACCTCACTTATTTGTTGGGGAAAGTCTTGAGTTTGTGTTGTGCAGGTCTCCGCGTTGCTTGCAACACCTGTGTGACGTTTCCATCCTCCTGCTGGTTCGATAACCTCGGTCTCAACTGAGGGAAACTTGCTGTTGTGATGGATCATACCTTGCTCTTGGGGTTTCCATTGAAGCGTCCCACGACAATATTGGGTGCGCGCATCAAACCAAGGCACCTCTGAAGTTCAAGTAAAGACTAGAAGTAAAGATATCAGAGATACAAGCATCAAAGTAATGACATAATTAACCAAGTTTTGGAACAAACACAAGAATGACAACTATGCTCTCAAGAAGGTGCTCATAGAATAAGTGGTGACTCAACAAGAAAGTGAAAAGGTTTTGAAAAGTTTTAAAGGCTTCCAAATGCTGAAAGTAAGGTACTCACTAGCTTTGAGCTCTCATTGCCCCTATCATAGGCATCTTTAGATGATTAAAGTGAAAGTGAGGTCCAATATGAGCTATATGCTTGACAGACCATAAACTGGAAATATCATGTCCCTTGAGTACGAGGGCCACTCCTCATGCTACTCAACTTTAGTTACGGATAAGTTCTTGCCATAGTAAATACATGTGTATCATAGAGAATCGCCAACGGCGTACCCCTTGCATATGGTACAGGAGCTGTCCCATAACCAAAATGACAAGGCAAGCAGACAATGAGCATCTCAGCAATCTTCTTATTTGCCATGGGAAATGGCGCTCTTTTATCTCTTTCCTCTTTTCAATATGTGTCTCTCTTTTTTATTAGAAGAAAGCTTCATAGATTGCTCATTATGGTTATGCTGCAAGTTTCCACCATGATTAGGCATGGCTTAGGCTAGCGGCCCAGGCGTTTCTCTAACACATATGCATAACTCCATGGACTGACAAGCTCCCCTTATATTTCACACCGACAACATCCGCAAACAAAAGAGAATGATATCAACTGGCTATATATTTACAGGTGTTGAAAGTGTTCCCAGTGACAACACGGTTCTGCTAACTCCCAACTTATAATTCGCAAGCATATAACTTTCATGGACAGGTCACAATGGTTCAGGTTTATTAAGTGCAGGAAATACGGTGTGTCATCAAGTGTGAGAGCTTTACTAACTAACTTTCTCAAAACAGTCAAACATTTTATTTGGAAGAAAACAAGGCATAATGAATATGCACAGAATAGCAAATGATGCTAATAGGTAGGTATGGTGGACACTGTTGGAAAATTTGGTTTTGGGGAGTTGGATGCACAAGTAGAGCTCATACTCAGTGCAAGTGAAGGCTAGCAATAGAGAGGGAGCGACAAACGAGAGAGCAATAACTGTCATAATCATGCTTGCAACAAAATAGGACTAAATATGGCATGAAGCTGATACAAGAACTCTGAGGCAAAATAAATCATCGAGGCTTACTGACTATTGTTTAGTCATATGCATGCGTGAGCATGTGCGAAGTCGATTCACATGAAACATTCAGAGGAGGATACACCAATATCATACCAAGTAATGAATAAAAAATGCAAGCAAACATTCATATGACATGCTACAAACTATTAGCAAGCTGGAGCTAATCATAAGAGAGCAAGAACTACTAAGCATCCATAAATAACATACACCTTACATGAACAGACTAAGCATGCTCACAATGATGAGTATATGTACAAAAATGAAAACAAATAGAGTTCGTTACCAGCCTGTTACCACACCTCAAGTTGTCTTAATCTTCATTATTGCCCTTCACTTGTGTGACTTGAATAATAACATGAAACCAAAATCTACTGAGGACGGCTGAACCCTGCAAAGAACTTCACAAAACCAATGAAGAACAACATATATTATTGGTGTTTTCGATTTTTTGAAGCAAGCCAACAAAGCAAAAGCAAACAAAGAAAAATCAAACAAAGCAAAATCTTTTTGGATTTTTATTTTGGGCAAACCAAAGCTAAAAAGCAAAGAAACAAACCAAGAGAAACAACAAAAATATTTTTGGTATTTTTGTGTTTTGAGAGAGCAGAACAAGAACCAAAAAAAATAAAGCGAAACATGGATATACAAAGAACCGACGGAACATGATATATAGATGAGTGTGATGTAGGTATACCTCCCCCAAGCTTAGGCTTTTGGCCTAAGTGGGGCTCAATAGCGCGGGTAGTAACCCCAAGATGGTGGGTCATCATAGGAATGATCATAGTCAGGCGCTTGCGATGAAGAAGAAGACGCGTCCCAATCATAGGAGGGCTGCTGGTATGAAGACTCCCCCATGTTGGAGGGCCGAATCGGATCATCTTCGGCATCCTCTCCAACATTCTCCTCTTGTTGGGAGAGCTTCGCCATGTAAGTGTCAAACTCCTCCTCCACGAGCGACCATCCTTGCATGTTATCAAAATTAAAAAAAGCAGGTGCAGGCAAATAGACTACTTTCTCAGTCCTACCCCCTCTCCAACCACGCTTTACAAAGGATAATTCATACGGTAAACTTCTCACAGTAGCCCCAGAAGAAACAAAATTATGCTGAACCATGGAATCAAAATCAAGCCTCTCTATGGGGAACCGATAGTCTGAATGGTGAGGCTCTAAACCATGGAAAGCTAGCAACCTAGAAGCAATGAGACCTCCACAAATTCCACCCTTCTCGCGGTTAGTGGTAAAACGGTAAGATATCAAAGCACCCATATTATAAGATCTATCCCTATTCAAAGAAGCTGAGATAAAAGATTGATCAAAAGAAGATAACTTTTTAGCAATTTTTCTAGCAAGAACACACTTGGTAATGAAATAGGCAAAATCTCTAATGGATGGGAACTGAATGTTCCGAATTTTACCACTTTCCTTCGAGAAGTCGAAACCTTGGCAAATTTCAGCATATAAATCCATGAGTGACTTAGGCCTCTTCTTGATCTTCGCACAAGATCCCCAATGGGGCACTCTAATAGCTGCACAGAAATCAGCAAGCGGCAGGTCCACAGCTATATTATAGATTTTATAATGGACCATGGGATTAGACGAGGACCAAGTAAACCAGAAGTCCTTCACTACAGCTATGGTTACCTTAACATATTGAAGTGGTTCCCCTTCAACAAAGTGTTCCAGACCTGCATTAGTAATCATAGTTTGGAAATCCTAAAAGATTCCCGCGGCTCTCATAAATTCAGGGCATGGATATATGGAAGGGAAGACTCCTTCATCACGATGGAGTTTCATTGGCTCGGGTACCATCAAATCATATTGATTCAGCGGGTAAGCACTCATCTTCCTTTTTGAAATTTTTAGACAAACATCAAACCAAGTGATTTCCAAGTTGATAAATGATGAGAAACTACTACACGAACTTGCTGGAGGGCTACACATGCATCAAAATGAAATTTCTAAGCATAGAACAAGCATGCAAGCTCACACAACCTCACACCTATAGCAGCAAAATACTCAAGATAAATTTTATCAATCACAAATCTAATTGGACAAGCGGAGGCGGCACATACCAACGAGCAATCCCTCCAAAAATTAGCAGCAAAGATGGGCTGAGCAAGGAGATCAAAAATCGGGAGCAAGAACAACAAAAACTCAGGCTTGAAAAAGTTTTCCGGTGTTTTTCGGGAGAGAGAAAGAAGGTGGCTAGGAGGAGAGAACTTGGAGTGCCTTAGGTGGGTCCCACCCATGCCAGGCACGCCCACAGGGTTAGGCAGCGCCACCGAGGTGTGTCTGTGGCTGAGCCACTCAGTGTCTGTCCCCTTTTGAGAAAAATTTATAATGAATTTTCTAGGAGTTTTCGAGAAACTTTATTTTTGGCCAATTTTTGGGGAATGAAAATTTATTTTCTCGCAGAAAAGATTTTTGGTCAACTTTGTACCTTTCCATTTTAACAAACAAGGTAATTTTAATAAACAAGTTCAGAATCATTTATTGGAAAACTCTAGAGCTATTAATGAGTTGAAAGATATTGTGAAAAGAATTGCTAATGATATGAAAATTCTTTGTAAACACTTTCAAATGGTTCAAACTCAAATTGATCAACTTGCTAAGGTACAAAAAGATATGCTAGTTAATGCCTCATGAGATAAACATGCTTATGGAATTAGAACTAGGAGTGGTATAGCTACTCAAGATCCTTTATATCCTGAAGGACACCCTAAAAGAATTGAGCAGGATTCCCAACAAGGTGAAAGTAGTGGTAGTCCTCGTAAGAGAAAGAAAAAGAAACACAAAATAGTTGAGGAACCCCTGAACCTGCTGTAGATCCTAATAGTATATCTGTCTCTGATGCTGCAACTGAGAGTGGTAATGATAAAAATGATGCTCCTAATAAGGAGGAAATTGATGAAGAACCTGAGAAGCACACTAAGAATACTAGGTATACTAAGGAAGATTTTATTGATAATAAACATGGTAAAGAGAGAGAACCTTGGGTGCAGAAACCTATGCCTTTTCCTAATAAGAAACACAAGTCAAAGGAGGAAGAACACTACAACAAGTTTTGTGAGTGGATGAAACCTTTATTTTTGCAAATTCCTTTGACTGATGCTATTAAGTTGCCTCCTTATTCAAAGTATATGAAGGATATTGTCTCTAATAAAAGGAAGATTCCTAATGAGGAAATTTCTACTTTGCTTGCTAATTATTCCTTCAATGGTATGGTTCCAAAGAAACTTGGTGATCCAGGTATACGGACTATTCCTTGCTCTATTAAGAATAATTATGTTAAAACTTCTTTATGTGATTTGGGAGCCGGAGTTAGTGTTATGTCTTTTTCTCTCTACAAGAGACTCCAGCTAGAAAAGTTGATACCAACTGATATATCTTTGCAAATGGCTGATAAGTCAACTACTATTCCTGTTGGTATATGTGAGGATGTTCCTATTCAAGTGGCTCATAATTTCTTGGTTTTAACTGATTTTGTTGTGCTTGAAATTCCTGAAGATGATAATATGTCTATTATTCTTGGGAGACCTTTTCTTAATACTACAGGGGCTGTCATCAATTGTAATCAAGGGAAAGTAACTTTTAATATTAATGACAAAGAGCATACTGTTTATTTCCCCAAGAAGGTTGCTAAAAGCTATTGCCTGAACTCCACTGAAAATATTGAGAGCATCAAAGTTGGAGAAATATATTGTCCCATTCCACAAATTTTTTTTGAAACTATTATGATTGGGACTATCGCTATCAAGTTTGAGGTAACATAATCACTTTGTGGAATGCAAAGTTTTGTTTCATATAAGATTGTTTTGGTAACAAAACCTGATCAACCTTGTTAACAAAAGGATTTTAATGAACAAAATAATGTTTTCAGAGTGGTTATACTTGCTCACTTTTACTTTTCTCCTTCCTAGTCTTTGCTTTTTCTCTTCTTATCTTTGGTTTTTCTAGTTGTTTGCTTGTTAGAGTGTCTTAGAACTTCTGTGGTTTTGGTTTTGGTTTGTTTTTGCTTCTTCTAAAAAAATATTTTCTGCGAGAAAATCAATTTTCATACCCTGAAAATTGGCCAAAAATAACTTTTCCCAAAAAATCCTAGAAAATTCATAATAAATTTTTCCTCGAAAAATGGGGCAGAGGACACCAGAGTGGCCAGGTGGCCCACACCCCACAGTGGCGCAGCCGGCCAGGCAGCGCCTATAATGGGTGGGACCCACCTGAGGCCTTCCAAGTTGTCTCCTTCCAGCCACCTTCTTTCTCTCTCCCGAAAACACCGGAAAACTTACTCAAGCCCGAGTTCCGTCTGTTCTTGCTCCCGATTTTCAATCTCCTTGCTCAACCCATCTTTGCTGCTGATTTTTGGAGGGATTGCTCCTTGGTATGTGCCTCCTCCGCTTGTCCAATTAGATTTGTGATTGATAGAATGTATCTTGAGTATTTTGCTGCTATAGGTGTCAGTTTGTGTGAGCTTGCATGCTTGTTCTATGCTTAGAAATTTCATTATGATGCATATGTATCCCTCCAGCAAGTTCGTATAGTAGTTTCTCGTCATTTATCAACTTGGAAATCACTTGGTTTGATGTTCGTCTACAAATTTCAAAAAGGAAGATGAGTGCATACCCGCTGAATCAATATGATTTGATGGTACCTAAGAAAATGAAAGTCCATAGTGAGGAAGGAGTCTTCCCTTCCATATAATCATGCCCTGAATTTATGAGAGCCGTGGGAATCTTTCAGGATTTCCAAACTATGATTACTAATGCAGGGTTGGAACACTTTGTTGAAGGGGAAGCGCTTCAATATGTTAACCTAACCATAGTTGTAGTGCAGGACTTCCTGTTTACTTGGTCCTCGTCTAATCCCATAGTCCATTATAAAATCTACAATATATCTGTGGACCTGCCGCTTGCTGATTTCTATGCAGCTATTAGAGTGCCCCATTGGGGATCTTGTGAGAAGATCAAGGAGAGGTATAAGTCACTCATGGATTTATATGCTGAAATTTGCCAAGATTTAGACTTCTCGAAGGAAAGTGGTAAAATTCAGAACATTCAGTTCCCATCCATTAGATATTTTGCCTATTTCATTACCAAGTGTGTTGTAGATAGAAAAAATGCTAGATAGTTATCTTCTTTTGATCTAGCTTTTATCTCAGCTGCTTTGAATAGGGATAGATCTTATAATATGGGTGCTTTGATAGCTTACCGTTTTACCACTAACCGCGAGAAGGGTGGAATTTGTGGAGGTCTCATTGTTTCTAGGTTCCTAGCTTTCCATGGTTTAGAGCCTCACCATTCAGACTATCGGTTCCCCATAGAGAGGCTTGATCTTGATTCCATGGTTTAGCATAATTTTGTTTCTTCTAGGGCTACTGTGAGAAGTTTACCGTATGAATTATCCTTTGTCAAGCGTGGTTGGAGAGGGGGTAGGACTGAGAAAGTAGTCTATTTGCCTGCACCTGCTTTGTTTAATTTTGATAACAGGCAAGGATGGTCGCTCAAGGAGGAGGAGTTTGACACTTACATGGCGGAGCTCTCCTAGCAAGAGGAGAATGTATGAGAGGATGTCGAAGATGATTTGGTTCAGCCCTCCAACATGGGGGAGTCTTCATACCAGCAGCCCTCCTATGATTGGGGTGCGTCTTCTTCTTCATCGCAAGCGCCTAACTATGATCATTCCTATGATGACCCACCAGCTTGGGGTTACTACCCGCGCTATTGAGCCCCACTTAGGCCAAAAGCCTAAGCTTGGGGGAGTTATACCGACATCACACTCATCTATATATCGTGTTCCGTCGGTTCTTTGTATATCCATGTTTCGCTTTATTTTTTTTGGTTCTTGTTCTGCTCTCTCAAAACACAAAAATACCAAACATATTTTCATTGTTTTTCTTGGTTTGTTTCTTTGATTTTTTAGCTTTGGTTTGCCCTAAAGAAAAATCCAAAAAGATTTTGCTTTGTTTGTTTTTTCTTTGTTTGCTTGCTTTAAAAAATCGAAAACACCAAAAATATTTCTTGTTCTTCTTTGCTTTTGTGAAGTTCTTTGTAGGGTTCAGCCATCCTCAGTAGATTTTGGTTTCATGTTATTATTCAAGTCACACAAGTGAAGGGAAATAATGAAGATTAAGATAACTTGAGGTGTGGTAAGAGGCTGGTAACGAAGTCTATTTGTTTTCATTTTTGTACATATACTCATCATTGTGAGGATGCTTAGTCTGTTCATGTAAGGTGTATGTTATTTATGGATGCTTAGTAGTTCTTGCTCTCTTATGATTACCTCCAACTTGCTAATAGTTTATAGCATGTCATATGAATGTATGCTTGCATTGTTTTATTCATAACTTGGTACGATATTGTGGTATCCTCCTCTGAATGTTTCATGTGAATTGACTTGGAACATGCTCACGCATGCATATGACTAAACAATAGTCAGTAAGCCTTGATGGTTTATTTTGCCTCAGAGTTCTTGTATCACCTTCATGCCATATTTAGTCCTGTTTTGTTGCAAGCATGATTATGACAGTTATTGTTCTCTTGTTTGTCGCTCCCTCTCTATTGCTAGCCTTCACTTGCACTGAGTATGAGCCCTATTTGTGCATCCAACTCCCAAAACCAAATTTGCCAACAGTGTCCACCATACCTACCTATTAGCATCATTTGTTATTCTATGCATATTCATTATGCCTTGTTTTCTTCCAAATAAAATGTTTGACTGTTTTGAGAAAGTTAGTTAGTAAAGCTCTCAGGAACTTGATGGCACACTTTATTTCTTGCACTTAATAAACATGAACCATTGTGAACTGTCCATGAAAGTTATATGCTTGCAAATTATAAGTTGGGAGTTAGCAGAACCATGTTGTCACGGGGAAAGCTTTCAACACCTGTAAATATATACCCAATTGATATCATGCTCTTTTCTTTGCGGATATCGTCGGTGTGAAATAAAAGGGGAGCTTGTAAGTCCATGGAGTTATGTATATGTGTTAGGGAAACGCGTGGGTCGCTAGCCTAAGCCATGCCTAATCATGATGGAAACTTGCAGCATAACCATAATGAGCAATCTATGAAGCTTTCTTCTTATAAAAAAGAGACACATATTGAAAAGAGGAAAGAGAGAAAAGAAAGCGCCATTTTCCCATGGCAAATAAGAAGATTGTTGAGATGCTCATTGTCTGCTTTCCTTGTCATTTTGGTTATGGGACAGCTCATGTACCATGTGCAAGGGGTACCCCGTTGGCGGTTCTCTATGATACGCATGCATTTACTATCCGTAACTAAAGTTGAGTAGCATGAGGAGCGTCCCTCGTACTCAAGGGACATGAGATTTCCAGCTTATGGTCTGTCAAGCATATAACTCATATTGGGCATCACTTTCACTTTAATCATCTAAAGATGCCTATGATAGGGGAAATGAGAGGTCAAAGCTAGTGAGTACCTTACTTTCAGTATTTGGAAGCCTTTCAAACTTTTCAAAACCTTTTCACTTCCTTGTTGAGTCACCACTTATTCTATGAGCACCTTCTTGAGAGCATAGTTGTCATTGTTGTGTTTGTTCCAATACTTGGTTAATTATGTCATTACTTTGATGCGTGTATCTCTGATATCTTTACTTCTAGTCTTCACTTGAACTTCAGAGGTTCCTTGGCATTTATATTGTGCTCTACCAACAAAGGCAAGAGAGATACCACTATATCATATCTTTCTATGAGCATTGCAATGTTGCTTATGTTTATGTTTCATGCTACTTATTATTATTGAGTTGGAATCTCTTCATAGCTTGCAATGACTATTGAGTAGACTTAGTTGCATACTCTTTATTATGAATGATTTAAGTATCTACTCCTGTGCTGAGAATATATACATCATATGAAGCAAATGTGTTCGTGAAAGTTCTTTTATCGCACTCAGTTTTCAACTGAATTGCTTGAGGACAAGCAATAAGCTAAGCTTGGGGGGAGTTGATACGTCCAAAACGTATCTACTTTCCCGAACACTTTTGCTATTATTTCTCCTCTAAACTTGTGTGATTTGGATACAACTAACCCGGACTAACGCTGTTTTCAGCAGAATTATCTTGGTGTCTAGTTTTTATGCAGAAAATCAACTATCAGAAAAATCCCGAAAAATATGCCAAAAATCCTATTTCACCTGAAGACTCACGGAGCCAGAAGACGAGCCGGAGTGGGGCCTTGGGGGGCCCACACCCCCCCAGCCGCGCGGTCCAGGCTTGGCCACGCCTGGAGGGGGTGTGGCCACCCCAAGCACCCCCTCGGCCTCCCTCTTTGCCTATAATATGCCTCTTGACCTCAAAACCCGAGGGGGGGGTCGATGTTTTTCCAGAAAGAGTTCTGTTGCGCCACCACCACCAGAAACCGCAATTCAAAGCCAGAAACTCCATTCTAGCACCCTGCCAGGACGAGGAATTTGGAGAGGATCATCGCCATTGTCATCACCAACGCCTCTCCATCAACCATCCATGTTTCCCTCATCCATGAGTGAGTAATCCCCCACTGTAGGCTATGGGGACGGTAGGGATTGGATGAGTTCTATCATGTAATCGAATAAGATTGTTAGGACATGGTTCCTAGTATCTCTATTAGTGCTATTTAACTTTGTGGCAACTTGTTGTGCTTAATGCTTATCACTAGGGCCCGAGTGCCATGATCTCAGATCTGAACTTATTATTGAATCATTATGATAGTATTGTTTGTGATATTATGTGCAAGTTGTGTACACATATCATTGTCCGGATCCAAAGGCCCCGAAGTGACAGAAATTGGGACAACCTGAGGGGATGGCTGTGATGTGAGGATCACATGTGTTCACAGAGTGTTAATGATTTGCTCTGGTGCTCTATTAAAAGGAGTACCTTAATTGCCAGTAGTTCCCTTGAGGCCCCGCTGCAACGGGTTGGCAGGACAAAAGATGTTGTGCAAGTTCTCATTGCAAGCACGCATGACTATATATGGAGCGCATGCCTACGATTGTTTAGTACTTGGATGCTTATTCTTATTTATCTACAATTGCCCTAGATATTGAAGTTACATGTTTAGACTTGTCCATGCAACGCCCATCCATCCATCCCTATGCCTACCGCGCTCATATCCTGCTATTTGCTACTATAGTTACTATTGCTCTTGTTTTACTGTTGCTATTACTTTGTTATTTCTACTACAAAACTGTTGCTACTGATAAACTTCTGTGAGCAAGAAGTATTTCCAGGTGCAGCTGAATTAACAACTCAGTTGTTAAGGCTTGCAAGTATTCTTTGGCTCCCCTTGTGTCGAATCAATAAATTGGGTAATACTACCCTCGAAGACTGTGGTGAGCCCCTATACTTGTGGGTCATCATGACATCACCATGGAAATCACACAATACAAGGGCATGGCCTTTGATGTCTAGCAGGAACAATGCCGACACCGCGCCTGCCACCACCACCATCCCCCTCCGTCCCTCTAACCTGACCTCATGCCGGAGAGGCCACACGGAGTCCAACCACCACCACCATCCTCCTTTGTCCTTAGTTAGCTCCTCCTCCTTCTCCTCCTTCTCCCTCACCAATGGACAACTTAATTTTAGGTAATCAAGCGTTCAATGCACCAAATCTCGATTCGCTTTACTGATCTGGCCAAACTGACCGAACTAGACTCACGCATTACACAGATCCTAGGGAGGACAAACCCTAATCTACAAGGAAGTAATGAATAGGAGAGAGGGAGGAGGAAGGGTAGGAGATGAGTAAGCGAGAGAGGGATGCTTTTAGTTGTTATGTGTTTTTCATTCTTTCCTAGATTTTAAGAATTTTGCAGGTTCTAATGGAGACAGAGGAGAAGGAGAGATCTGCTTTGGGGAGGAAGAGAAGACATAGAGGGGAGCTGGGGAGGAAGAAGTGACAAAGAGGGGATATAGGGTCACGTGGTCTGGGTGGAGGGGATGGTTGGCATGTTTGCCCGCACGAACCAACCTGGGACTCTACCCACGCGATCAAGTCCTGGCGTGGGGTCATGTTTCTGTTTATGGTAGGCGGGGCTGACCATACCTTTCCTTTTTAGGAGGTGGCTAGTTTGGACTAACCAGCCACCGATTGCTATGTTAACGCTGCCATTGAATAATTACTACGTGTTTTACATGAAAAAATTAGATTCTACGATGTTTAATGTGTCGATGTGAAGATGAGGCTTACATTCATACATCGACTACCCGGTGACATCGATGTCCCAATAGCACAAGACAAGGGCGTGGCCTTCGATGTCTAGTGGGAACAACGCCAACACCGCGCCCGCCACCACCGTCATCCCCCTCTGCCCCTCTGACTTGACCTCGTGCTGGAGAGGCCACGCGGAGTCCAAACACCACCGCTATCCTCCTCCATCCTTCGTTAGCTCCACCTCCTTCTCCTCCTTCTCCCTCACCAATGGACAACATAATTTTAGGTAATCAAGCGTTCAGTGCACCATAATGTCGATTCGCTTCACCGATCTGGCCGAACTAACCGAACTGGCCCCGCGCGTTACAAACATGCTGCCGTGATGGGACCTAGGAGGGATAACTATATCCGCCACTAGCACATCGCCAGTGGCAGAACCACCGATGGCCTTCTCATCCATCGCCATGGGGTAAAATAACCTGGGACTCTTGTGTTTTAACGATATCTAAGATACAAATCAAATATGGGGAATCAACAAGGATTCGTACAAGAAACAATACACAACTACACATCGAAATTTTGATCAAATCAAGTACAAGGATTGACTCAAGAACTGATACTTACATTGCAGCAGGCTAGCAGAAGCATTCAGTGCGGACTCCATCTGAGTTTCTTATTTTCGCTTGCATCATCCAACATTGCTCTTCCGTTTCTTATTTATGGATTTGGGAAGGCAAAAGATCAATCGACCAAGGAAGGTTAGATCACGAGAGATTTTCTGTCTTGGATGGGAATGATCCGTCGAAGCCCTGATTTCTGAAAGGGAGATTTGGGGCAGGGAATCGTGTTAGAAATAATGGGCTAAATCATTAGACCCATGTGTGATTTCAGATTTTCCCTAAATCTCAAAGCACATGTATGTGGAAGCCCATATGTGATTTGTCCCAAGTTGGTGGCAGCTCACATGTGTGTGGCAAGAGCAGTGGGAGCTAAAGTTTAGTCCCACATGGAAAGTTGAAGGAGAGTTGCACCACCTTATAAGGTGGAGTGTTGCACCACTTTGTAAGTTAGTGACAATAAGAGAGCTACACGCGCGCTCCTCCTCCGACGCCGCCACCGCTCGCACGCTTGCCTCGTCTCATCTCGTCTCGTGCACGCGCCGCGGGTTGCGGGAATCTCGCCGAGCCAAACTTTATTTTGCTGCTCAGGAAAATGTGTGCGGTTAGACAAACATGTCAACAGTTAGTGGATTCGGGTCTATCTATAACCGACCCGAACGTGCGCGACGTGGGCTTGGTCCACTTCGTGTCTTATACGGGATTTCCGAGCCGCTCTATATAAACGCTTGTGCGGCTTCCACAACATACGACACCAAACTAATCTAGGGTTTTGTCATCCTCTCTGCTTGAGCCGCCACCGTAGTCTACTCCATCCCGCTTTCCGGGGTGCACCGGCGGTCGGGAGAGCAGGTCTCCGGAACCACTCGCCTTTGTGATCCTGTATGGGAGAGCGCGAATAAGGTTTTTGGGAAGCGCTCTGTGCGACTGCTCAAGTTCTTCATCATGGCACGTCTTCTCGGTCGTCAAGCCGGATCTCGTGCGTGTCGTCTTCAACGCCGACTTCTTCAACAGCCTACTGCACCAACGGCAACTACATCGACAACCGATCAGTACGTACACCGTCAACAGATCTGTTGTTTTACTATGGTTGTTAGTGCGTATAATCTGCTACTATTCATGTTGATCAATACATCTAGTATGTTAGAGGTTCACGTGATTGTAGCTGCTGTTGTCATGATTTATATTCTGGAATTAATCGTGCAAATTATGCCTAATATTACAACAATCCGAAAACCTTATTATAGGCAATTTCCTGAATTAAACATCTGACACTTGGCCGATGCTATGAAGCCGAAAAAGTTTACCGGTGTTCATTTTAAGAGGTGGCAGCATAAGACCACTTAGTGGCTACAAGCTCTGAAAGTATTCGAGGCTAGTGAGGGTTTACCTGAAGGAACTACATATGACGAGGTTCAGAAAAAGTTCAAGGAAACCAATCTTGCCTTTGTGGGATGCGTTCTGAGTGTTCTTGACAACAAGATGTTTGATGTGTATATGCACATCAAAGATGGAAAAGAGCTCTGGGAGGCACTGAACACTAAGTTCGGTGTAGCAGATGCTGTCAGTGAGCTGTACATCATGGAGAACATTCATGATTACAGGATGGTTAACAACCGTTCTGTAGTTGAGCAAGCTCATGAGATACAGTGCTTCACCAAGGAGCCTGAAATCCTCAAGTGTATCTTAGCCGACAAGTTTGTGGCTGGATGCATTATTGCAAAGTTGCCTTCTTCGTGGAGGAACTTCGCCACAACTCTCAAACACAAGAGACAGGAGATATCGGTTGAAAACCTGATAGCGTCTCTTGATGTTGACGAGAAGGCTCGGGCTAAGGACACTTCTAAGAGAGGAGGCGAGGGTCAGTCTAGCACCTACATGGCGCAGAAGAAGACCTTCGGCAAGAACAAAGGGAACTATAAGCCCTCGTTCAACAAGCCTGAAAAGACTACAACCTTCAAGAAGAAGAAGAAGCCGAACAAGACCGAGCTACATTGTTATTCATGTGGGGAGCTCGGACACTTTTCCAAGGACTGCCCAGAACGTGCAGATCGCAGAGGGAAAGGTGGGAAGACTGTCAACGTCGTGACCGCTAACAACATTGATGGGTATGGTAATTTATTTACTGTTCTTTCAGTATTTCAATCACCATGTTGGTGGATTGATACGGGTGATAATGTTCATGTGTGTGCTAACATCTCTATGTTCACTTCTTATCAGGTCGCTCGGGATTCATCCGTCCTAATGGAGAATGGATCACATGCTTCTGTTCGTGGTGTTGGCACGGTGGATCTGAAGTTTACTTCCGGAAAGATCGTGCAACTGAGAAACGTGCAGCATGTCCCTACTATGAACAAGAATCTCGTTAGTGGCTCCCTTCTGTGTAGAGATGGGTTTAAGGTTGTGTTAGAGTCCAATAAAGTCGTTGTTTCGAAACATGGACAATTTATTGGTAAAGGTTATGAGTTCGGAGGCTTGTTCCGATTTTCACTTTCAGAGTTTTGTCCGTGAATCATATTTGTGGTGATGTTAATGATGATACCAGTGTTTGGCATTCTCGTTTATGTCACATTAATTTTAGTTTCATATCTCGGATGTCCAGTATGAGTTTAATTACGAATTTCACTATTGCCAAAGGTTCTAAGTGCCATAGTTGTGTGCAATCAAAGCAACCTCGAAAGCCTCACAAGGCTGCCGAGGAGAGAAACTTGGCACCTCTAGAACTCATACATTCTGATCTATGCGAGATGAATGGTGTGTTGACAAAAGGTGAAAAGTGATATTTCATGACATTGATAGATGATGCTACTAAATTCTGCTATGTTTACTTGTTGCAAACTAAAGATGAGGCTTTAGACTACTTTAAAATTTATAAGGCCGAAGTTGAAAATCAACTAGAGAGGAAGATCAAGCGTCTTAGGTCAGATCATGGTGGTGAGTATTTCCCAAAATATTTGACGAATTCTGTCAGGCACACGGAATTATTCATGAGAGGATGCCTCCCTACTTGCCCCAATCAAACGAGATTGCAGAGAGGAAAAACCGCACGCTGACTGACTTGGTGAATTCCACGTTAGCCACTGCTGGTTTATCAAAGGCATGGTGGGGGGGAGGCTTTGTTGACTTCATGTCATGTCCTGAATAGAGTTCCTAAAAAGAATAAAGAAAAGACCCCCTTATGAGGAGTGGGTTGGGAGAAAACCATCACTTTCGTATCTGCGCACTTGGGGGTGTTTGTCGAAGGTCAACATGCCGATCCCCAAGAAACGCAAGCTTAGACCCAAGACAGTGGATTGTATCTTTCTAGGATATGCTCCACGGAGTGTAGGCTATAGATTTCTAGTGGTTAAATCTGAGGTACCTGATATGCATGTTGATAGTATAATGGAATCTCGTGATGCAACATTCTTTGAGAATATTTTTCCTATGAAAGATATGCATAGCATTAGTAGAATTTCTTCTGAAATACTTCCTGAATCTAGTGCATCTATTGAGAATTCTAAACAACCACATGAGGAAGTCCTGGAGAAGGATGACGATGAACCTCTCACGAGGAGTAAGAGACAGAGGATTGCAAAATCCTTTGGTAATGATTTCATCGTGTACCTTGTGGACGATACTCCCAGATCCATTGCAGAGGCATATGCATCTCCTAATGCAGATGATTGGAAAGAAGCTGTCCAAAATTTGATGGACTCGATTCTTTCTAATGTGACTTGGGAATTATCAGAACGACCCTATGGTTGTAAACCTGTGGGCTGCAAATGGGTGTTCAAGAAGAAGCTAAGGCCTGATGGTACTACTGAGAAGTACAAGGCGCGGCTTGTAGATAAGGGCTACACATAGAAAGAAGGCGAAGATTGTTTTGACACATATTCACTTGTCACTAGACTAAACACCATTTGAGTACTACGGTCCCTGGCTACCTCTTATGGTCTTCTCGTTCATCAAATGGACGTGACGACAATTTTCCTTAATGGAGAGTTGGAAGAGGAGATCTACATGGATCAGCCAGATGGGTTTGTGGTAAAAGGTGAAGAGACAAAGGTGTGCAAGTTATTAAAATCTTTATATGGCCTGAAACAAGCACCTAAGCAATGGCATGAGAAGTTTGACAGAACTCTACTTTCTGTTGGCTTTGTCATTAATGAGGCTGATAGGTGTGTTTACTATCGTCATGGTGGGGGCGATAGTGTTATATTATGTTTGTACGTGGATGACATTATGATCTTTGGTACAAACATGAAAGTGATAAATGAAGCCAAGTCTTTCCTATCAAAGATCTTTGATATGAAAGATTTGGGAGAGGCTGATGTGATTCTGAACATCAAGCTTATTAAGAATGAGAATGGGATTACTTTAACGCAATCTCATTATGGTGAGAAGGTCTTGAGCCGATTTGGATTTACTGATGGCAAGACTTCTCCAACACCTTATGATCCCAATTTCACATTATGAAAGAATAAGAAGGAACCAACAAATCAGCTAAAATATTTACAAGTTGTTGGTTCTCTCATGTACTTAGCAAGGGCTACAAGACCTGATATCTCTTTTGTTGTGAGCAAGTTGAGTAGGTTCATGTCTAACCCGGGTATTGATCATTGACATGCACTTGAAAGGGTCATGCGCTATCTATGTGGTACAATGAGCTATGGGATTCACTATTCAGGGCACCCTGCTATGCTTGAAGGGTATAGTGATTCGAACTGGATCTCTGATGTTGATGAACTCTACGCCACGAGCGGGTATGTGTTTACCCTTGGAGGTGGTGCGGTGTCATAGAGATCCCGTAGACAGACCATATTGACAAGGTCAACTATGGAAGCAAAGCTTACTGCTTTAGACACAGCCACTGTTGAGTCAGAATGGCTATGTGAGCTCTTGATGGACTTGCCTGTGGTTGAGAAACCTGTGTCGACAATCCTTTTGAATTGTGACAACCAAACTGTGATCGTCGAAGTGAACAATTCTAAGGATAACGCGAAGTCATCAAGACACGTGAATAGATGTTTGAAATCTGTCAGGAAATTGAGAAACTCTGGAGTAATAACTGTTACGTATATTCAAACAGACAAAAACCTGGCAGATCACTTTACAAAGGGACTATCACGAAATGTGATAGAAAGTGCATCGAGGGAGATGGGGTTGAGACCCATGGATGTCACACCTAGTGGTAACCCAACCTATTTGATCGGAAATCCCGTGAATTAGGATCTGGGAAGAACAAGCTAGTGGTTTGACTGAGAAGAGTAGTTGGTAACCCTCTCTATGTGATGATGCATAACTCTCATAATCTGTAAGGCAGGTTGGAAACACGCCTTAATGTGTTTCTATTGGCTTTAACTAGCAAAGATGCTATCCTACAAGGCATTCTTGAAAGAACACACCTATATGAGCTCGACTGTAAACGTCGCGGTCTATGAGACTTGGGTGATCTTTAGTAAACTCATGAAGAGACCAGGGAGTATGACGCATATGCTCCAACCCGCGGGTAGGCTACTGGCAGCCAGGTACTTGTTATGATTTTGAATGAAATCTATTGGCACCAAACTTGCAATTCAAGGTTCGTCCATTGTTCAAGTTGTTGATAGACGTAGTTCAAGATTCTAGGTGGAAGTTTAACTTAACAGTCTCTGCTGAAACACTGGTATATAAATAAGTAGCGAGGATTGGCAATACTTTAAATGGGCATTTGAGATCTGGTGGGGGGATTGTTAGAAATAATGGGCTAAATCATTAGACCCATGTGTGATTTCATATTTTCCCTAAATCTCAAAGCCCATGTATGTGGAATCCCATATGTGATTTGACCCAAGTTGGTGGCATCTCACATGTGTGTGGCAAGAGCAGTGGGAGCTAAAGTTTAGTCCCACATGGAAAGTTGAAGGAGAGTTGCACCACCTTATAAGGTGGAGTGTTGCACCACTTTGTAAGTGAGTGACAATAAGAGAGCTACACGCGCGCTCCTCCTCCGACGACGCCGCCGCTCGCACGCACGCTCGCCTTGTCTCGTCTCGTCTCGACGCGCGTGGGCTGGCGGTTGCGGGAATGTCGTCGAGCCGAGCTTTATTTTGCTGCTCAGGAAAATATGTGCAGTTAGAGAGACGTGTCAACAGTTAGTGGATTCGGGTTGCTCCCGGATCGTGAGCTATCTATAACCGACCCGAACGTGCGCGACATGGGCTTGTCGTGTCTTGTACAGGGTTTCGAGCCGCTCTATATAAACGCTTGTGCGGCTTCCACAACATACGACACCAAACCAATCTAGGGTTTTGCCATCCTCTCTGCTTGCGCCGCGATCGTAGTCTACTCCATCCCGCTTGCCGGCGTGCACCGGCGGTCGGGAGAGCAGGTCTCGGAACCACTCACCTTTGTGATCCTGTACGGGAGAGGGCGAATAAGGTTTTTGGAAAGCGCTCCGCGCGACTGCTCAAGTTCGTCATCACGGCGCGTCTTCCCGGTAGTCAAGCCGGATGCCGTGCGCGTCGTCTTCAATGCCGACTTCTTCGACAGGCTACTGCACCAACGGCAACTACATCGACAACCGATCAGTACGTACACCGTCAACAGATCTGTTGTTTTACTATGACTGTTAGTGTGTATAATCTGCTACTGTTCATGTTGATTAATACATCTAGTATGTTAGAGGTTTACGTGATTGTAGTTGTTATTGTCATGATTTATATTCTAAAATTAATCGTGAAAATTATGCCTAATATTCCAACAAATCGTTCCAGTCATTGGAATTATGGGAGGAGGCCATACTAGTTCTGCTATGTAGGAGGCGCGGGTACAGGGGAATCGGCTAAGGGGTGGCATGTTCTATGTGGGAGGTGCGGGTAAAGGGGAATCGGTGATTTCGGTTTCTATCATCAATTTAGTCACTGATGATAGAAACTGATATCACCAAACCTAATTCGGTTTCTGACAATTCTTGACTAAGAGAACACCGCGACAACAATATGTGCATGAATTTTCATGGAGTAGCCGTGCCTGATGAGGTTAGTTAAACTTGTTGGCACGGTGACATCGAGTAACGCGATTGGGCAAGTCCTGAGATGTCCACAACGAATTGCAGAATCGATTGTGAACAAAAAGGCACGTGCGGAGTGATCTGCTAGCCGCTTGATCGATAAAGAACCAACCCGGCCAGGCCAGCAACCCTCCCGCATATGTTTTCTATGTCACTTCCACCACGAAGAAGACGCAATAGAACATGGTGACCTACATCGGCAATGTTAGATCCCTGCATTGGTGTCTTCTTGGTGTCATTCACAACCAAGCTGATTTCCTGCAAGCAATCAAGCTGCGCATAAAAAACGAAGCCTTGGGCCTTTCATTTATTCACTGAGAATGTTGTTTTTTCCGATTCCTCCCATTTCTAGCATGTTGCAAGCATGCATGCGCCCGACATTACATAATTTATCAAGCTTCCTTCATTTGTTATTGCTCTCTATCTCTAGCGCATTGGTCCTATTTTTTCGTGTTGGTTTGGTGCTTCTATATATATAATATATCTTACCAAGGAGATGCATGGTCATGCATGCTTGCAAGTGTGAAGGTTGGCGGTGGCATTAGCTGCCTATTAAATTAAACATAATTTGAAATCAGATTTCATCAGAGTATAAGAAGAAAATTCTGATGTTTTGGTGTACATGTGATTCATGTCAGTACTTTGCGTATCCGATAATTAAATGCACCCGTTTTGGAAGTACTATCTGACTAGGAGCTTTTATTTAGAGACATCAAACGACACATTCTTGTTTTGCTATAAGCCTCTGACATATCAACATCATTTCATCAGCCTCAGAAGGGAGAGACGGGCATTGAAATCACATGTCGTAGACAAAAAATTATTACCTACACAACACACTGTAACCAATAGATCCTAAGCCTATCGCATCACATGATCATGCAAATGAGAAAAATTCGGCTGGCCTGATAAATGCTTGCAAATAAGTTCGTGGAGAGAGTATGATAGAAGTAAGTGGTTACAGAAATGAAGTGCATATAACTTTTGGATAACTATGTACAACGATCTTGGAAAAGGAATGCAATGAAATTTTGCCTATGAAATGTGGCTACGACCTTTTCACTACAAAAAAACCTTTCGGCCATTAAATTAAACATAGTTGATAAGATGAGTAACATGTCACTAGCTAGGATATGAAAAGAGAATATGACTCTATACTAGCATTCTATAAGTGTCAACCCTATACTAGCTTTCTGTAAATGTTTGGTAAATTTTGTAATCATTTTGCTGCAAAACAACTCGAATTTGTCCCTTGTATAGCGCAAAGAGCTCCGTCATTCTAAACTCACAACGGGGTTGTTGAGAATCTAGGCAATATTTCAATTATCTTAATCCAGAAATAAATCATGAGCCAGACATGCACATACTGATATTTGGTAATAAAACCATGTAGTACTAGACTAGTCATAGAATCATCTACAGAAATTACTAGTACTATGCACACAGAAATAAGTAAGAAAGGGATTAGCTTAATGTACCCTCTGGTAGGCCAATTGGCCGTAGCAGCAGCGGAGGTGGCTGCCTCGTCGGCCACCCTCTTAGAAGCAGCGGAAGCATGCTCGTCTTCGGTGGCCATGGTGATAACGAAGGCGTGGAATTAGTGGATGCGGTTGATCGAAAGCAAGCAGTCGCGTAGAAGACGGTCCCCAAAGACCTAATCGCCCCTCTTCCGTACATGATCTCAAGAGGCGGGGTTTCAGAGGCCTGCTCTTCCGTCAGCCGTGTAGGCGGTGGATGGAATGGGATCACCCGCAGCAACAACAGTAGAGGAAACAACAGTAGCAATCGCGCGCGGAGGCAGTGATCCTTTTCTATCTCTGAAGAGGAGAGAAATCTCCAATATATAGGCATAGGTGGATACGAGAGGGTTCAACGGAAAGAAACGACCATAATGAATGACTAGAAATGCCCGTACTTAACATCACATAAGAAAAAACGTTTCTGATCGTATTCATTCTCATTAACATTTTAGTTGCAACCGTTCGTATCCCATTTTCAAGAGAAAAAAGAACACATCGGCTCAGCAAGATTCCCGCAACCCGCGGTACGCGTGCATGCGTCGTGATGAGGCGAGGCGGGTGGCAGAGGAGGAGGAGCGCGTGTGGAACGCCTCTCCTCACTTCACACCAAGTCATACTAGTGGGAGGAGAACTCACCTTATATGTTGGTGGAAATATCTCCCAACTAGCCATGTGAGACTAAACTCTCACCACTCCTATTGCCATGAATAGGCCCTTAGGGATTTTTCTAAAATTGTTATATGAGCCTAAAGCCCACCCAATTTTTTAACAATCCCCCACCAGATCTCAAAGTCTGATGGTGTTTCCAACATTGTTTTGATATACTAGTATCTTCATTGGAGACCTATTAAGGTTGAACATCCACCTAGAACAGATGGCTACACTCCTTTACAACTGAACAATGGACTATGCCTTAAATTGTCAGTTTGGCGTGAAGAGGTTTCACCGAATGTCTTACTAGTACTAGACTGCCGAAAGATGACCTCTCGGATGAGCATATTAGTCACACTCCTGGTCTTTTTTATGAACTTACTAGAGATCACCCCAATCTCATAGACTGTGACCAGCAGTTGGGCTCATATAGGTGTGTTCCTCCAAAGATTGATCTGTAGGATAGCCTCTTGTTTATGAAAAATTTGGAACATATTACGACAAAAGTAAACCTGTCATATAGTTTCCGAGAGTATTGCATCTCCAACGGAGTGGGTTAGTGAACTATTTTCCTTTGTTAACCACTAGCTTGTTTTTCCAAGTCCTACTTCACAGGATCTCCGATCATATAGGTTGGGTTACTACCATGACAACTCATGTGGGTGTCATACCCATCTCTCTCGATGCATTTTCTATCACAACACAGGATAGCCCTTTAGTAAAGGGATCTGCCAAATTCTTAGCCAATTGGATATAATCCAACGCTATCACTCTGGAGTTTCTTAAATGTCTGACAACTTTTAATCTCATTCTTATGTGTTTGTTGGACTGCATGTTGTCCTTTGAACTCTTTACCTTGACAATTATAGTCTGGTTGTCACAGTTCATAAGGATAGCCGGTACTGGCTTTTCAACCATTGGCAAGCCCATCAAAAGCTCTTAAAGCCATCCTGCTTCAACACCAAATGTGTCTAATATTGTCAATTTTGCTTCCATTGTTGATCTTGTTAGGATCGTTATTTTGTAAGACTTCTAGGAAACAGCACCACCTCCAAGGGTAAACACATACCCCGTTGTGGCTTTCATCTCATCAGCATCAGAGATCCAATTTGCATCACTATAACCTTCAAGCACCGACGGGTACCCGGTATTGTGAAGTCCATAGTTCACAGTACCTTTCAGATAGCGCATAAGTCTTTCAACAGCACCCCAATGCACATCACCCGATCTATGTGATGCACTATTGGGATGATGCTCCATGGAGCCAGGCCCGTTGATGTCGATGGATCTGTCGACGGCAAGGAGCCCATAAGCCTGGAACGGCTGAATAGATCATTCGTGAATGTGCGGAACAAGGGTATCGATCGCGAAGAGCCAAAGACACAAGCGGGAGACATATAAATTGTGAATAGTGGAATGACTAAACCAGAGCGCCGATCAGGGATTACCTGGGCTACAAGAGCATAGAAAAGAGAACTGGGATCAAGGTATTTGGGGCTCCTAGAAATCTAGGCCCTATCCGGTCGAGCTAATTGAACATCCCTATCAATGAGGCTGTCAAATACAATGAAAATGCAAGCATATTTAGATATAAACATAACCTAGAAACTTACCGATAACATCGAAAGCCTTTCTTAGTTTTACCAAGGACTTCCAAATATCCTTCACTCAAGGGCGGCACAACAAGTCATTCTACATAGTTGGCGCTTGAAATTTTTATAAATATTTACAATTTACATATTACAACTTTGTCTGAAAATCTCTCTCATAAATTCACGATGTATGTGGTACAAAATTGCAAAACTTCACAAAATATACCTTCTCCGCTTTGTTGTTGTTGTCCTATTGTTGTTTTGCCTGCGCAAGTTGCAACATTTACCCGCCAACGACACCGGCGCTGCGTTTTGATGCCCTATGTTGTTGCGCCCATATGCCCCTGGTTGGAGGCTGCGGCCTAGAGCTGTCCTGCGCACCCCGCCCGTGCTGGGAGCACCGTCGACCATCAGCACCCCGACCTTTTGTTTGTTGCCGAGCAAGGGTTCCTGGATTCCTTCCGTCGTCGCTACTCGATCCTGGATAAGTTGAGTCGAATCTAATCATGAGACTGCCGAATGTTGGAGGACAACGTCGAGGAGTTCAGCTCCGAACACGTACACGATAGTCACAACCAAGAAAACCCAAACATTCCCACTCTTTGCATAATACGGCTAACTAGGCCATTGTCTTTTCCTTGCCTTGTTCTACCTTTGCAAAAAGGATCAAAAGTGACAAACACAGCCATGCGAGGCGGGGAGGCCTACCGCCTACGTGCCCCCTTCCTCGCCCTACAGGGTGGTTCTCTAGTGGTCCCTTGTCATGTCCATGACGTACTCCTCATAGGAGAACTCGCTACCTCAGATATGACCTTTTCTCTTCTGATCATTCGCTTGCTTTGTCATCTGGCGTGTTTTCTGCATATGGTGGCCAAATCTAGCAAGTTATGCCTTGTTTGCAACACCTAGATACACTATAGAATAGGGGCGTACTTCCAGATGCCTCACATTTACAAGGTTCCGCAAGCACACATGGAAATCGTTGTAGCTTATATCATTGTCATCTATACACCTCTTCCTCCCATCACCTGTTTTGACTTCATTTGTGTATGAGTTTTTTCGACTTCTAGGCATCTGAGAGGAGAGTAGCTAAGATAGGTATGTTGCTAGCTATATATATGAGGAATATTGTGCAAATCCAGGTATATATATATAGGTGGGTGCGTTAGCTAATATTTTAAACCTCATACGTGTGTTACAACTCATCAGTCCTCCACCCTTCGACAAAATGTGGTGATGGATATATATATGTCTTAAATGACATGGGCGCTGCAGTAGGTAATGCGTTTGCATACTGTCTTAAATGATGTTGGTCACCTAGAACTTGAAGTAGTCACACATAATAGCGTTTTGGCTCACGTGTACAAATGAACATAATATGAAAAATATATGAAAACAAATTTCAAAATGTCAAAGAATTCCGAAAGAAAATTTTGCATGTACATTCGGACATTTTGTGATTGTACACAAGTTTTCGGAGAAAAAATAACATTTTATGTGACTTGTGTAAAAAGACAAAAACAATGTCCAAGAATAATCTCACTAGCACCTACCACTGGTGGAAACAACCCCATGCGTCCCGGTTGGTAAGAGCCATTAGTCCCGGTTGCCCAACCGGGACGGGGCAATCGGGACTAAAGCTCTAACCATTAGTCCCGGTTGCCCCACCAACCGGGACAAATGGGTGCACGCGCAGCAAGAAAGCGAGGGTGGAGATAGTCCGTTCGTAACACGAACCGGGACTAACAACCTGCTGCATGCAGAGATTTGGCTCATTTCTCTGCCGCGGCAGAGAATTCATTTTTGCACATTTGGTTGCCGCGGCAGCATTTTCGCCACTTTTTGTGCCGCGGCAGAGAATTCATTTAGGTTGTTTTATTGTTTATTTAGTGTTTTGCACTTATCAATGAAGGAACCTTATATTACACAAGATCATCATGACAATATTACATTCAATAGACGGATCGAGTTCATGCACTACATACAAAAGTATTCCCCTTGTCTATACACGGACCGAGTTGCTATTTTTACAATCCCTATTGTCTATATACAGCAGAATAGTACTCCCCTTTCGGGTCTAGGACTTCTGCATCCAAGAATCCCGCCAATTCCTCCTGAATTGCTCGTACGCGATCCTTTGGCAGAAGACCGTCCCGTAGACGTTCGATCTGATTTAAAAAAGGAGTCAGTCTATATGAATGAAACTAAACACAATTTGTTTGAAAATAAAACTATAGAAATTGTTTACATACGTGGAGTTGCTCTAAATTTCTGCCCTTCTCATCGCATCTGCCGGATGAACTCGCAAACATAGTATCCACAGAGATTGTTACCTGGTCCCCTGTGTCGGCACTTCACAAGAACATAGTTCAATCAAAATAATAATCAAGCATGATAATAACTGTATCAAAACTAGAATCAAAGAGATGCGGATATAGCTAGTGGTGCTTACATCTAGTGGTTGAAATGTAAGCTCTTTCCAAACACCCCTAGCCTTCTTGGTGAACCGTTTCTAAGCGCTGCCCGGCGAAGAAAACGAATAAAAGAAGTTATTAAGTACTTGATATCATAAAATTCACGAACGTTGCCGATATAGTGTAGTAATGATTAGAATTACCGCTGGAGAAGTATCTGCATGTCCTTCCACGTCTCAAGGGGTTTATGTTTCGAGTCCATGACTAGTACACGCCCTTTGTCAAGTTGAATGATTAACAGAATATAGTGGAAGCTGCGAATGCATAACTAATCAATTATATACTTAACATCGAGTAGCGAAATAGAAAGTGTATACAAGACAATAACACTCACTCGAAGTTGTAAGGAAAAAGTATTTCCCTTTTGGTTTCTTGAAACCTTAACGCGTGTACTATATTATCCTCCGTATCCTGGGGGCTTATTTTGAGATTAGCTTCATGAACCCAATATGGGTCAATGAAGCCAATATCATAGATTTGTCCTCTGCTGCATTCGAGAATCTTCATTCTGCATATTACAAAGATGATTATATACATGCAATAAACAAAGTGAGATAGTCGGAGACTAAGTTAATTACAGAATTAGTACTTACGACAATAGGCACCGATGAGCGATTTGTCCAAGGCGTCTTGATTGAATAATTGAAATAGCTCAACAAATTCAATGGATATCATGTCATCACTTTCTTTCCCATGATGCTTTTTGTAACCCTCAGACTATCCAGTTAGCCCGGCACTTGTGGCGTGCATGTACCGTTATGCAATCTTCGCATTTTTGTTGAAAGATTATTTACCTCCTCAGGTTTGACGAGAGGTTTGCCGTCGGTATTTGTATGCTACTTCACTCACGGGAAGAACTCTAAGCGATAAGTACTGGCAATACTCATACCTTGAGCAGCAGCTTCTCCAGACAGCAACTACCTCTGGATCATACGCTCTTCGCCCCATATTTGCTCGACCCACATTGGTTTGAGAAATCACCTTGAGAGGGGCGCAAGTCTGTTTTGCTTGTTCTCCGAGCTGGGCAACAGATTTCCGCTTGCATCGATCGCTCTTGAGGCTTTTGTGCCGCATGTGACTTGAGAATAGAACGCTCATAGTCCGATGACAGCTTTGGCTCGGGTTGATGAAGAGTCTTTAGCATTTTCAACACTTTGGCTTTTTCTTCTTTGGTGCCGGGAACTCGCTCTTCGGCCGCCTCGGCAGCAAAACGCTGCTTCAAGATCAACCCGAGCATGGTCTCCTCTTCAAGATCATAAGCTCTCTTGGGAGGAACCGTTGGTACTTTTGGAAGAGGCTCTTGTTTACGTTTCGGCGATCGCTACGACGACAAGATGTACGCTACGCTTTTTATCCCGAGGCGCCGCGATGGCTCCTGGCGATGGCTGCACGAGACGGGTGAGGCGACGGAGCCGGGTGAGGCGACGAAGATGGCTGCCAAGCGGCGACCTCGGCTGGAGACGGGTGAGACGGCGAAGATGGCCTTGGCGTGTGATTTCAAGCACGATACAATCCTTCGGCCATAGAATGGTGACGTTTTTGCCACCCAAAGACACCACATCCCTTCACCAGTGGTAGTGAAGATCCAAAACCTCAAAGGTGGGCATGATTTCATCCACGCCGACAACAGCGTAGCCCTCCGAACCGGACGACCGTGGTAAGTTGGTGTGGGTCCAATTGGTAAGGCATAGCCGACCGCCACCTTCATTTATATGTTCACAACTTTGACATGTAGATCGCAGATGTGTCATCTCTGATATCATCCATCGGTAGCCAAGAGCCATCGTCGGTGCATCATCGGCATCGCCATTGTCATCACCCGGGACCTCGGTGGAAGCCACATCGCTTTTTCGATTATTCGATAGGCCGGTAGCATCGAATGCGGTGTCTTTGCTGAGATGGGGCGCCGTAGTACTTTTGCTCTTTAAGTGAGTTAATTTCATCTTGTTGTTGCTTTAATCGTTCTTCAATTAAACGCATTCGCTCTTTCTCGACTTTCGCTAACCGCCCTGTCCTTACTCCTCGACGGCTTCTATCAGATATTTCTTCCTCTCTCGGAAACCCCCTCCATGATTGGGAGCCTATTGTGCCTCGTGTTCGTCCATCATGTTCCTTATTTCCAAGGGCGAGTGTGAGCTCATCATTCTCTCTATCGGGAATGAAGTCCCCATCTTTAACAGCCTTTACTGCTTTTCTCATCCTCTCAATTGGCAAGGGGTCTTCTTTATGTCGTATGGTATATATACACCTCCCTTCCGAGTCCAACGTGCCCCCATGCCCGTAAAACCAATTCCTTGCACGTTCTACCCAATCATCTGTCTCTGGGGTGATATTTTTATCACGCAGTTCCTGCTCAAGTTTCTCCCACTTAGGAATGCCAGCCCTGTAGCCACCTTGCCCCATAGTATGGTGATACTTCTTGTTAGCAGCATTCAGCTTATTCTTTGCAGACATTTCCTTAGCTTTTCCCGATGTCTTGTATTCCACAAACTCAGCCCAGAATGGTTTTATCTTCAATAGTCTTCTTGAAATCCGAGTCTTCTCTTTCACGACATAGTCAAGGTGCAATCTTTTCTTCCATTGGTGAAACATGGGCCATCTTCTTCAAAGCCCACTCGACCTTAGCCTCCATGGCTCTCCCATGTTGTAAAAGCGTCCTCAATGGATCCTCCGCATTTGGATCCAGCTCTATCTTCGGTAGTTTGAAATTAACCATGAGCCTCTTCCACAAGAAATCTTTGGCGTGGTTAGGGACAAATAAACATGTTCCTCTTCATCCGCATTAGCAGGCCTTCCAATTTCTAATGGTGATCGGGATTAAGTCCCTAACGATTACTCCGCATTGTGCCACAAATTTGGTTGCGACAACTTCGAGCGGTGGTCTGCCGTCTCTGCGACATCTTCGATCTGAACCTCTCATGGTCTTCCAACTTTTTGGTTGGGCCTCGCTCATTTCAAGAGATTCCTTCGATCCCGAGGGCTAAAAGAAGAAAGATCGTCTACTATTTCTATATAGATAGCAGATGATTAATTAATGAATTGATTTATATTACATGCACCTGCCGAGCGTCGCCTTCTCGTTACACAAGGCATCGCTTTCCTCGCGAAGGCAACACCTTCAACCTCAAACAAGTTGTCTACTCCGGTAAAGAGGATCACCCTCACCGAGTTGTTCGTAAACGTTGATACGTCTAAATTATCTTCTCCACGGATCACACCTTGGATCAACTCTTCCTTTTCTTCGTCTCGACGTGTGGATCCATATTTTGCATATAGGTGGAAAACGAATAAGTCAAAGCGGCTAAAGGAGAAAGTTAAGGAGAAACCGATATATACATACACAATAATAAAAATGAAGAGAAACCCTAAACCTAGCTACAAAAAGGAAACCGTAGTAGATAGGTAACTCTAGCTAAAATCAACGGTTATCAATATTCCGGAGTTCCGAGGGTGTAACCTAGTTCGAGAAACCTCCGATGCATATGAGAGGAACCCACATGCACCTAAGGGTATTAATGATTCCTTATCAAACCACAGTGATCGGCAATGTGAATCGGTCCGGGCTACCCACATTGATGACCAAGGGGTCAAGACCAATAATACCAAACTAATTAATAAACCTAATAATACCTAACTAATAATAAACCTAATAATCGAAACACCGACCGAAAGAAAGGGAAACAATCAACACATGGCATCGATGCAATGCTCAAGTAAGTATGATGATATGACAAGTTAATTTGCATTGGAATGTAACCCTAAGACATGCTCGACGATTTAATCGGGTTCCGACGGTGAAAACCCTAACTCGGAAACTCCGGAACATATGAGAGGTGCATTTGTTCTTATAATTATACTTGTCATTTAAATTGTTGAACAATGCATGATTATAGGTTAAATAGATAGGTTTCATTTTTCTGAACAATTTGATATATTATTTGTAATTTTCGACTTATAAATAAAAGATATTGAATTTACAAGTTTATATCAATTTACGCAATTATTAAATCATTTAAAATTGAATTATGGGCCCGCGTCAAGCCACAAGTAGGCCGTCGTAGCAAGCCACCGTACGCCACGTCTGCATCACGTAATACCACACCGTGGGGCCACGTCGGTAGGACTAATGCTCCTGTGGGTGGCGAGCGGATGGCCCTTTTTCCTCTAGGGTTGGTATTTATCATTGTAACACGTAATGCAAATTAACACGGACATCACGGGTCTGTGCACCAAGGCTCACCCCTAAATCTAGTATATACATAATATGGCTTGGCTATTGGATTTTTGAAATAGTCAAGCCCATTTATTATATGACAATAAATTTCAAATCCTAGAGACACATTTGGCTAATTAATGCAAGGCAAGAAGCGGGACAAAAGTTTTGTCACATCCCAAATTTTAGATTTAGTTTTGCATGTCATTCATAAGCATTGCATTATGTTTGGAAAGTTTGAGTTGCAAAACACTATTTTGAAGCCCTATTTTTGAATCACCAAATGCACCTACAAATGACTATGCAAGGATTTATAAATCCACTACTTGCAAAATAGTAAAAAGATTGCAATTATGATCCTATGTTGATCCTCGATTTTTAGAAAAATTGAAGACTAAAATCACTCCATTTGGAGTTATAAATAAAAGATACAAAAGATTTACTAAAACAGAAAAGAATAAATGAAACAACAAAAAAATAACTAGACTAATCTACTGACCACTTGCCTAGCCTACATGGTTAATCTGACTTGAAAGCAGCGGTGAGCAGCAGCAAGAATTGGCCAATTGTAGCAACAATATACACAACCATGACAAGCGTAAGCCATGCCCAATTCCCTTGTAACAGCAACACAGCGCCAAGACCAGCGACGATCGATGGAGGAACATGGCGCGCCACCACCAAAGACGGCGCCAAGAAGCAGCACCACCACCGAGGAGAGGACAGAGAGGGCGGCCGTACAGCAGCGGTGGGGAAGGGCGCGGTCGCCGACGGAGGCGGAGAAGCGGAGGAAGGAGACGCGGGCGGCGGTGGCGACTGGCGGCGTCGCCGTCGGCGATAAGCGGCAGGCGAGTGGGAAGGGAAGAAGAAGAGGAGGCACGCCTTATAACTAAAGGCCTTTAGTCCCGGTTGGTGGCTCCAACCGGGACTAAAGGGGCATACGTCCCGGTTGGAGCCACCAACCGGGACCTATAGTCCAAATTTTCAGCAGTTGAAGGGGCGGCAGCGAGAAGCTCTTCGTCCGGTTGGTGGCTCCAACCGGACGTATTCGATTTTCAAATTTTTCATTATTTTCTCTCTGTTCCCTTATTTTTTATTTTGGGGTTTAAATTTGTAATGTTTTTTAAATGATAATTACTTTGGAATTTAGAAAACTTTAAACATAAAAAGTGTTTGGATTTGAATAACTAATTGAAACCATTTTACTTTTGAAAAATAATTAATGTAACCATTTAAACAACGAACAATTTAAAATTAATAATGAAATAACTTATATTTTTAAATATTAATTTGGAATTTAGAAAAACTTTAAACATAAGAAGTGTATGGATTTGAATAAATAATCCAAAACCAATTTCTATTTTTAAAAATAATTAATGTAACCATTTAAAATTAATTAACTTATATTTTTGAATATTAATTTGGAATTTAGAAAAACTTTAAACATAAAAGTGTTTGGATTTGAATAAACAATTCAAAACCATTTTCTGTTTTAAAAACAATTAATGTAACCATTTAAAATATGAACCATTTACAATTAAAATGAATTAACTTATATTTTTTGATATCAATTTGGAATTTAGAAAAACTTTAAACATAAGAAGTGTATGGATTTGAATAAATAATTCAAAAACATATTCTATTTTAAAAATAATTAATATAACCTTTTAAAATGAATTAACTTATATTTTTGAATATTAATTTGGAATTTAGAAAATTTTAAACATAAAAAGTGTTTGGATTTAAATAAATAATTCAAAAACATTTGTCCTTTTTACTGTGGATGGACGAAAAGGTTTGAGATGTACCGTTGGGATATAGTCCATGTAAGGTGGTCTAGTATTTTAGGAAAATAGGAAGGTAGCATTCGAACGGCATTTTGGTGGTTACTTCACAAAAGCGACCCGTTTTTTGCGCTTCGGGAAATGGAAAAGGGCTTTTCCGTATGCGACAAAAAGGAAAACTTCCTCCGCAACATTGTTCTCCATACCAATGTCCACACACATGCATAATATGGGCACAACATCACAAACTATGCCGTGATTCAAGACATAACATCGGTCATATGGACGAAAGCCATGAAACCTCGAACATGATAGGTCATTTTGTGAAGGTTTTTTCGAAACATGATCAATATACCAAGTCTGGTATTTTTCCTTTCAACTATGTAACATAATATGACACCACGCGAAGGATTTTCATTGTTCGGATTTGTTTTGAATTTATTATGCCCGTTTTGAATTATTTGAATTTCTAACTATGGTCGAACCGGTGTGCATGAAGATAGGGGACGGGCATTGTTAGAACTTGCATTGGATCTCTAAAGAAACCACATATTGCGAGTCTAAAAATGATTTTTTCAAAAAATCACGGGCTGTAGATCATGTACCTGTAGTACAAACCGGACCCACTTCCTTCCGATTCGGCAGACATTTGTCCTTTTTACCAGGGATGGACGAAAAGGTTTGAGATGTACCGGTTGGGATATAGTCCATGTAAGGTGGTCTAGTATTTTAGGAAAATAGGACGGTAGCATTCTGAAACGGCATTTTGGTGGTTACTTCACAAAACGACCCCTTTTTTGCGCTCGGAAAATGGAAAAGGGCTTTTCCGTGCGACAAAAAGGAAAACTTCCTCCTGCAACATTGTTCTCCATACCAATGTCCACACACATGCATAATATGGGCACAACATCACAAACTATGCCGTGATTCAGCACATAACATCGGTCATTTGGACCGAAAGTCATGAAACCTCGAACATGATAGGTCATTTTGTGAAGGTTTTTTCGAAACATGATCAATATACCAAGTCTGGTATTTTTCCTTTCAACTATGTAACATAATATGACACCACGAAGGATTTTCATTGTTCGGATTTTTTGAATTTATTATGCCGTTTTGAATTATTTGAATTTCTAACTATGGTCGAACGGTGTGCATGAAGATAGGGGCGGGCATCGTTAGAACTTGCATTGGATCTCTGAAGAAACCACATATTGCGAGTCTAAAACGATTTTTCAAAAAATCACAGGCGATAGATCATGTACTGTAGTACAAACGGACCCACTTCCTCCGATTCGGCAGACATTTGTCCTTTTACGGGATGGACGAAAAGGTTTGAGATGTACCGGTTGGGATATAGTCCATGTAAGGTGGTCTAGTATTTTAGGAAAATAGGACGGTAGCATTCTGAAACGGCATTTTGGTGGTTACTTCACAAAACGACCCGTTTTTTGCGCTCGGAAAATGGAAAAGGGATTTTCCGTGCGACAAAAAGGAAAACTTCCTCCACACACACATGATCATTGTTCGGCACACATTTAGTCCCGGATGTAGTCACAAACCGGGACTATAGGGATTGCGGCAGAGTGGGCCAGACAACACTAATAATAGGGGTGAGTGTCGACATTATGTCGTGCGGCTTGTACCTTGTCCCGGATGGTGTCACCAACCGGGACTAAAGATGAACCTTTAGTCCCGGTTGGAGACACCAACCGGGACTAAAGATGAGTCAGCACTAATAATAGGGGTGAGTGTCGACATTATGTCGTGAGTGTCGACATTATGCTGAGCTGCTTGTACTATAAATATGCATCCTTGTGAGTCCAGTCCTCCAGCCAGTTTGAGGCATCTCCAAGATGGTTTTAGAGAGCAGGGACACCACTACGGCCAGTTTCAGGGAGATGCCGACGGAGCCCAGTCCTCCGGCATCTCCGATAAACTGGTCATAGAGGCACTCCCTAATATGTGAAATTAGTTAGCTCCGAGGCGTATTGATCTAGTTAGTGAAGTTACAAGCTGCAAGATGGTTTTCGAGAGCAGGGACACCACTGCGGCCAGTTTCAGGGAGATGCCGACGGAGCCCGGTCCTCCGGCATCTCCGAGAAACTGGTCATAGAGGCACTCCCTAATATGTGAAATTAGTTAGCTCCGAGGCGTATTGATCTAGTTAGTGAAGTTACAAGCTGCAAGATGGTTTTCGAGAGCAGGACACCACTGCGGCGTTTGTGGAGATGCCGTGAGCCAGGTCCTCCGGCATCTCCAGAAACGGTCATAGAGGCACTCTAATATGTGAAATTAGTTAGCTCAGGCGTATTGATCTAGTTAGTGAAGTTACAAGCTGCAAGATGGTTTTCGAGCGAGGACACCACTGCGGCCAGTTTAGGAGATCTTGACGGAGCCAGTCCTCCGGCATCTCCGAGAAACTGGTCATAGAGGCACTCGGTCCAGCCACAAAATGGGACTAACACTCAAGACATTTATTAATATTAAAAGCGAGACTACAAAACCGGGACTAAAGGCCACAAACCGAAAGATATCCTTGGTCAAGCCACAAACCGAAAGACATGAACTAGAGTTACATAATATGAGCATGAACTTCTTGGCATATGTCATTCCTTATGACCGCTTCAGACGTAACCATGGAGCATCTTCTTTACTTAACGGAATGCTTGGGTCGGTTTTCCTTTGTGAAGGCGGAATTTCATCAAACTTATTATAATGTTCGACATGTCATCTTGCCCTCGATTCCCACGATGTTTCTTTTCCTGAAAGAACTATGTGACGCTTTGGATCATCATATGATGTATTCGTTTGCATATTTTTCTTTTTTTCGATGCGGAGGACATGTCCTTCACATAGAAAACCCGAGACACATCATTGGCTAGGACGAATGGTTCATCTCTATAACCAAGATTGTTGAGATCCACTGTTGTCATTCCGCATAACTGGTCTATCTTTACCCTTCCCCATTCAGGTTGACCCATTTGCAATGAAACAAAGGGACCTTAAAAGAGACTCCATAGTCTAGTTCCCATATCTCCTCTATGTAACCATAATATGTGTCCTTTTGTCCATTCTCGTCTATTGCATCAAAGCGGACACCACTATTTTGGTTGGTGCTCTTTTATCTTGGGCGATCGTGTAGAATGTATTCCCATTTATTTACCCTTGGAAATTCAATACAGTAGAAGATGGTGGACGCCAACAAGTATAGCCGATCTCCAACAGTGGTGTCATTCAAGAGATGTGTCCGCATCCAACCACAGACTTCATGTGTTCATCGTAATCCATGATTCGGGCTTCCCGGGTTTTGAGCGTACAATATTCTTGTGTTCCTCCATATCTGGAGCTGCCAAGGTGGAATTATGTAGAACTGTAGTGTGCTTTAGTGAAAGAATCCCGTCCCTACATATCAGTGCTTTCTTTCCCAGTGTGCCTTTTCCACTTAGTCTTCCCTCATGCATGAGTCGAAACACCAATCGGCTTAAGGTCGGAATAAAGTCAACACAAAACTCAATGACATCCTCTGTTCCATATCCCTTGGAGATGCTTCCTTCGGTCTAGCACGGTTATGAACATATTTCTTTAAGACTCCCATGAACCTCTCAAAGGGAACATATTGTGCGAAATACCGGACCGAGAATGGCAATCTCTTCCACTAGATGAACCAGGAGATGCGTCATAATATTGAAGAAGGATGGTGGGAACACCAATTCAAAACTAACAAGACATTGTACCACATCCTTCTGTAACCTTGGCAGAATATCTGGATTGATTACCTTCTGAGATATTGCATTGAAGAATGCACACAGCTTCACAATGGGTACTCTAACATTTTCTGGTAGAAGCCCCCTCAATGCAATCGGAAGCAACTGCGTCATAATCACGTGGATCATGAGACTTCAGGTTTTGGAACTTTTCTGCCATATTTATTATCCCCTTTATATTAGATGAGAAGCCCGACGGCACCTTGATCTGTAAAGGACTTCAAAAGATTTCCTTCTCGCTTTGGTAAGAGCATAGCTACGACTTAAGTGACGCCCTTTATCCGCCTTGTTATCTGTATGCATGTTCTTTGGGTCTTCAATAATTTGTTGGTCCTCCGTGCTTGGTGTATCTTTTGTCTTCCCATACACGCCTAGGAATCCTAGCAGGTTCACGCAGAGATTCTTCGTCACGTGCATCACGTCGATTGAAGAGCGGACACGCAGGACTTTCAATATGGCAGCTCCCAAAATATAGATTTCTTCTTCCACATGGGTGCGTGTCACCTGTGACGTCGTTCGAACTGATTGACGCCGGGACCCTTTCCAAAGATTACTTCTATGTCCTTGACCATACCAAATACATCATCACCAGTGGGAGTTCAGCTTCTTCGGTGATCTGCCTCACCTTTGAAATGCTTGCCTTTCTTTCTTACGGGATGATTGGTCGGAAGAAATCGATTCGCTAGGTACACAACCTTCTTGCATTTATGCAAATATGTACCTTCGGTCTTATCTAAACAGTGGGTGCATGCCTTATATCCTTTGTTTGTCTGTCACGAAGGTTACTAAGAGCAGGCCAATCATTGATGGTTACGAATAACAACCCTCGTAGATTAAATGGCTCCTGTTTGTTCTCATCCCATGCACGTACACCTGGTTTGCCCCACAACTGTAAGAGTTCTTCAACTAATGGCCTAAGGTACACATCAATGTCGTTGCCCGGTTGCTTCGGGCCTTGGATGAGCACTGGCATCATAATGAACTTACGCTTCATGCACAACCAAGGAGGCAGGTTGTAGATACATAGAGTCACAGGCCAGGTGCTGTGACTCCAGCTCTGCTCCCCAAAAGGAGTCATGCCATCCGTACTTAGACCAAACCATAAGTTCCTTGCGTCACCTGCAAAGTCTGGGAAGTATCTCTCGATTTTTCTCCACTGTGACCCATCAGCAGGGTGTCTCAACTCCCCGTCTTTCTTACGGTCTTCTTTGTGCCATTGCAACAACCTGGCATGCTCTTTGTTTCTGAACATGCGTTTCAACCTTGGTATTATAGGAGCATACCACATAACCTTAGCAGGAACCCTCTTAGGAGGGCTCTCCTCAACATCACCAGGGTCATCTCGTCGATCTTATACCGCAGCGTTGCATACCGGCATTTATCTAAATTCTCATACTCCTTACCGCGGTAGAGGATGCAGTCATTAATGCATGCATGTATCTTTTGCACATCTAATCCCAGAGGACAGAGAGTCTTCTTTGCTTCGTAGGTACTATCGGGAAGTTCGTTATGTTTTGGAAACTTCGGCTTCATTATTTTCAGCATCTTTTCAAATGAGGAGTCAGTTAGACCACACTCTGCCTTCCATCGCAACAATTCCAAAGGTCGCATCGAGCTTTGTGCTGCCATCTTCACAATTTGGGTACAACAATTTCTTGTGATCTTCTAACATGCCCTCTAACTTCAACTTCTCATTTTCTGTTTCACAGTCTCGCTTTGCATCAGAAATGACCCTACCAAGTTCATCAGCCAGCTCATCTGATGTCCGTTCTTCACCTTTTTCCTCTCCATTGTCTTCCATTGCAGTATCACCGTATTCAGGAAACATATGATGATAGTTGTTATCATCATCTTCTTCTTCACCATCTTCCATCATAACCCCTCTTTCCCCGTGCTTGGTCCAGCAATTATAGTTGGGCATGAAACCTTTCATAATCGGTGGCGAATGATTTTCGAGGAAGAGTACTCCTTGTTGTTCCGACATTGAACACATGGACAACGATAAATCCATTCTCTTTGTTTGCCGTAGCCACATCGATAAATTTATCCACGCCTTTGATATACCCGGCTACCCGCCGTCACCGACATCCATTCGACCGTTCATCTGCATCATATAAGTAAGTTTATCAATAAACAGGACATCGTAAATAGTGAAATAACCAATTCACACCGACACATGAATTGTATCAATGACCTAGAAAAGATAGGATTGCTAACCTCGATCGAGGGAAATAAAGAGGAGAAAGCTCAAGTGCGTCTCGGACACCTTCTATATTTTTGTTCTATGAGAAATTCAACTGGATTTTTCACTCAAACATTTCAACAAACATCTTCAATGCATGCATGAGAAAAACTAGCACACACCCTCACACCTTACACCATTCAAAAAAGCAGTGGGCAGGGGGGCTGGGCGTTGCATTTATAGAGGGCAGGTTTTAGTCCGGTTGGAGCCAACAACGGGACTAAAGGTGCGTGCCACGCCACGTGGCTGTGGCCAAACCTTTAGTCCCGGTTGGTGGCTCCAACCGGGACGCATGCCCCCTTACCAACCGGGACCCATGCCCCCTGGCCCCGTGCCCGCTCCAACCGGGACGCGTGCCAGCATTAGTCCCGGTTGGTGGCGCAACCGGGACTAGTGCTCTGAGGGGGCGTGGACGGATGGCCTGTTTTCTACTAGTGTACAAATCCAATGTCTCGCCATCACGATAAATGAGAATATTTATCCACCCAGCCGCCATGTGAAACATCGGTCTAATTCCGTCGGGGTACATGCTCCTTGCCATGCGAGATCTTCTCCACAATTTCTAGAGCGCGCAGTGTCGTGCATGTGTGTTGTGGCACACATGCGGTAGTACATGCATATATATTTTTATTTCCAGTTGAAAGAGGCACTTACGAATTCAAGGTATTAAATGGAAGGCCTTGATCCGGATTTACATATAAATCCATGAACGGCATCGTGAAACAACATCAAATTTAGCTTGCAATGTTAGAATTAATTAGTAGTTTGTATCAATATAGAGTAGAACTCTTTCGTGTCCTATATGGACTTCTGTATATGATCGGTGTGTCCGACACCGACCCCATGTACTCTCCGTATCGAGTTGGCTTTGCCTCCTCTCGATATATATAAACATGCAACCATGCAAAACAAGAAGCACGTTCCCACAACTAAATTGATATGGTACCAGAGCCTCCTCTTCCTAAGACCTAGCTGCCAAAAACACCACATCGCCGCCGCCGTAGCCTATCTGCGCCGCCGCGATCTGCCGCCGCGTCAGCCTACTGCCGTGGCCGCAAAAACCTAAAACCGCCGCCGCACAGCTCCCCTGTTGCCGCTGCCGTCATACCCGATACCCAAAAAGCACAAACACAAAACCAAAACACATCTGCGCCGCCGCACCTTCTGTCGACGCGCCGCAAAACCCTACAACCTCTTCAAACATGACGTCCTCGGCATCTTCGGTTACTGCGCTGGCTGCAGCCCTAGGAGCTCCGCCCGCTCAACTCCTCACTCGGGATAATGCCCTTGTTTGGAAAGCCCTTGTCATCCCAGCGTTGCGAGGTGCCCAAGTCCTAAACTTGGTCAAAGGACTTGAGGTCTCCCCTGTAGAATAGATCACGATTGAGGACACCAATGGCAAACAAGTCAAGATTGAGAACCCTGATTACTTTGCATGGGTCACACGAGATCAGCAAGTCCTTCGGTATATCCTAAACTCTCTATCTCCAGACTTTCTCTCTCATGTCATTGGTCTCGATACATCTGCTGAAGTTTGGAAGGCTGTTGAATCTCTCACTACAACCTCCTCTCGCTCCCGAGCCCAACAGCTCCGCTCTGCTCTGAATGAGATTAAGAAGGGAGATCTATCAACCGAAAAGTACTATGACAAGATAAAAACAATTGCATCTGAGCTTGCTGCTGCAGGAAAGCCTCTGGATGAAGATGAACTGATCTGGTCCATTCTGCATGGTCTTGAGGATACATACAACACCCTCAAAGTGGCGGTCAATGCAAATCCAAGCACTACATTAGCTGACCTAGTCACTCAGCTCAAGGCGTTTGATCAGCTGCACAAATCAGATGGGAGTACGTTTATCTCATCAGCCAACCTGGCACGTCGGAGTGAGGTTCGTCCTCCACCACCGCCAGGACGCCTTGAAGACCGCCCTCGCCAAGATGACTATGTACGCCACGATCGCTATGATGACCGACAGGATGATCGTGGACGCCGTGAGAGATATGATGATCACTGTGACATTGAGAGGTATGATGATCGACGTGACCGTTATGATGATCGTCGTACCAGTGGTGGATACAGAGATCGCCGCTATGATGACCGATCCCGTCGTCATGATGATGATGGAGGACGACGCCGAGATGATGGACGCCAGGGTGGTCATGCTCCAACCCCATATGTCAATGTCACTTGTCATATCTGCAAGATTCATGGCCATCCTGCAAATGACTGTTGGTGGAGGTTCCAGAGTAACCGTGAACGTCGTGATGATGGTGGTAGTGGTGGTGATCATAGTGAGAAGGGTGCCAACATGACTTACTATGGTGTTGATACAAATTGGTACTCTTACACTGGTGCCACAAATCATGTTGCCAATGATATGAGCAAGATGTCGGTCCAGGAGAAATACACAGGACGTGATAAAGTCCACACCGCCAATGGTAACGGTATGCAAATTTCTCATATTGGTAATTCAATGTTGTATACTACCCATAATTCTCTTCATCTTAAAAATATTCTGCATGTTCCAGATGCCTAGAAAAATCTCCTTTCTGTTCATAAACTTACACTCGATAATGATGTTTTTCTTGAGTTTCACCCAAACTTTTTCTTAATCAAGGATCAGGCCAGAAGGAGAATTCTGTTTGAGGGTCCATGTCGTGATGGTCTCTATCCGCTAGCACCTGTGTCTACCGGGCCTTCCAAGCAAGCATTCGTCACCATAAACAAACCCATATATTTGTGACTCTTGTCAACTAGCTAAGAGTCATCAGTTACCATACCCCATCTCCACTAGTGTATCCGCTGCTCCTTTGGAGCAAGTTTTGTCTGATGTATGGGGACCAGCTCCTGCCTCTGTTGGTAAACATTCATATTATGTAAGTTTCATTGATGATTTTAGTAAATTCACTTAGATTTATTTGCTCAAGAAGCATTCTGAAGTATATCAAGTATTCCTTAACTTTCAGCAACTTGTTGAAAGAAAATTTGATAGAAAAATCATGACCATACAAACTGACTCGGGTGGTGAATATGAAAAACTTAATAGCTTCTTCCAAAAGGTGGGGATTACCCATCATGTTTCTTGCCCACATGCTCATCAACAAAATGGCTCTGCAGAATGCAAACATCGTCACATTGTTGAAGTTGGTCTAGCTTTGCTTGCCAATGCCTCCATGCCGCTCAAATTTTGGGATGAAGCCTTTCTAACAGCCACTTTTTTCATTAATTTTCTTCCAAGTAAAGTAATAAATTTTGATACTCCTGTTGAACGTCTCCTTCATACAAAACCCAGTTATGAATCTCTCCGAGTCTTTGGCTGTGCCTGTTGGCCAAATTATCGCCCTTACAACAATAGAAAATTGGCTTTTCATTCCATTCAATGTGTATTTCTAGGCTACAGTCCTAGACATAAAGGTGTCAAGTGTCTTGACACTAAAGTAGGCCGCGTCTATATTTTCCGAGATGTAGTATTTGATGAGAATGTGTTTCCCTTTGCCTCCTTAAATCCTAATGCTGTCTCTCGTCTTAAACATGATATTCTCCTTTTACCATCTCATAATGGGGAGACACACATTGATGATTATATGAGTTTGCCTGTTATACCGCATGTTACTAACCATGACCAAAATCTGCTAGAAAATATTGTGGTTGCAGATGATACTGTTGATCAACAGCAAAGAGGCCGAAATTCTATAGAAACCAGTGAAGAAATCCCCAGTTTTGGAGCTGTAACACGTTCAGTAAATTCAAATGAAGCAATCATCAGCGACACAGGTCTCAATGCTGATTCAGGTGCCCCGGGATCCGATGCTGATACAGGTGCAGGTGCTAATTCTGGTGATTCTTACGCAAGCCAATCATTGCCTCGGGGTCTGTCCCGCTCCAGATCCTTGTCTCCCCATCGCTCTCGCTCCCATACCCCGCCTCTGCTTCGGCGCCAGGGAGACAGCGACATGCACCCGCCCGTGCACCCGCCTGGTGATTCCCCTGACAGCGACAGCCACAGGGACAACGGTGACAACCCTAGAGATTCTCCTAACCGCGACAGCGGCCACAGGGACACAGCGGGGACAGCTGCTTGCATGGCGGGGACAGGAGTGACATCAGCCAGGGTGACAGCGGGGACAGAGAGCGTTCACATGGGCGGGAAAGTGAAAATGAAAGAGAAAATCGTACAGGAGAAGATGTGCATAGTAGTGGTTCAGCTGCTGAACCAATTGTTGAGCCCAAAACACGTCTACAAAAAGGTATCCGACAGCCTAAAAATATACTGATGGTACTATAAGGTATGGCCTATTTACATCAAGAGGAGAACCAAGTACGGTTTCAGAGGCACTTTCAGACAACAGCTGGCGTCAAGCCCTGGTGGAAGAATATGATGCCCTTATTCAAAATAAAACCTGGAAGCTTGTTCCACCAAATTCTACAAGAAATCTTATTGACTGCAAGTGGGTGTACCGTATTAAAAGGAATGCTGATGGAACAGTTGATAGGTACAAAGTCCGTCTAGTTGCAAAAGGGTTTAAGCAAAGTTATAACATTGGCTATGAAGATACCTTCAGTCATGTTGTAAAAGCAGCTACTATTAGACTTTGTTCTTTCAGTAGCTGTTTCTCGAGGCTGGAGATTGAGGCAGATAGATGTCAAGAACACGTTTCTTCATGGTGTTCTGGAAGAGGAAGTCTATATGAAACAACCCCCAGGTTTTGAGGATTCTCAAACTCCTCACTACATATGCAAGCTTGACAAGGCTCTCTATGGTCTCAAGCAAGCTCCTCGAGCGTGGTATTCACGGCTAAGTGCAAAATTGCAAACTCTTGGTTTTGTTACTTCAATAGCAGACACTTCACTCTTTCTTTACAAAAAGTCAGGCACCATGATATTTTTTCTAATCTATGTTGATGATATCATTGTTACCAGCTCTTCAGAACAGGCTGTTTCTGAATTACTATGTGATCTAAAGGATTACTTTTCTCTCAAGGATTTGGGTGACCTACACTTGTTTTTGGGCATTGAGGTAAACAAGGTTGAGGATGGTTTACTGCTTACACATGAGAAATATGCTACTGATTTGTTAGCAAGAGTTGGTATGAAAAATTGTTCATCATGTCCTACACCTCTTTCCTCTACTGAGAAGTTGTCTCTTTATGAGGGAACCCTTATTGGTCCTGATGATGTCACAGAATATAGAAGCATTGTGGGTGCCTTGCAATATCTGACATTGACACGACCTGATATTTCCTTCTCAGTCAATAAGGTCTATCAGTTTTTACATGCTCCAAGAACATCTCATTGGACAGCTGCCAAGAGGATACTGAGATATATTCAGGGTACTCTCAAAGTTGGCCTTACTTTTCAGAAGTCTTTCTCAAATCTGCTTAGTGCTTTTTCTGATGCGGATTGGGCAGGATGTCTTGATGATAGAAGGTCTACAGGAGGTTTTGCTATAATTTTTTGGGTCAAACTTGATATCTTGGAGTGCTAAAAAGCAAGCTACTGTGTCAAGGTCAAGTACTGAAGCTGAGTACAAGTCATTAGCCAATGCCACAGCTGAATTGATATGGGTTGAGGCTCTTCTTGGTGAAATAGGTGTGTTGCTAAAAGAAAAGCCGTGTTTGTGGTGTGACAATCTAGGAGCTACATACTTGACTGCAAATCCTGTGTTCCATGCAAGGACTAAGCACATTGAGATTGACTTTTACTTTGTCAGAGAAAGAGTTGCTAGCAAATTGTTAGACATCAGATTTACTTTCAGCAAAGATCGGATTGCAGATGGATTCACAAAGGCCTTGTCTGTTAAAGATCTTGATGAGTTTAAACGTAATCTCAATCTTTCACAAGGTTCAGATTAAAGGGGACTGTTAGAATTAATTAGTAGTTTGTATCAATATAGAGTAGAACTCTTTCGTGTCCTATATGGACTTCTGTATATGATCGGTGTGTCCGACACCGACCCCCTATACTCTCCGTATCGATGTGGCTTTGCCTCCTCTCAATCTATATAAACATGCAACCGTGCAAAACAAGAAGCACGTTCCCACAACTAAATTGATAAAACGGAAAAGAACATGCCAACTCAGCGGTCTGAAATGACATCCTCCACCCATGAGGGAAACAAAGTGCGGTTCTAATCTTTAAATCTAGCATACAAGATTCTGAACGAACCCAACACGTCCTCGATAGCTTGCTTGTCAGCCGACTTTCTAAGTAACTTCCATTCCTGCAGGTAGATGTTCATTTTGAATTAAACCTCGTCCCCTCGAGGCGACGAGAAAGGCAACCCTAGGCGCCACCGCCCAAGACCCCCTCACCGCTCCTTCCCCTCCTTCCCCGCCTCCACGCGCTTTGGGAAAGCAAAGCCTGCTCGTTGCCAGCAGCGGTCAAGGGGGGAGCTTGTCTCCTCTCAGGTGGGATTGCGACGAGGGACATTTCCCCATGGAGGACATGATGCATGTCGGGTAACACAACGACAAGGCTTCCGTGGCGGTGCTGCGGCGTCCGGAGTTACTGCAGCGTTGCGAACGGTGGCTAGGTGGTGATCCCCATGGCGGTCTTCAGCCGTTGGCCAGTGTTTGAGCTGGCGTTGGGCCCGATCTGGCATGGCAGCGCGGTGGCGGCTGTCAGGGTCATCAACGTTTTGCCGGCCTGACGGCGGATCGAACGGCTGGGATAGTTGGGCGGCGAGCATTGCGTTGTTGCAGAGACTGGATGTAATTCGTATCATCCTAATATTAATATATGATCTTTATAAAAAAGGATGATCATTTTGAGTAAACAATTAGCCGGATGTGAGATGAACATTTTTTTTTCAATTGTAATCTTATTTCAGATATCCCAAGGAGTCCAAGACGAATTGAAGATACCATGCCCCGCATCTCTGGAACTGACTCTCCTCCCCGCTATCATGCCCCCCATAATGTGCTAGCTTTGCGGGCAACTGGGCTGCCTCATACGCATCACTCACTCGCCTTCTCCCATTTAGAAACTTCAGGGCAAGCAATAAAACGTGACAAGTATTGGTAGTGTATTGTGTGTGCCTTTAGGGCTATCACACGTATGTATATATATCAGGATTACAAGGAACTAGTCGGTTTGGTTTACAAGGCTAATACCAAAACCGACACAGGTACAATTAGAGTCCTACACGCATACGCACATATAGTCTATCACCCTCCCTCAATCTCAACCGTTCCACGAAGGTTAAGATTGCGTTTACATGCTTGAAACAATGGTAGTGGTAGAGGTTTAGTAAAGATATCAGCCAATTGATCCTTAGAGGAGATGAACTTGATTTGGAGCAACTTTTGAGCAACTCGCTCCCGAACAAAATGAAAATCCACCTCAATATGCTTAGTACGAGCATGAAACACTGGGTTAGATGAAAGATATGTCGCTCCAATATTGTCACACCAAAGGATAGGTGGACGACTCTGTGATACTCCAAGTTTATCAAGAAGAGCTTGTACCCAAATAAGTTCAGCGGTGGCATTAGCAAGAGCCTTGTATTCAGACTCCGTACTGGAACGAGACACCGTGGCTTGTTTTCTAGCACTCCAAGAAACAAGATTACCACCATAAAAGATAGCATATCCCCCGGTTGATCGTCTATCATCAGAATTGCCAGCCCAATCAGCGTCAGAAAATGCGGACAGGAGATCAGGAGATGTTTTAGGCCGGCTCAATGACAACCCATGTGACAGAGTAGCCTTCACGTAGCGAAGAATGCGTTTTACCGCTGACCAATGTGAAGTACGTGGAGCATGAAGGTATTGACATACTTTATTCACCGCAAAGGACAAATCTGGTCGTGTCATAGTGAGGTATTGTAGCCCTCCAACAATACTGCGATAACGTGTAGCCTCCACAGAAGTCAAAAGGGTACCATCGGTAGATGTGAGATTTTCTGAAGACGCCATAGGTGTAGAAACTGGACTACACTTAAGAAGACCGGCACGACGTAAAAGCTCACTAGCATACTTATGTTGACTAAGGAGGAGACCACCATTTGAACACGAAACCTCAATACCCAAAAAATAATGCAAGGGTCCAAGATCCTTAAGAGCAAACGATGCACACAACTGATGAATAAGGTGATCTGTAGCTGCTGCCGAAGAACTCACCACAATAATATCATCCACGTAGACCAATAAATAGAGTGTTACATCTGGACGCCTCAAGATGAAGAGAGAAGTATCAGCAGTAGAGGACGTGAAGCCAAGTCCACCAAGAACAGAACAAAGACGAGCATGCCAGGCACGGGGAGCTTGTTTCAGTCCATAAAGAGCTTTATCAAGACGACACAAATGAGTAGGCTGATGGAGATCCTCAAAACCTGGGGGTTGACGCATGAACACTTCTTCCTCGAGAATTCCATGCAAGAAGGCATTCTGAATATCAAGTTGCCGAAGATGCCATCCATGAGTAAGAGCCATGGATAATAATAGACGAATAATGGTTGGCTTGACAACTGGACTGAAAGTATCTTCGTAATCAAGACCATATCGCTGTTTAAACCCCTTAGCCACAAGGCGAGCTTTATACCTCTCAATAGAACCGTCAGACTTCTGCTTAATTTTAAACACCCATTTAGAGTCAATAATATTCACACCTTTGACCGGAGGGACTAGGCGCCACGTCTTTTTAAACTGTAAGGCAGCAAACTCAGCTTCCATGGCTTCTCGCCAGTGCGGACAGGCCATTGGTTGATGATAATTGTGAGGTTCAGTACGTACGAGATCAATACCATGTGCAGAACGATCAACATACCAAGCAATTGTTCCGTCTGTTCGATTCTTGGGCTGACGAAGCCCACGTTGTAGGCGGGTTGTAACACCCGGACGCGCGGGGGCAGCAGACTCTAGCAAAACCGGTCCAGCATCGGGTGGAGCTAGATTCGTTGTGGAAGAGGACGAACTAGGGCTGCTTGAGGAGGCCAGCCCACCAGGTGAAGCTGGGCAACATGCAGAAGAGGCAGCGCCACATGCTGGAGAGGCAGAGTTATCTACGTCGGTCTCAGCTTCCTGGCTATCAGCTGGTCCAGGCAAGATTGACGTGTGATCAGTGTGTAATAATTCGGAAGCCTCCTGTACAGAATCATCAAGCAATTCCAAGCGAGCTCCACGTGGTTGACATGCACCATGATTAGCCAAAAGTAGAGGTGTATATGCAGCATCATCAAATTGGTCAGATTGTAACGGAATTGTGGAAGAGGATGGATGTGTGGACTCGGAAGGCATATGAGAAAAAGGAAAGACGTTCTCATCAAAGACAACGTCTCGAGAAATATAGACACGATTTGTAGGAACATGAAGACATTTATATCCTTTATGGAGAGAGCTATAACCGAGAAAAACACATTTTTTAGAGCGGAATTCAAGTTTACGATTGTTGTATGGACGAAGATGGGGCCAACAAGCACACCCAAACACCTTAAAAAATGAGTAATCGGGAATTTCTCCTAAAAGACGTTCAATAGGAGTTTGCATATCAATGACACGACTAGGAAGACGATTGATAAGAAAACAGGCGGTGGAAAAAGCATCATTCCAAAAACGATAGGGAAGTGAAGCATGAGCAAGAAGTGTTAAGCCAGTCTCTACAATGTGACGATGTTTTCGTTCAACAGTACCATTTTGTTGATGCGTATGAGGACAAGAAACCCTATGTGATATACCAATATCCGAGAAAAATTTATTTAGCCGATGGTACTCGCCACCCCAGTCGCTTTGAACATGAATAATCTTTTTACTTAAGAGACGCTCAACATGTTGTTGAAACTGAAGAAATATTTTAAATACATCAGATTTATGTTTGAGGAGATAGAGCCAAGTGAAACGACTATAAGCATCAATAAAACTCACATAATATTGGTGTCCACTAACAGAGGTTTGAGCAGGTCCCCATACATCAGAATAAATAATCTCAAGTGGTGAACTAGTGACACGACTAGAAAGAGAAAAGGTTAATTGATGACTTTTGCCTTGTTGACAAGCATCACAAATTACAACTTTATTAACTGACTCTGACGGAAGTTTGTGGCGATGTAAAATGTGCTGGACAACTTGGGTGGCTGGGTGACCTAAGCGTGAGTGCCACCTATCATGTGACACCTTGGTACTGCTGAAAATTTGCTTGACCGACGACACATCAAGACTATAGAGACCTCCACGGCTTCCCCCTCTAAGAAGAACCTCCCCCGTGTCTCGGTCCTTCACAAGAAAATACCAAGGGTGAAACTCAAATAACACATTATTATCTAAGGAAAGTTTTTTAACGGAGAGAAGATTGCGGGTAACAGAGGGGACATGAAGAACATCTTTAAGATGCAAAGGATGTGAGGAAGATGTAGGAAGAAACGATTGACCAATATGAGTAATGCGCATACCTCCACCATTAGCTGTATGAACATGATCTTTATCACGGTATTGCTCCTTCATGTGCAGCTTGTCAAGTTCATTGGTAAGGTGATCTGTCGCTCCTGTATCAGCATACCAGCTTGGATTATATGGGGTAAAAGGGAGTAGAGCCATGTGTAGCCGAGAGAGCCCCATGTGGAGTCACCGAGAAAGCAGCAAGTTGACGCTCCATATTTCTCCCATCGTTGCCAGCACCGAGAAAAGTGGGACTGTAGCGCTTGAAGCAGCAAGAGGCAACATGGCCTACTTTTGTACAAATCTGACAAGTAGGCCTAGTGCCACCACCATAAGTGGCGCCTGAAGGAGGAGCACGGCCACTTGAATTATTTCCGCCATCTGAAGTAAATGGACTGCCACCACTAGGCTTCATATTGTAGTTGGCCTTTCCCTGGACGCGCTGGTCAGGACGCGACGCTAGCTGGAAAGGCATCCCACGTCCACCGGATTTGGATATGTAATTTGCCATGTGTATGTCGATACCAAGATCTGATTTCCTGGCCTCTATGCGTTGTTCGGCGCTGAGCATCTGTGCGTATAGATCACGGATTGGCATGGGATCCGATGCGCTGCGAGCACCCACAATCTGAGCAAGGGCATCGTACTCACTGTCGAGTCCGGCCAGTAGGTATCCGGTGAATTCTTCAGGACGAAGAGGTTGTCCGATCGCTGTAAGGGTGTCAGATAATTGCTTGATTTTGTTGTAGAACACTGTGACACTTGAATCCAGTTTCTTCGCCTTTTGTAACTCTCCACGGATCTGCATCATGCGAGCGGTGGACTGTGACGAGAAGCTGGCAGCAAGAGTCTCCCATGCCTCACGAGAAGTGCTAGCAAGCATCACCGTCCCGATCACATCCTCGGAGAGAGAACATATGATCGCGGATAGAATCTCCTGATCTTGTTGATGCCAGGCAGTAAATTGTAGATTGAGTATGGTAGGAGGGTTTCCGTCCTTGCCGGCGTCGGGATTGGGGATCTTCTCCGATGGGCAGATGAGCGACCCATCAACGAAACCCAACAGGCGATTACTGCGGAGGATCGGAAAAACCTGAGCACGCCAGTACAAGAAGTTTCCGGCGTGAAGCTTGATGGTGATTTTGTTAGACAAGCTGATCGGTGATGCGGGTATGACCGATACTATCGTGGAGGACTGGGCTCCAATGGAGAAGGAGTTGAGTACGCTCGCCGTGCCGGAGGTAAAGCTCGGGGCCGACGAACTCGAAAACGCGGAAGCGGTAGTCATCACGCCTGGATCGTGGCTCTGATACCATAAAACGTGACAAGTATTGGTAGTGTATTGTGTGTGCCTTTAGGGCTATCACACGTATGTATATATATCAGGATTACAAGGAACTAGTCGGTTTGGTTTACAAGGCTAATACCAAAACCGACACAGGTACAATTAGAGTCCTACACGCATACGCACATATAGTCTATCAAGCAATGCACACGTTCTAGCAACAATTGACTTTCAAACTAAAGAACATACGTTCCTTGATGTCATCCATTCGCAGCATGTTGTACATATCCAACTATAAATACAGTATTCTCTCCTCTCTTTCAACAGTAAACTTTTTCCTCGTAAGGAAAGTAGATCAAGGATATAACTATGAGATCAAAGCTAGAACACTACATAGAAAGTGGAATGCATCCTTATATGAGAGCCATGGGGCATGCTTATTTTTTTTTTGGAAATTGGCGCTTTATTACTCAACAGTAATTACACCCGGCCTCTGCATAGCTAGGATGCACACAGCCAAACATCCACAGTCTCGGTCGAAAACAAGAGTAACTGAAATACAATAAAATGTAAATGAAAGCATAGTTATCCCAATTATCTAAGGAAGATCTATTCGTAGCGGTTGTTGCCATCCATGTCGGGAGAAGACATCTCGCGCCGTATCTTCCAACCGCCTACAACTCTCCGCAAACAAGTCGCGGAACTCCATACGTTGTAGAGAAGTCCATGATCGGAGGACAGCCGTGGCCCGATAGATAACCTGCAATGTAGAAGATACAACATTATTAAAAATCTTTTCATTTCTACATAGTCAAAGCGACCAAATAATGGCAAGCGCTCCCACCCTAAATAAAGTTCCATATTTATCCTCAATCCCATTCATCCAGTTGCCAAAAACATTGACTACCGGTCTAGGAGGAGATAAACCAGAGGCTATTTGGATGATTGACCATATAGCACGAACAAATTTACATTGGAAGAATAAATGACGTATTGTCTCATTATGATGACAATATACGCATTCAGTGCTACCATGCCAATTCCTCCTAATAAGATTATCTTTTGTAAGAATCACCCCTTTACGTAGATACCAAGCGAATATCTTCGTTTTAAGGGGTATCCTCAACTTCTAAATTTTACTATTATCATCGACTGGAATATTAGGTTGGATCAAAGCTCTATAAAATGAATCAACAGAAAAATTTCCACTATGTAATAGTTTCCATTTAAATTCATCCATACCCACAGATAGCTGTATCCTGGATAATCTTACTAAGAGATTATGGGGCATGCTTATGGAAGTGTAAAGGTTGATGGGAGCATAAGCCGGCAGTTAAACAAATCCAAAGAAACTAATAAAAACATGACAAAATCAAGGATACACATGCACCCACGTGTGCATCTCCTAGAACTGTCTAATCCAAGATCGGATGAGATGTACATTTGATTATATGAAGAAACATGAATCATGGCCAAATTCATTGGCAGAATGTGTGGGTGTTCTCTTCCGTGACACACACGGAAATCACGTTGGATCAGATCTCGGATGTCTAGCTAATTAACCTGAACCTAGAGACTGATTTTTAGAATAACAGGGATACCCCTTCCATTGATCGATAGATTAACGAAACCTGACTGACAGGCACTAGTGGAAAAAGGGCTATCCGTTCGCGACCCCTCAGAGCATTTGTCCCGGTTGCGCCACCAACCGGGACTAATGCTGGCACGCGTCCCGGTTGGAGCAGGCACGGGGCCAGGGGGCATGCGTCCCGGTTGGTAAGGGCAATACGTCCCGGTTGGAGCCAGCAACCGGGACTAAAGATTGCGTCCACAACCACGTGGAGTGGCACACACCTTTAGTCCCGGTTGCTGGCTCCAACCGGGACTAAAGACCCCCTGCCCTCTATAAATACAACGTCCCAGGCCCCTCTGCCTCCACTCTGTTTTTTCGAATGGTAGAAGGTGTGAGGGGGTGTGCTAGTTTTTTCTCATGCATGCATTGAAGGTGTTTGTTGAAATGTTTGAGTGAATAATCCCGTTGAATTTCTCATAGAACAAAAATATAGAAGGTGTCCGAGACGCACTTGAGCTTTCTCCTCGTTATTTCCCTCGATCGAGGTTAGCAATCTTATCTTTTCTAGGTCATTGATACAATTCATGTGTCGGTGTGAATTGGTTATTGCACTATTTTTGATGTCCTGTTTTTTGATAAACTTACTTATATGATGCAGATGAACGGTCGGGAATGGATGTACGGTGACCGGCGCGTAGCCGGGTATATGAAAGGCGTGGATAAATTTATCGATGTGGCTACAGCAAACAAAGAGAATGGTTTTATACATTGTCCATGTGTTCAATGTCGGAACAACAAGGAGTACTCTTCCTCGAAAATCATTCGCGGCCACCTGATTATGAAAGGTTTCATGCCTAACTATAATTGCTGGACCAAGCACGGGGAAAGAGGGGTTATGATGCAAGATGGTGAAGAATATGATGATAACAACTATCATCATATGTTTCCTGAATACAGTGATACTGCAATGAAAGACAACGGAGAGGAAAAAGGTGAAGAACGGGCATCAGATGAGCCGGCTGATGAACTTGGTAGGGTCATTTATGATGCAAAGCGAGACTGTGAAACAGAAAATGAGAAGTTGAAGTTAGAGGGCATGTTAGAAGATCACAAGAAATTGTTGTACCCAAATTGTGAAGATGGCAGCACAAAGCTCGGTACCACACTGGAATTGTTGCGATGGAAGGCAGAGTGTGGTCTAACTGACTCCTCATTTGAAAAGATGCTGAAAATAATGAAGCCGAAGTTTCCAAAACATAACGAACTTCCCGAGAGTACCTACGAAGCAAAGAAGACTCTCCTCCGGGATTAGATGTGCAAAAGATACATGCATGCATTAATGACGCATCCTCTACATGATAAGGAGTATGAGAATTTAGATAAATGCCGGTATGCAACGCATTGCAGATAAGATCGACGAGATGACCTGGTGATGTTGAGGAGAGCCCCTCGGAAGAGGGTTCATGCTAAGGTGATGTGGTATGCTCCTATAATACCAAGGTTGAAACGCATGTTCGAAACAAAGAGCATGCCAGTTGTTGCGATGGCACAAAGAAGACCGTAAGAAAGGCGGGAAGTTGAGACACACCTGGCGATGGGTCACGGTGGAGAAAAATCGAGAGAGACTACCCGGACTTTGCGGTGTGGAAGGAACTTATGGTTTGGTCTAAATGCGGATGGCATGAATCCTTTTGGGGAAGCGAGCTGCAAAGACCTGGCCCGTGACTCTATGTATCTACAACCTGCCTCCTTGGTTGTGCATGAAGCGTAAGTTCATTATGATGCCAGTGCTCATCCAAGGCCCGAAGCAACCGGGCAATGGCATTGATGTGTACCTTAGGCCATTAGTTGAAGAACTCTTACAGTTGTGGGGCAAACCAGGTGTACGTGCGTGAGATGAGAACAAACATGAGCCATTTAATCTACGAGGGTTGTTATTCGTAACCATCAATGATTGGCCTGCTCTTAGTAACCTTTCAGGACAGACAAACAAGGGATATAAGGCATGCACCTTTGTTAGATAAGACCGAAGGTACATATTTGCATAAATGCAAGAAGGTTGTGTACTGGCGAATCGGCGATTTCTTCCGACCAATCATCCGTAAGAAAGAAAGGCAAGCATTTCAAAGGTGAGGCAGATCACCGGAAGAAGCCTGAACTCCCTGCTGGTGATGATGTATTTGGTATGGTCAAGGACATAGAAGTAATCTTTGGAAAGGGTGCCGGCGGTCAATCAGTTCCGAACGACGTCGCTACAGGACACGCACCCATGTGAAAGAAGAAATCTATATTTTGGGAGCTGCCATATTGGAAAGTCCTACGTGTCCGCTCTTCAATCGACGTGATGCACGTGACGAAGAATCTCTGCGTGAACCTGCTAGGATTCCTAGGCGTGTATGGGAAGACAAAAGATACACCTGAAGCACGGGAGGACCAACAAATTATGAAAGACCCAAAGAACATGCATACACATAACAAGAGGGATAAAGGGTGTCACTTAAGTCGTGCCAGCTATGCTCTTACCAAAGCAGAGAAGGAAATATTTTTTGAAGTCCTTTACAGTATCAAGGTGCCGTCGGGCTTCTCATCAAATATAAAGGGGATAATAAATATGGTAGAGAAAAAGTTTCAAAACCTGAAGTCTCATGACTGTCACGTGATTATGACGCAGATTGCTTCCGATTGCATTGAGGGGCTTCTAGGAAAATGTTCGAGTACCCATTGTGAAGGTGTGCATTCCTCAATGCAATATCTCGGAAGGTAGTCAATCCGGATATTCGCCAAGGTTACGAAGGATGTGGTACAATGTCTTGTTAGTTTTGAATTGGTGTTCCACCATCCTTCTTCAATATTATGACGCATCTCTGGTTCATCTAGTGGAAGAGATTGCCATTCTCGGTCGTATTTACGCACAATATGTTCCCCTTTGAGAGGTTCATGGGAGTCTTAAAGAAATATGTTCATAACCGTGCTAGACGGAAGGAAGCATCTCAAGGGATATGGAGCAGAGGAGGTCATTGAGTTTTGTGTTGACTTTATTCGACCTTAAGCGAATGGTGTTTCGACTCATGGCATGAGGGAAGACTAAGTGGAAAAGGCACGCTGGGAAGAAAGCAATGATATGTAGGGACGGGATTCTTTCACTAAAGCACACTACGATTCTACATAATTCCACCTTGGCGACTCCGTATATCGAGGAACACAAGAATATTGTATGCTCCAAAAACCGTGGAAGCTTTGAATCATGGATTCTGAGATGAACACATGAAGTCTTCGGTGGTTGGATGCGGACACATCTCTTGAATGACACCCTTGTTGGAGATCAGCTATACTTGTTTGCCGTTACCATCTTCTCTTGTATTGAATTTCCAAGGTATGAAATAAATGGGAATACATTCTACGATCGCCCAAGATAAAAAGAGCACCAACCAAAATAGTGGTGTCCGCTTTGATGCAATAGGCGAGAATGGACAAAAGGACACATATTATGGTTACATAGAGGAGATATGGGAACTACACTATGGAGTCTCTTTTAAGGTCCCTTTGTTTATTTGCAAATGGGTCAACTGAATGGGGAAGGGGTAAAGATAGACCGGTTATGCGGAATGACAGTGGATCTCAACAATCTTGGTTATAGAGATGAACCATTCGTCCTAGCCAATGATGTGTCTCGGGTTTTCTATGTGAAGGACATGTCCTCCGGACCGAAAAAAGAAAAATATGCAAGCGAATACATCATATGATGAGCCAAAGCGTCGCATAGTTCTTCGGGGAAAAGAAACATCGTGGGAATAAAGGACAAGACGGACATGTCGAAGATTATAATAAGTTTGATGAAATTCCGCCCTTCACGGTGAAAACGGCCCAAGCATTCCGTTAAGAAACAAGATGCTCCATGGTTACGTCTGAAGCGATCATAAGGAAGGACATATGCCAAGAAGTTCATGCTCATATTATGTAACTCTAGTTCATGTCTTTCGCGGTTTGTGGCTTCACCGAAGGATATCTTTCGCGGTTTGTGGCCTTTAGTCCCGGTTTTCTAGTCTCAGTTTTTAATATTAATAAATGTCTTGAGTGTTAGTCCCGTTTTGTGGCTGGACCGGGAGTGCCTCTATGACCGATTTCTTGGAGATCTTGGGAGGCCCAGGCTTGTCGGCCTCTCCCTCAAACTGGTCGTAGTGGTGTCCCTGCTCTCGAAAACCATCTTGCAGCTTGTAACTTCACTAACTAGATCAATACGCCTCGGAGCTAACTAATTTCACATATTAGGGAGTGCCTCTATGACCAGTTTCTCGGAGATGTCGGAGGGCTGGGCTCGTCGGCATCTCCACAAGCTGGCCTTGATGGTGTCCTGCTCTCGAAAACCATATTACAGCTTGTAACTTCACTAAGTAGATCAATACGCCTCGGAGCTAACTAATTTCACATATTAGGAGTGCCTCTATGACCGATTTCTCGGAGATGCCGGAGGACTGGGCTCGTCGGCATCTCCCCAAACTGGCCGTAGTGGTGTCCTGCTCTCTAAAACCATCTTGGAGATGCCTCAAACTGGCTGGAGGACTGGACTCACAAGGATGCATATTTATAGTACTAGAAGCTCGGCATAATGTCGACACTCACGACATAATGTCGACACTCACCCCTATTATTAGTGCTGACTCATCTTTAGTCCCGGTTGGTGTCTCCAACCGGGACTAAAGGTTCATCTTTAGTCCCGGTTGGTGACACCATCCGGGACAAGGTACAAGCCGCACGACATAATGTCGACACTCACCCCTATTACTAGTGTTGCCTGGCCCACTCTGCCGCAATCCCTTCAGTCGCGGTTGGTTTCTCCAACCAGGACTAAATATGAGCCCTCTCTTTATATAGGCATTTCCCTCTATTTATTAGGTAACACTCAAGACATTTATTAATATTAAAAACCGGGACAAACCGGGACTAGCTAACACTCAGGACTAAAGCCTCCCCCTTTAGTCATAATCATGCCTAGTCCAATAGTACGCAGCTTCAGGGTCTTCATCGTCGTCGTCATCATCATCGTCATCGTCACCTGCCACTCCGGGGATCCTCAGCCCATCCATGGCATATACCGAGGCCATTCCTCGGATTCACGGCGGGTGGGAGAGGTCTCTGGAAGGCGATGCGCTACCGGGACGACAGTGTGGGGCCTGTGGCGGGTGGACTCGTGGGCACCGTAGGCGAGGATGGTCTCCCCCGACGATGTAGCGCATCACTCCGATAATAGTACGGTTCGCCCACCACAGACGACGGCCGGCTTCATTTTGGTTCACCGGTGGCGGGCCATCACCCTCGTACCTAACGAGCTCCCTTTCCCGCCTATTAGCGAAGAAGGCATTCTAGGTGTCGTAGTTGTCGGGATCCCACTGGGGATCCATCCGCTGCTCCGGCGTGAGCTCGTGGTAGAAGTGGTTTGTGATGGCACTTTGGCGTCGGAACCTTGAGGGACAGGAGGGACGAGAACCCCTCCGGCTCGGCATCCAGCCGTGACGGTAGCCCGCGGACAAGGGTAGTTGGGCGCCAGCCTCGGTCTCCTCGAGGTCGAATGGCCCAAGATGGCGTTGTCCATTGTTCTAAGAGAGGAAGGTGTGGATGTGTGGATAGCCATGACACGATCACCCTAAATATAGAGAGGAAAGGGCGGAAAACTTGGCATGAAGCTTTGGGAAATGGCGGAAATATCTTTAGTCGGTTAGTGACTACATCCGGACTAAAACTCTAGTAGAAAGGAAAGGCGGAAAACTTGGCGGGAAGAGGTGGGAAATGGCGGAAAATATTTTTAGTCCCGGTTTGTGACTACATCCGGGACTAAATTTCTGCCGAACAATGATCATGTTTCGAAAAAACCTTCACAAAATAACCTATCATGTTCGAGGTTTCATGGCTTTTTCGGTCCAAATGACCGATGTTATATGCTGAATCACGGCATAGTTTGTGATTTTGTGCCCATATTATGCATGTGTGTGGACATTGGTATGGAGAACAATGTTGCAGGAGGAAGTTTTCCTTTTTGTCGCACGGAAAAGCCCTTTTCCATTTTCCGAGCACAAAAAACGGGTCATTTTGTGAAGTAACCACCAAAATGCCGTTTCAGAATGCTACCGTCCCATTTTCCTAAAATACTAGACCACCTTACATGGACTATCTCCCAACCGGTACATCTCAAACCTTTTCGCCCATCCCTGGTAAAAAGGACAAATGTCTGCTGAATCGGCAGGAAGTGGGTCCGGTTTGTACTACAGGTACATGATCTATCGCCCGTGATTTTTTGAAAAAATCATTTTTAGACTTGCAATATGTGGTTTCTTCAGAGATCTAATGCAAGTTCTAACGATGCTCGTCCCCTATCTTCATGCACACCGGTTCGACCATAGTTAGAAATTCAGATAATTCAAAACGGGCATAATAAATTCAAAAAAAATCCGAACAATAAAAATCCTTCGCGTGGTGTCATATTTTGTTACATAGTTGAAAGGAAAAATACCAGACTTGGTATATTGATCATGTTTGAAAAACCTTCACAAAATGACCTATCATGTTCGAGGTTTCATGGCTTTCGGTCCAAATGACCGATGTTATGTCTTGAATCACGGCATAATTTGTGATATTGTGCCCATATTATGCATGTGTGTGGACATTGGTATGGAGAACAATGTTGCAGGAGGAAGTTTTCCTTTTTTGTCGCCGGAAAAGCCCTTTTCCATTTTCCGGCAAAAAAGCGGGTCATTTTGTGAAGTAACCAACAAAATGCCGTTTGAATGCTACCGTCCATTTTCCTAAAATACTAGACCACCTTACATGGACTATCTCCCAACGGTACATCTCAAACCTTTTCGCCCATCCACGGTAAAAGGACAAATGTCTGCTGAATCGGCAGGAAGTGGGTCCGGTTTGTACTACAGGTACATGATCTATCGCCCGTGATTTTTTGAAAAAATCATTTTTAGACTTGCAATATGTGGTTTCTTCAGAGATCTAATGCAAGTTCTAACGATGCTCGTCCCCTATCTTCATGCACACCGGTTCGACCATAGTTAGAAATTCAGATAATTCAAAACGGGCATAATAAATTCAAAAAAAATCCGAACAATAAAAATCCTTCGCGTGGTGTCATATTTTGTTACATAGTTGAAAGGAAAAATACCAGAATTGGTATATTGATCATGTTTCGAAAAAACCTTCACAAAATGACCTATCATGTTCGAGGTTTCATGGCTTTCGGTCCAAATGACCGATGTTATGTGCTGAATCACGGCATAGTTTGTGATATTGTGCCCATATTATGCGTGTGTGTGGACATTGGTATGGAGAACAATGTTACAGGAGGAAGTTTTCCTTTTATGCGCCGGAAAAGCCCTTTTCCATTTTCCGAGCGCAAAAAGCGGGTCGTTTGAAGTAACCACCAAAATGCCGTTTGAATGCTACCGCTCCATTTTCCTAAAATACTAGACCACCTTACATGTACTATCTCCCAACGGTACATCTCAAACCTTTTCGTCCATCCCGGGTAAAAGGACAAATGTCTGTAGAATCGGTAGGAAGTGGGTCGGTTTGTACTACAGTACATGATCTATCGCCGTGATTTTTGAAAAAATCATTTTAGACTTGCAATATGTGGTTTCTTCAGAGATCTAATGCAAGTTCTAACGATGCTCGCCCCTATCTTCATGCACACCGGTTCGACCATAGTTAGAAATTCAGATAATTCAAAGCGGGCATAATAAATTTAAAAAATCCGAACAATAAAAATCCTTCGTGGTGTCATATTTTGTTACATAGTTGAAAGGAAAAATACGGACTTGGTATATTGATCATGTTTGAAAAACCTTCACAAAATGACCTATCATGTTCGAGGTTTCATGGCTTTCGGTCCAAATGACCGATGTTATGTCTTGAATCACGGCATAGTTTGTGATATTGTGCCCATATTATGCATGTGTGTGGACATTGGTATGGAGAACAATGTTGCAGGAGGAAGTTTTCCTTTTTAGCATGCGGAAAAGCCCTTTTCCATTTTCCGAAGCAAAAAGCGGGATTTTGTGAAGTAACCACCAAAATGCCGTTTCGAATGCTACCGCTCCATTTTCCTAAAATACTAGACCACCTTACATGTACTATCTCCCAACGGTACATCTCAAACCTTTTCGTCCATCCGGGTAAAAGGACAAATGTCTGTAGAATCGGTAGGAAGTGGGTCCGGTTTGTACTACAGTACATGATCTATCGCGTGATTTTTGACAAAATCATTTTAGACTGCAATATGTGGTTTCTTTAGAGATCCAATGCAAGTTCTAACGATTCTCGTCTCCTATCTTCATGCACACCGGTTCGACCATAGTTAGAAATTCAGATAATTCAAAACGGGCATAATAAATTCAAAAAAAATCCAAACAATGAAAATCCTTCGCGTGGTGTCATATTTTGTTACATAGTTGAAAGGAAAAATACCAGACTTGGTATATTGATCATGTTTCGAAAAAAGCTTCACAAAATGACCTATCATGTTCGAGGTTTCATGGCTTTCGTTCCAAATGACCGATGTTATGTGCTGAATCACGGCATAGTTTGTGATGTTGTGCCCATATTATGCATGTGTGTGGACATTGGTATGGAGAACAATGTTGCAGGAGGAAGTTTTCCTTTTGTATGCGGAAAAGCCCTTTTCCATTTTCGAGCGTAAAAAAGCGGGTCGCTTTGTGAAGTAACCACCAAAATGCCGTTTGAATGCTACCGTCCCATTTTCCTAAAATACTAGACCACCTTACATGGACTATCTCCCAACCGGTACATCTCAAACCTTTTCGCCCATCCGGTAAAAGGACAAATGTCTGTGAATCGGTAGGAAGTGGGTCCGGTTTGTACTACAGTACATGATCTATCGCCTGTGATTTTTGAAAAATCATTTTAGACTTGCAATATGTGGTTTCTTCAGAGATCTAATGCAAGTTCTAACGATGCTTCCCTATCTTCATGCACACCGGTTCGACCATAGTTAGAAATTCAGATAATTCAAAACGGGCATAATAAATTCAAAAAAAATCCGAACAATAAAAATCCTTCGCGTGGTGTCATATTTTGTTACATAGTTGAAAGGAAAAATACCAGACTTGGTATATTGATCATGTTACGAAAAAACCTTCACAAAATGACCTATCATGTTCGAGGTTTCATGGCTTTCGGTCCCAATGACCGATGTTATGTGCTGAATCACGGCATAGTTTGTGATATTGTGCCCATATTATGCATGTGTGTGGACATTGGTATGGAGAACAATGTTGCAGGAGGAAGTTTTCCTTTTTGTCGCACGGAAAAGCCCTTTTCCATTTTCCTTAAAAAAGCGAATTCGTTTTTGAAGTAACCACCAAAATGCCGTTTGAATGCTACCGCTCCATTTTCCTAAAATACTAGACCACCTTACATGTACTATCTCCCAACGGTACATCTCAAACCTTTTCGTCCATCCCGGTAAAAGGACAAATGGTCTTGAATCGGTAGAAAGTGGGTCGGTTTGTACTACAGTACATGATCTATCGCCTGTGATTTTTGAAAAAATCATTTTAGACTCAATATGTGGTTTCTTGAGAGATCCAATGCAAGTTCTAACGATTCTCGTACCCTATCTTCATTTTAAAGGTTACATTAATTATTTTTAAAATAGAAAATGGTTTTGGATTATTTATTCAAATCCATACACTTCTTATGTTTAAAGTTTTCTAAATTCCAAATTAATATTCAAAAATATAAGTTAATTCATTTTAAAAGGTTACATTAATTATTTTTAGAAATAGAAAATGGTTTTGGATTATTTATTCAAATCCATACACTTCTTATGTTTAAAGTTTTCTAAATTCCAAATTGATATTAAAAATATAAGTTAATTCATTTTAATTGTAAATGGTTCATATTTTAAATGGTTACATTAATTGTTTTTAAAAGCAGAAAATGGTTTTGAATTATTTATTCAAATCCAAACACTTTTATGTTTAAAGTTTTCTAAATTCCAAATTAATATTCAAAAATATAAGTTAATTCATTTTAAAAGGTTACATTAATTATTTTTTAAAAATAGAAAATGGTTTTGGATTATTTATTCAAATCCATACACTTCTTATGTTTAAAGTTTTTCTAAATTCCAAATTGATATTAAAAAAATATAAGTTAATTTATTTTTAATTGTAAATGGTTCATATTTTAAATGGTTACATTAATTATTTTTTAAAACAGAAAATGGTTTTGAATTACTTATTCAAATTCAAACACTTTTTATGTTTAAAGTTTTTCTAAATTCCAAATTAATTATCATTTAAAAAACAATACAAATTTAAACCCCAAAATAAAAAATAAGGCGGGAACAGAGAGAAAAGTACCTAAAAAATTTTGAAATCAGGGGAATATGTCCCGGTTGGAGCCACCCGGACTAAAGACCCCTGCCAACCCTTGTTCTCTGAAAATATTGGACTATACGTCGGTTGGTGGCTCAACGACGTATGCTACTAGTCCCGGTTGGAGCCACCAAGGGACTAAAGGCCCTCGTTATAACTGACGCGCCTCCTCTTCTTCTTCCCCATCTCACTTCTCTGCTTCTCACCGACGCACCCAAGCAGGCTGCCCGAGCTTCGCCGCCACCAGCGTTCATTCGCCGCCGCTGCCTCCGTCCATGCGCGCCCCTGCTATTTTTCCCCCTCGCGCGTGACCTCAATCGCCTGGATTGGAAGCTCCGTCCGCGCGTCGCCTCCGTCGATTCCGGTGTCTCCCGAGCTCGCCCGGCCTCGCCACCACCTCCATCGTGTTCCTGGTGAGCTGCTGATCCTCACGGTGTTCTTCTTTCTCTCCCTCTCCTCCTGTACTACTCTCCCCGCGTGTGCCCGACGACGCCGCCGCTCGAGCTCGACGGAGGCGTCGCTTCGGTGACCAATAAGGAGCGGCGCCGCCACTCCCTTTCTCCCTGCATCGCGCTCTCTCAAACGCGGCCATCCGCACGTCCAGGGGTGCCAGCTATCGCCGCCGCCGCCGCTGCCTGGGTGCTCACCGCCAGCGTGACGTCGTGCTGACGTCACTCGTGCTCGCGTGGCAGCTGATGTGGCCTAGGGCCCATCAGTCAGCCTCAGTGGGTAGGCTTCTCTGTGGTAGAAAAATGATCTGTACGCGTGGAGGCTGAGTTGGCACTGGGTCCCTTCTGTCAGTCTCACTGGCTAGGGGGCGCCCCGGTGTAAAAACTATTTGCCTTTTTTTAATACCAGAAAATGATTTAATATTATAAAATCAATAACTTATTGTTTATAAGTCAGAAAAATACAAATAATATATCAAATTGTTCAGAAAAATGAAACCTATCTATCTAAACTATAATCATGCATTGTTCAACAACTTAAATGACAAGTATAATTAGAAGAACAAATGCACCCCTCTCATATGTTCCGGAGTTTCCCCGAGTTAGGGTTTTCACCCCTCGGAACCCCGATTAAATCGTCGAGCATGTCTTAGGGTTACATTCAATGCAAATTAACTTGTCATATCATCATACTTGCTTGAGCATTGCATCGATGCCATGTGTTGATTGTTTCCCTTTCTTTTCGGTGTTTCGATTATTAGGTTTATTATTAGTTAGGTATTATTAGGTTTATTAATTACTTTGGTATTATTGGTCTTCGGCCCCACTGTTCAGTCACTGTGGGTAGCCTTAGACCCGATTCAAATTGTCAAGCAACTTAGGTGCATGTGGGTTCGACGATGTGCCTATCTACTCACGGTTTCCCTTTCTCTTCATTTTTATTATTGTGTATGTATATATTAGGGTTTCTCTGAATTAGGGTTTATATCTCTCAACACCGTACTTAACTTTATCCTTTAGCCGCTTTGACTTATTCGTTTTTCCACCTATGCAGAAAATATGGACCCACGTCGAGCGAAGAAAGGAAGAGTTGATCCAAGGTGTGATCCGTGGGGAAGATAATTTAGACGTATCAACGTTTACGAACAACTCGGTGAGGTGATCCTCTTTTACGGAGTAGACAACTTGTTTGAGGTTGAAGGTGTTGCCTTCCCGAGGAAAAGCGATGCCTTGTAATCGAGAAAGGCGACGCTCGACGAGGTGCATGTAATATAAATCAATTCATTAATTAATCATCTTCTATCTATATAGATATAGTAACGACGATCTTTCTTCTTTTAGCCCTCCGGATCGAAGGAATCTACTGAAAAGAGCGGACGAGGCCCAACCAAAAAGTTGCAAGACCATGAGAGGTTCATGATCGAAGATGTCGCGGAAGATGACAAATCGACGGCTCCCGAAGTTGTCGCAACCAAATTTGTGGCACAATGCGGAGTAATCGTTAGGGACTTAATCCTGATCACCATTAGAAATTGGAATAGGCCTGCTAATGCGGATGAAGAGGGAACATGTTTATTTGTCCCTAACCACGCCAAAGATTTACTGTGGAAGAGGCTCATGGTTAATTTCATACTACCGAAGATAGAGCTGGATCCAAATGCGGAGGATCCAGTTGAGGACGCCTTACAACATGGGAGAGCCATGGAGGCTAAGGTCAGGGAGTGGGATTTGAAGAAGATGGCACAGTGTTTCACCAACTGGAAGAAAAGATTGCACCTTGACTATGTCGTGAAAAAGAAGACTCCCGATTTCAAGAATATTCAGTTTGAGAAGATAAAACCATTCTGGGCTGAGTTTGTGGAATACAAGACATCAGAAAAAGCTAAGAAAATGTCTGAAACGAATAAGCTGAATGCTGCTAACAAGAATTATCACCATACTATGGGGCAAGGTGGCTCTGGTGGCATTCCTAAGTGGGAGAAACTTGAGCGAGGCTGCGTGATAAAAGATCACCCGAGACAGACGATTGGGTAGACGTGCAAGGAATTGGTTTTACGGGCATGGGGCACGTTGGACTCGGAAGGGTGTATATATAACATACGACATAAAGAAGACCCCTTGCCAATCGAGAGGATCGAAAAGCGATAAAGGCTGTTCAAGATGGGGACTTCATTCCGATAGAGAATGATGAGCTCACACTCGCCCTTGGAAATAAGGAACATGATGGACGAACACGAGGCACAAGAGGCTCCCAACCATGGAGGACTGGGTTTCCCTAAGAGGAAGAAATATCTGATAGAAGCCGTCGGAGGAGTAAGGGCAGGCGGTTGAAGGCGGATAGTCGAAAAGAGCGAATGCGTTTAATTGAAAACGATTAAAGCAACAACAAGATGAAATTAACGCACTTAAGAGCAAAGTACTATCGGCCCATCTCGGTGCACCTTGCATTCGATGCTACCGCCCATCGAATAATCGAAAAGCGATGTGGCTTCCACCGAGGTCGGGTGATGACAATGGCGATGCGATGATGCCGCAAGCGATGGCTCTGTTGGCTACCCAGTGGATGATATCACATAGATGACACACTGCGAGCTACATGTCAAAGTTGTGAACATATCAATGAAGGGGGCGGTCGGCTATGCCTTACCAATTGGACCCACAACAACTTACCACTTTCGTCCGGTTCCAGAGGGCTACGCTGTTGTCGGCGTGGATGAAATCATGCCCACATTTGAGGTTTTGGATCTTCACTACCCTGCTGGTGAAGGGGATGTGATCGTCTTTGGGTGACGCAAAAGCGTCACCATTCTATGGCCGAAGGAATGTATCGTGCTTCAAATCACACGCCAAGGCCATCTTCGCGCCGCCTCACCGTCTCCGGAATTAGGTCGTCGCCGCATGGCAGTCTTCGTCGCCTCACCCGGCCGTCGCCTCACCAATCTTGGTGCAGCCATCGCCGGCGCCTCGGGATAAAAAGCGTGGCGTACCGCTACTATCGTCGTAGCGATCGTGAAAGCGTAAACAAGAGCCTCTTCCAAAAGTACCAAAGGTTCCTCCCAAGAGAGCTTATGGATCTTGAAGAGGAGATTACGGCGATCGTTGATGCGGAAGCGACAGCGTTTTTAAGCTAAAAAGGCGGAAGAGCGAGTTCCCAAAGACCAAAGAATAAAAAGCCAAAGTGTTGAAAATGCTAAAGAATCTTCATCAACCCGAGCCAAAGCTGTCATCAGACTATGAGCGTTCTATTCTCAAGTCACATGCGGCACAAAAATCCTCGAAGAGCGGTACTGATGCAAGCGGGAAATCTATTGCCCAGCTCGGAGAACAAGCAAAACAGACTTGCGCCCCTCTCAAGGTGATTTCTCAAACCAATGTGGGGTCGAGCAAATATGGGGCGAAGCGGTATGATCCAGAGGTAGTTACTGTCTGAAGCTGCTGCTCAAGGTATGAGTATTGCCCAGACTTATCGATTAGAGTTCTTCCCGTGAGTGAAGTAGCATACAAATACCGATGCGGAAAACCTCTCGTCAAACGAGGAGGTAAACAATCTTCCAACAAAATGCGAAGATTGCATAACAGTACATGCATGCCACAAGGGGCGGGGCTAAGCGGATAGTCTTGAGGTTACAAAAAAGCATCATGGGAAAGATAAGGATGACATGATATCCATTGAATTTGATGAACTATTTCAATTATTCAATCAAGGCGCCTTGGACAAATCGATCATCGATGCCTATTGTATGTAAGTACTAATTATGTAATTAATTTAGTCTCCACTATATTATTTTGTTTATTGCATGTATATAATCATCTTGTAATATGCGAATGAAGATTCTCGAATGCAGCGGAGGACAAATCTATGACATTGGCTTCATTGACCCATATTGGGTTCATGAAGCTAATCTCAAAATAAGCCCCAGGATACGGAGGATAATATAGTACAGCGTTAAGGTTTCAAGAAACCAAAGGAAATACTATTTCCTTACAACTTCGAGTGAGTGTTATTGTCTTGTATATACTTTGTATTTCGCTTACTCGATGTTAAGTATATAATTGATTAGTTATGCATTTGTAGCTTCCACTATATTACATTAATCATTCAACTTGACAAAGGCGTGTACTAGTCATGGACTCGAAACATAAACCCCTTGAGGCGTGGAAGGACATGCAGATACTTCTCCAGCGGTAATTCTAATCATTACGACACTATATCGACGCGTTAAGTGAATTTTATGATATCAAGTACTTAATAACTTATTTTATTCGTTTTCTCGCGGGCAGCGCTTGAAAGCGGTTCACCAACAAGGCTAGGGGTGTTTGGAAAGAGGAGCTTACATTTCAACCACTAGATGTAAGCACCACTAGCTATATCCAGCATCTCTTTGATTCTAGTTTTGATACAGTTATTATCATGCTTGATTATTATTTTGATTGAACTATGTTCTCTTAAAGTGCAGCGAGGACGGTAACAATCTATGTGGATACTATGTATGCGAGTTTATCCGTGAGGCGTGCGATGAGAAGGGCAGAAATTTAGAGCAACTCCACGTCGTAAACAATTTCTATAGTTTTAATTTCAAACAAATTGTGTTTAGTTTCATTCATATAGGCTGACTCCTTTTTAAATCAGATCGAGCGTCTACGGGGCGGTCTTACCAAAGGATCGTCTGAGCAATTCAGGAGGAATTGGCGGGATTCTTGGATGCAGAAGTCCTAAACCCGAAAGGGGAATACTATTCTGCTGTGTATAGACAATAGGGATTGTAAAAATAGCAACTTTGAAGGAATTGGCCGGTAGCATCGAATAGCAACTTTTATATGTAGTGCATGAACTCGATCCGTGTATTGAATGTAATATTGTCATGATGATCTTGTGTAATATAAGGTTCCTTCATTGATAAGTGCAAAACACTAAATAAACAATAAAACAACCTAAATGAATTCTCTGCCGCGGCACAAAAGTGGCGAAAATGCTGCCATGGCAACAAAATGTGCCAAAATGAATTCTACGCGGCGAAGAAATGGGCAAATCTACGCGGCAGCAGGTTATTAGTCCCGGTTCGTGTTACGAACCGGGACTAATGCTCCACCCCCCTCGCGCTCTGATGCCGCCACGTGTGCCCCCATTTGTCCCGGTTGGTGGGGCAACCGGGACTAAAGGTTAGAGCTTTAGTCCCGATTGCCCCGTCCCGGTTGGGCAACAGGGACTAATGCCCCTTACCAACCGGGACCTATAGTGCGTTTTCTACCAGTGAGGTCTTTTACATGACTGGTCGGTGGGGCATAAAAACTAAAGCAAGCTATTCCAAAGGCACTCAGCGGTCGGGGTAGACTCGAATCACCAACGCTTCTAACTAGGCCTCAGCAGGCGAGTTGAAGGCAATGCAGAGAGTCGATGTCGGGGTAGACTAGGTCCCCTAGTGTGCCATCTTCCTGGCTTCAGGAGAGCTTGTCGAGCTCGCAGCAGCGGGGCGCAATGGGATTCTGATGTTGTTATTCATGAGATGTGTTTGCAACCAACCGTCAAAAGTCTTCATGTGTTCAAGATGGGATCTCGTCCCTCTTCTCGCTTTGCAGGTAAACGTGGGATCAAGATGGATGTGCCCTTGTCTCCATCTACCTTTACACTAGATTCATTTGATGCTGCGGAGTGGATCACAATATGTCGTAGATGTGGTAGGGGAGCATCTTTGAAACCACGCCGTTTTGCAACTCGCCGGAGACGAAGAGCTGCTTCTTCTCCGTCGATGGTAAGGGCAGTCCGAAATTTACGGAAGAAATCCATAGCGTTGACTCGCCGTGATGAGGGGAACTTGTTGGGCCCTGAGTCCAACAGCAAGTTGTCTCAGCTAGTCCGATCAAAAAGCCAATTGGGCTATGATTCTAAGGCCCAGTCTGATCACCAAAAGAGGCAAACGACGGCTGGATATCGTCGTAGCCTAGGTTTCCCCTGGAATCGTAACCAGAGAGTGGCGCCTATTGTTGATACTGCCGATCTAGGTGGCGCAACCTCACTCTCCACGTTGATCATGAGCCGTGGTGGCGGAGGGAATTTTCCCAATCGTGGAAGGGGATACCATGGTGGTGCTAGCGGTGGGGTCGAGGTTTTGGCCTCTTTGGCAATGGCCGAGGCAACAACTATTTTGAAGGTGGCCCTAGTGGGACGGCTGGAGACAATGGTGGCTATGGAGGAGTCACCGACTTCCAAGGAAATAATCAGGGTAATTAGGGTAATGCTAAATATAGCCATGGTTTCCACAGGTGCTCTAGTCCCGACTTGTGTTACCATCCAGGATTAGAGGTTGCCCACGGACTGGGACTAGTCATGTGGCGCCATCTAGCCATTGCAAATTTTACGGACCGGGACTACTGCTAACACTAGTCCCGGTTCCAGACAGGGCCGGACTAGAGGCTGAAGCAGCTCTAAACGAAAGGTAGTTTTTCTACTAGTGTATGAACAAACATGAATCATGGCCAAATTCATTGGTGGAAGGTGTGGGTGTGCTCTTCCGTGTCACACGCAGAAATATTGTTGGGTCGGATCTCGGATGTCTAGCTAATTAACCAGAACCTAGAGACTGATTTTTAGAATAACAGAAATACCCCATCCCCGGTTCCATTGATAGATTAACGAAACATGATTGACATGTCTTTTTACAGCAGAGTTTAATAACAACCAAAAAGAATACGGTTTAGTAGGACTAACTAGCGGGACATAAAAACTAAAGCAAGCTATTACAAAAGTACTCAGCGGCTAGGGTAGACTCCAATCACCAAAGCTTCTAACTAGGCCTCAGTAGGTGAGTTGACGGCAGTGCAGAGAGTCGATGTCGGGGTAGACCAGGTCCCCTGGTGTGCCATCTTCTTGGCTTCAGGAGAGCTTGTCGAGCTCGCGGTAGTGGGACGCAATGGGATTATGATGTTCTTCTTCTTCAGAGTACCTGGAGATCTTGCTGCATCTAGCCACTATATAGCATTAGGTTCTCTCTCAGGAGCGAGGCTATCTATGAGCAGGAGCTGACCAACTTCTCCAAAATTGGCTCCTTGAATATGAGCCTTCCACCTTTTCAGGCCTTGTTTGGTACTAGTGTTTTAGTAGGGATTAAAGGGGATAATCTCCAAGGGGATTCGGTGAAACCCCCACCTACACCCAAACCTCTCTAATCCCCACAAAACCTCAATCCCCACCAATCCACTAGGTAAGGGTAGTGTATTGGATATGGAGAAAAATATACTAGAACTTGGGGATTAGTGGGGATTAGGAGGGATTGAATCAATCAAATACTCTAGAACCAAACATACTATTTGAACTCAGTAGGGATTTGGGGTTCGGTGGGGATTATCCCCTCTAATCCTCGCAAATACTCTAGTACCAAACAAGGCCTCAAAGTGTTTAGGATCAATCTCCACACCTGGTGAATATTCATCCAAGGATGCCCATCAAAAATCAAGTTATTCCTTGTTTTCCCGAGGCTCTAGAGCACAACAGAACAAACTGAGTTAAACACTGCATGTTTTTATTTGCTATCCAAAACTTAGAATTGACGGATGGCTAGAACCTACATCTACTGCAAAAAAAAAAGCTATCACAAGCTAAATTTGTCTAGCAAACAATGCACCCAAAGAAAAGATGCTCAATTTCTTGATCAATGCAAAAAATGTAGTCCTCGGGTTTATTCAAATGTCTTTTTTTCAGATTGTCTCTGGTCATGAGTCTGTTCTGAAAAATAAGTCGCACGAAAATATGTATTTTCAACCTCGTCAATGATGAAGAAACATTTTTTTTGGGCATCTTCTTGCTTCTTTGATTTGATTTTCGTCTTTCTATGTGGAATTGCTGGGAAAGCAATAAATATAACCTCAAGGGTTAATCAGTGGCGATAGAAAATTCCAGAAGATAGATGGAGATGCCTAAAGCCAGGGAGGGACTCGTGTCGATGAATGACGAAGGCAAGCCTGCGGCGAGTTTGAACAGAGTGACGTCAAGGGAGATTACTAAGCAGTACGGCAACCATTCTCAGAATACACTCTCCATGGGACAAGCTATTGCTCACTGGACATGCCTCAAGTCATCTTATTTCGGATATCCCAAAGAGTCCAACACGAACTGAAGATATCATGCCCCCGCATCTCTCGAACCGACTCTCCTCCCCGCTATCATTCCCCTGTAATGTGCTAGCTTTGCGGCCAACTGGACTGCTTACTTGCCCTCTCCCATTGAGATACTTCAGGGCAAGCAATGCACATGTTCGAGCAACAATAAACTGCTCAACCACACAAGATACGTTCCTCGATGCCTTCCATTCCCAGCATGTTGTCATATCCAACTACAAATACAGTATTCATTCCTCTCTTTCAACTCTAAACGTTTTCCTCGTAAGGAAAGTAGATCAAGGATATAAGTATATAAGATCTAAGCTAGAATACTGCAGAGAAAATGGAATGCATATCCTTATATATATAAGAGCCAATGGTCCTGCTTATGGAAGTGTAAAGGTTGGTGGGAGCATACGCGCGCAGTTAAAAATATGAAAAACACGAGAAAATCAAGCATGCATGCACATGCACCCACGTGCGCATCACCTAGAACTGTCTAAACCAAGATCGGACGAGAAGTAGGAGTACATTTGATTAAGTAAACAAACTTGAAACATGGCCAAATTCATTGGGGGAAGGTGTGGGTGTGCTCTTCCGTGACACGAGAGGAAATCACGTTGCAGTTGCAGTGTCAAGTTTTGTAGAATGGCAGCCCGTAGAATATGGCTTTTATTTGGGTCGGATCTCGGATGTCTCTAGCTAATTAACCTGAACCTAGAGACTGATTCTCGACCAGTATTTTCAATAACCTCGTCAATAATGAAGAAAAGAATAAAAAATGACAACTTTTGCTTCTCTGACTTGATTTTCGCTATGCCGGACTGCAGGGAAAGCCAGAAATAATATAGCCTCAAGGGTTAATCAGCGGCGATAGAAACGTTGGCAAGCCAGAAATATAGCCTCTCAAGCGAGTTTGAACAGAGTCACGTCAATAGAGATTACTAAGCAGTACGGCAACCATTCTCAGATTAGACTCTCTATTGGACAAGCCATTGGACATGCCTCCACGATACCCGTGACGAACTGTAGCATACAATTGGGGCAAGCCAGCAGCCTAACCGCGTGGGCCGGCGACCACGGCCAAGGCAGCCCCTCGTGGTGGAGGCGGCGGAGCACAGAGGCCTCCTCCTCGAGCAATGGTTACGGCGTTGGCTTCTTCAAGTGACCCCTTCCGACGGATGTGCCATGATTCGGCTCTGGCGGTCAGGGCGGGCTAGGACAGGCACTTACCGTCTGACGCGCCATCTCCAGTTCGACTAAGGAGTAGGTCGTGATGGGGGTGGTGGTGTTGGCACATCTGCTGCAGCGAGGCGGCGGAGCTTCACGGGTCCGATCTAGACCCGACCAGGCTTAGGCGCTGAACCGGAGGGTAGTAACAACGGTGACCTATGTGCTGTAGCGCGGTGGTGGGGACTTCACGGACCTGACTTGGGTCTGGTAGGGCCTGCTTGGCCTGGTGTGTCCTTGCTGTCGCGTCTGGTTGGCACCTGCCACTAGCGATGGAGGACGTCCTCCATGTGGCTATACTCTAGCCGCCCTCTGGCTCTAATGATTTCCCTGGTGTGTGCTTGCCGCTGCGTCCGATCGGCTACCGCCTAAGGAGGTATAGGTTGTTCCCTTCCGTGTGGATGCAATATTGCTGCCCCTTGTTTACGAGTCTTCCTCTTGGTCTAATTGGCCTCACAACGTTACCATGGTGAGACCACAATGGTGACTACAAGGCCGTGGTGGCTCATATTGATGAGCGGCAAGCTTGGTGGAGCTCTTCGATTTGTCCGCGGTGGTGGTTTCTGGTGGTCGGGAGAAATCTCTGTCGGTGTTGCCGGCACCGACGCGGTCACACATGTGGGTGACACCGTTCCTTTTGAAGGGCGTCAGCTGCACCTCTTCCACACACCCTTTGTGTGTCGGGAGAAATCCTAAGACCAGTCCAGGCAACAGCATCATCGTCGTCACATTGATTGCTCCTTGAAGGTGTTGCTTGCGTTTTGGAGGCTTAGAATCGTGGTGGGACTTATCATGAGGGCGCATCGGTTTCGGGTCAACATTGCTTTTGTCGATCCGGAGCTATGAACATTTCTTTCTCTTTTATTTCTCTTGTTTTTCTCTTGGGCTAGATTGTGTTGTTTGCCCCAGTAGTGGTCTCAAACTTGTGTCGTGTGGTTGCTATATTAATATAGAAGGGTGAAAGCCTGTTTCGAGGAGTAACAGTATAAAAAGGTCCAAAAGTAGTAAAAATTCAAATAGGTCTTTTGACCACCAAGCGACAACTAAGGACATTAGCGCGATCCGAAGGCATGCAACCGCCCTTTCCCTTCCATACCGGAGTCGGGCAAAGCTGGTCATCGTACAGCTTGTTATAGTAGATAGGCAAGAAGTCATCGTGCTAATAACTCAAAGGACCAGCACGCCAGGTCAAGAACCATCGTCAATGACAACAACCATATATGGGAATAGACTGACCTGAAACCGCACCAAGAACACGAAAATAGACCAGATCCCATGAGATCGGCTTGACACACGACTCCACGTGTCTTCTATCAGCTCTAGACGCACCACCAGAATGAGGATAGGGCATGAAGGACATTATTCTAACTTTAGAACATACCGTCGCATCAACATCTCGAAGAAGACATTGAAAATACTCTAAATCAAGAACACAAGAACACTCATGCCGACATTGGACCGGGGATTTGCCACGCCTCCTAGGCACGAAGGTTACCGGTGCCTGAGCAGACTGATAACAACATTGGCGAGGGGATTAAACCGCCAATCGCCTCCACGACCGCCTCTATCCTACACTTCGGGCACCGATTCTCTTTGGTCAACACCTAAAGGTAGAGTTAGTGTATACTCATTACAAATAATCATCAAGTACAATGAAAATAGAAGCAAGTATAAAAGAGACCTAGAAACATACTTTGACAGACTTCTTAGTTTTACCAAGATAAGGACTTATGAATATCCCTCACTAGATGGCAGTATAACAAGAAGTTATTGGGCCAGCCATTGTATATCAGTTTGCTCAACATGGTTTACGAACATGCAACTATTTTACAACAAACATTTGACAACTTTTTTTAAAAATCTTGGCTCACGAATTCACAATGCACACGGTACACAAATGCATAATTTCATAAAATTATACCTTCCCCCTTTTTCGTTGATGTCGTTTTGTGTTTTGTTTTAGCGAGTTGTGACCTTTCCACGCTAACGAAATCATCGGTGTTGCGTTTCGTTGCCCTATGTTGTTGCGCCCTGCCTGCAGGCTGCGGCCTAGAGCAGTCTCGTGCATCCACCAGTGTTGGTGTTGTCATCGCCAGTAAGCAACATATCTAATGTTTTGTCTGCTCTAGAGCGAGGGTTCCTGGCTTCCGTCCGACGTCGCTACTCAAACTCGCCCACACTTTGCACAATACGGCCCACCGGGCCCCTCTCTATACATGCCTTCTTCAACCTTTGCAAAAAGGAGAAATGATGACAAACGCAACCTTGCGAGGCGCGGAGGCAGCCAGGCATAAATGCATATTTCTCTTTGACAAAATTCAAGGTAGGGTGGCTTCCCTACCTTACCCTACTGCATGATCCAGCGCTGGTCCCATGCCAAACCCATCATGGACTCGTCATAGGACAACTTGCTACCGCAGGTATGACTTTTTCCCTTCGGATCCTATACTTGGTTTGCCACCTCATGTGTCTTGTGCATATGGTGGCAAAATCTGGCAAGTGAGACATCATTTCCAAAGCCTACATAAGATCTAGAAGAGGGACGTTTTTCCAGATGCCTCATATTTTCAATGTTCCGGAAGCACACATCCAAATCGCTGTAGTAGTTTATGTCATTGCCATCTATCTTTGTTCCTCCCATCCCTAGTTTCAACTCCGTTTGTGTTTCTTTGTGTCTTCCAAGTTCTCGAGGAGTAGATAACATAGGTACCCTTCCAGGTATAGATAGGAGGAAGATTGCGTAGTTCCTGGGTATATAGTGAGCTAAACTAGCGTGGAAATATTTTTTTTTTTGGAAAGGAGCATATATTAATATCAGAGGATACCAATTACACGTAGCCTCTGCAACGACGCATTGCCCTAGTGGCCACACAGATGAACACAGCCAAAAAAAAGAAGAATTACAAAAAAGAAATGTCCTACTATAGTGACTCATTCATTGAAACAACAGTACTACCACCACCAAGACAGCACCAGAAATCTAGCTTCTCAAAAAACGACGCCTCCAAGAAGGAAACAGTGCACAAACACCGTCATCGTCCGATCAAAGATCTAGGTTTTCATCCTGAAGAAAGTCCACACTCTCAAAACAATACCTTTAACAAGGTCATTGCCAGGCACAACCAATTAAGGCCAGACCCTAGGTTTTCACCCTAAGAGGTAGGACCATGAACATCTCCTGTACAGTCGCCCCCACTTGCATGTCACTGCTCCAATTCACAAGTCACCTAGTCAATTCCTCATCACCACCCAGACTCGAACCACCATTGTCTGTCCTCAGATCTCGGTCTCCATGACTTTCTCCGCCAGCACCATGGAACGAGAACATGCCCCATGATAATAACAGCCAACAAAGCTTCGAAGCACACCCTCTGAAACCAATCAGTCAGAGTAAAACATGGATGCGAGCGACCGAATTCAACCCTTCCAGCAAACTCATGGCATGATAGCACTTATGGAGTTCGTCGGCGGAGCCTTCCTGAACACGACACAGAAACCAGATCGATGGAGACCAACATCCGGCAGATCATCGTATTGGCTTGAGAGGGATCCAGGACCACCTCCTTTATTAAAACCGAGCCAGCAGCCCCCACGCCACCCGCCGGAAACTAGCAGAATCCGCCGCAAGACGGCAAGACCACCCGCCGACCATTCCGACGGAGAAGGAGGCCACCACCACCATGCCGGGGGAAGATGCCCCAAGCGCCCTAGTGTCGCGGACAAGGCCTGGGTCGTCTGGGCGCCGGGCGTCGAGGCCAATGGACGGGACAGATCGTGGCTAGGACTAGATCGCGTGAAAACATTTATTTGCACTTGTCATGTATAAGTGTGTTCTTAAAGGCAGGAGGTTGGTGGGTGTATTAGCTGATATTTTAAATCCAAGTTCGTCCGTACAAGATAATATCATATGTGTGTTACAGCTCATCAAATGCCGCTCGTTCTGATAAAATCTGTTCGGAGATATATGTCTCCGGAGGGCTACGTGCCAAAGTTGTATGTACTTTAGAACGAGCGGCACCATGGCGACCACCGGAACTAAGACAAGAAGAATTGGGCAATTAGTGTATACATGTGCAATTGCATGTTGTCTTAAATGATAGTGATCACATACAGCTTGTAATCTCGTATCCACGTGTTTTCAGTTGGGTAAAACATCAGAGATGCACAACATATGACGTTGTCACATTTGTGGTAAAAAGAATAGCTCGGTTGTAAAGGTGCATGCATGGAAGCGTCTGCCCGTCTACCGATTAGAGAAATCTATTCTATTATATACTAAACGCAATATACGGGTGTTTTTTGAGGCACCATGTTAAACCATATCACTATAATTAATTTTAATAGTTAGATCTAAAATTTATGGCTAGCATTTAACTAGAAATTAGCAGTTATGTAACCTCATAATGTCGTTTGACACGACCCATTAATTGAAGTGGTGGACCTCTATATAGATTAGATAGATTAGATCGTTTAACAATCCGACCAAAAAAAAAATACCACACACACCTTATTAGTGTTAGATGTATATATTTGTATATTATAGTTTCCCCATATGTTAGGGGGCTTCCTGCATATTCACACCTATACCCATACTATATATTGTGACCTTTGGCCCCAGAGGAATATATGTTGCATATTCCTGACATGGTATCAGAGCTAGGTTAGACCTTTTTATGCAACATCGTCACAGCTGCCATCGTCCCTGTCGTCGTCGTTTTTTCGACGTCGCCGCCACCGGTTGCCGCTGTCTCCGGCCATCTTTCCGGCCACCTCCTCCTCGTCATCTGACCGGCCGCTCCGTCTGCTGGTTTCATCCCGCTCGGATCTGGGCGAGATCCGGTCTCCGTCTGCTGGTCGTTGCCCGTTCTCCCGATCCAGATCGGTCTGTGTTCGGCCTCCAGATCGCCCGCCCGGACTCCACGCGCAGCACGCGCCCCGCCAGCAAGCTCCTGTCTACCCGGCCTGCAGGTGCACGCGCCCAGGCGCACGCCTCCCTGCATCGCGCCGCCCGGCTGCTGCAGATCCCGGCCCGCCCGGCTGCTCCCCTACTTCACCTGACGGAGCCCGCCCCTGCTGTAGATCCCGGCCCGCCCGGCTGCTCGCCTGCTTCACCTGACGGCGCCCGCCCGCCTCCTCCTACTCGCTGGCTTGCTGCAGATCCCGCCTAGCTTGCTGCAGATCGCCCGCCTCCTCTCTACTGGCTCTGATCGGATCTGCCGACAACAACTTCTTTTTCGTTGGATCTGAGAATTAAAAAAAAAATTGAGCGATGTCTTCTGCATCGGGCTATGTTGCGATTCCTCGCTGTCCAGTGATCTTCGATGGCGCGAATTACCATGATTTCGCTGCCTTTATGCGCGTTCACATGCGCGGTCTCCGTCTTTGGGGTGTGCTCTCCGGCGAGGTCTCCTGTCCGCCGTGCCCCCCTGCTCCTGTGGCTCCCCTTCCACCGACGCCGATTGTTTTCGGTGCTGATGCTTCTCAGGAGGCCAAGGATGCTGCTCAGAGTGCTGATGATACCGCTGTTGCTGCTTATGACCTGAAGTTCAAGCAGTACTCTTCTGATCTCGAGGCCTATCGCCACGCTCTGACTGCTTACACTCATTGGGTTGATGAGGATGCTCGTGCTGCTGCTGTTCTCACCTCCAGTGTTCTTTCCCAGTATGCTGCTGAGTTCATGAGTCTCCCTACTGTTGTCGCTCAGTGGGCTCATCTTCGTCAGCTCTACCAGCCGTCTGGGGATGCTCTTTACCTGTCTGTGGTCCGCCAGGAGCATGCTCTCTAGCAGGGTGATTCTACTATTGATGAGTTCTATACTCACAGTGCTGCTATCTGGCGTGAGCTTGATTCTCTCCGTACTGCTGTTTGTGGCACATGCTCGTGCTGCCAGATTGTGCCCTCGGATTTGGAGTTTCACCGCATCTATGAGTTTCTGTCACGGCTCCGTCAGGAGTTTGAGCCTCGGCGTGCTCAGCTGAATGCTCGTGTTCGTGTTCCGCTCTCTGAGGTGTTGTCTGAGCTTCGGGCTGAGGAGACCCGTCTCCGTGGTGTTGGTCTTCTTGCGGTTCCATCTGTGCTTGCTACTCGTGGTCCTCCTATGTCGTCTGCTCCCTCGACTCAGTCGCGGTCCTCTGTGCCGCCGCCGATACTACCCACTCCTACAGGTCAGGGTCAGAGTCCGCACCAGTAGTTTCAGGGACAGAGTCAGCACCAGCAGGCTCGTGGTCAGGGTTGTCGTGGTTCTCTTAAATCCTTTGCTCTCTTCTTGTAACAAGGATGGCCACACTTGGGCCACCTGTTATACACGGGATCCCAGTTTACGTCAGCAGCACCAGGCTCGTGGGCAGTCGGCTCCTTCCGGCTCTTCAGCAGTTTCTCTCTCTGATCAGGACATTATCAGGAGTCTTCGCGGTGCGCTTCTTTGCTCAGTGCTCTTCTTCGACATGTCTTCTGGTTCTATGGTGATTCTTCCGACCTTCTGACCACCACCCTCTACACAGTCAGGTATGTCCCCGTGGTATCTGGATTCTGGAGCTTCTTTTCATATGACCTCTGAGTCTTCTTTTCTGTCCGCTCTTCGTCCTCTCCCTTCTCCTGTCCGTGTTTTCACGGCTAATGGTACTTCTCTTCTTGTTTCTAGTCGGGGCACTCTTTCTACTTCTTTTTTTTGTTCCTGATATTTCTCATGTCCCTCTTCTTAAGATGAATTTGTTCTCTCCTAGCCAGCTTAATGACTCTGGTTGTCGCGTCATTCTTGATGTTGATTCTTGTGTTGTTCAGGACTGTCGGACACATGCCCTGGTTGGAGTTGGCCCTCGCAGCCGTGACTCTTCAGGACTTTGGGAGTTAGACTGGCTTCGTGTTCCTTCCGCTGCCACTTCATCTGCCAGTTCTTCTCCGGTCGTCGCCTCTGCTACCAGCTCCTTTCAGCAGTGGCATCATCGTCTTGGTCACCTTTGTGACTCTCGCCTATCGTCATTAGTTCATCGTGGTCTTTTGGGGTCTGTCTCAGGAGATGGGTCTTTACATTGTCAGGGATATAGGTTGGGTAAACAGATTCAGCTTCCCTGTTGTACTAGCGCATTTGTATCTCAGCGACCTTTTGATTTACTTCATTCCGATGTTTGGGGTCCGGCTCCTTTCGCTTCGAAAGGGGGCCATCGCTACTATATTTTATTCATCGATGATTTTTCTCGGTACACTTGGTTGTATTTTATGCGCTCTCGCAGTGAGGTGCTCTCCATATATCAGCATTTTGCGGCCATGGTCCGTACTCAATATTCTACCCCCATTCGTGTGTTTCGTGCTCTTTCTGCTGGTGAGTATATCTCCCAGATGTTGCGAGGTGTTCTTGCTGAGCAGGGCACCCTTGCTCAGTTCTCCTATCCTGGCGTCCATGCCCAGAATGGCGTTGCTGAGCGTAAGCATCGACATCTTCTTGAGACCAATAGTGCCATGATGATTGCTTCTTCGCTTCCGTCGCATTTCTGGGCTGAGGCTGTTACTACGTCTACTTATCTCATCAATATTCAGCCTTCTGCCGCTCTGCAGGGTGGTATCCCTCTTGAGAGCCTATCTGGACAGTCTCTAGACTACTCCATGCTTCGCTTGTTTGGTTGTGTTTGCTATGTTCTTCTTGCTCCTCGCGAACGCACCAAACTGACCGCTCAGTTTTTTGAGTGTGTTTTTCTTGGATACAGTAATGAGCATAAGGGCTATCGCTGTTGGGACCCCGTTGGTCGTCGGATGCGTATCTCTCGTGATGTTACTTTTGATGAGACGCGTCCTTTCTATCCTCGTCCCACCGCTGGTACCTACCCGGTGGAAGATATCTCTTTTCTTCTCTTTCCTGACACACCTCCTTCTACTCCTATTGTGTCTTCTTCAGGATCTCCTCCCCCTGATGTCTCTTCTTCGACACCGTCCTCCTCTTCTCCGTCTAGTTCTCCTAGTTCTCCTCTTTCTCCGGAGTCTTCCCCTGCTATTCCTTCTTCTTCATCGTCGTCTCCTGAGTCGTCTTCCTCTGATGAGCTTCCCTATACTCGTCCTGTTCGTCAGCGTCGTGCCCCTAACCGTTATTCTCCTAGTCAGTATGGTCTTTCTGTTGCCTCCGAGCCGACTTCTTATCGGGATGCTGAGCATTATCCTGAATGGCAGCTGGCCATGGCTGAGGAGATAGCTGCGCTTGAGCGCACTGGCACCTGGGATCTTGTTTCTCCCCCTCCCGGTGTTCGTCCTATCACATGTAAGTGGGTCTATAAGATTAAGACCCGCTCTGATGGATCTCTTGAGCGCTATAAAGCACGCCTTGTGGCTCGTGGTTTTCAGCAGGATCATGGTCGTGAACTATGACGAGACTGTTGCTCATGTGGCTCATATGACCACTGTGCGTACTCTTCTTGCTGTTGCTTCTGTTCGTCACTGGTCTGTGTCCCAGCTTGATGTTCAGAACGCCTTTCTCAATGGTGAGTTGAGTGAGGAGGTTTATATGCAGCCTCCTCCTGGGTATTCTGTTCCCGAGGGGATGGTTTGTCGTCTTCGACGTTCTCTTTATGGCCTCAAACAGGCTCCTCGTGCCTGGTTTGAGCGCTTTGCTTCTGTAGTGACTGCTGCTAGTTTCTCCCCTAGTGCTCATGATCCAGCGCTGTTTGTTCACACTTCTCCTCGTGGACGCACTCTTCTTCTTCTCTATGTTGATGATATGATCATTACTGGTGATGATTCTGAGTATATCGCCTTTGTTAAGGCTCGTCTTCGTGATCAGTTCCTTATGACTGATCTTGGTCCTCTTCGATACTTTCTTGGGATTCAGGTTTCTTCTACTTCTGATGGCTTTTACATCTCCCAAGAAAAGTATATTCAGGATCTTCTTGCTTGTGCTGCTCTTGGGGATGAGCGCACTGTTGAGACCCCTATGGAGCTTAATGTTAAGCTTCAACCTACCGATGGTGATCCTCTTTCTGATCCGACGCGTTATCGTCATCTTGTTGGGAATCTTGTTTATCTTGTTGTCACTCGTCCTGACATCTCTTATCCTGTTCATATTCTGAGTCAGTTTGTTTTTGCTCCTACCACTGTTCACTATAGTCATCTTCTCCGTGTTCTTTGTTATCTTCATGGTATGATCACTCGTCGCCTTTTCTTTCCTCGTTCCAGCTCCCTCCAGCTTCAGTGCTATTCGGACGCTACGTGGGCGAATGGTCCTTTGGATCGTCGTTCCCTTTCTGCTTACTGTGTGTTTCTTGGTGGTTCGCTCATTGCTTGGAAGACGAAGAAACAGACAGCGGTTTCCCGTTTGAGTGTTGAGGCTGAGTTGCGTTTTATGGCCTTGTTGACTGCTGAGGTGACCTGGTTACTATGGTTACTTGCGGATTTTGGGGTCTCTATTATCATACCCACTCTGGTTTTGTCTGACAGTACAAGTGCTATTAGTGTTGCACGTGATCCGGTCAAGCATGAGCTTACCAAGCATATTGGTGTTGATGCTTTCTATACACGTGCTCAGGTGCAGGCTCAGGTTGTTGCGCTTCAGTATGTGCCTTCAGATTTACAATTGGCGAATTTCTTCACGAAGGCACAGACCAGAGCGCAGCATGATTTCTTACTCTCCAAACTCAGTGTTGTGGATCCACCATGAGTTTGAGGGGGGGTGTTATATGTATATATTTGTATATTGTAGTTTCCCCATATGTTAAGGGGCTTCCTGCATATTCACACCTGTACATGTACTATATATTGTGGCCTTTGGCCCCCAGAGAAATATATGTTGCATATTCCTGACAATTAGGACGTAGCGCGCCAAGATTAATATACCTGGTAGCCCATTAGAAAAAGATTTAACAGGTTCGCTAGGCCAGGATGGTGGACCTCTATGTAAGACTAGATCGGCTGACAGCTAGCCCACCCAAAAAAAAATGTTTCCGTCACCTTAGCAAAAAAACGTGTATACATGGTAGGGTTGCTAGATTGTTTGTTTCCTTCGAGTGATACCAGGATATCGTGCATGTACATCTGACTCAAAGAAAACAAATATACCTAACATGGTTTGGACATAATGAAATATTCTTTCTTCGGTTACAAAAATTAACTCTTAGAAAAACAAATTGCCTTCCCTCAATTTTCTTTTTCTTTCATGTACTTGGCTGCTTTTTCTATGTATTATACTAGCTAGGAGATTAATCAGTCATACAAGTGCATCTGAGTACCACGCCGAGAAGGTAGAACATGAAAGATCATTGCATGCAACGTGCAGGATACGAAGTCTCGCAATCATGCTAATCCACATAACTGGGGCTGCACGTTTGCCTAGGAACACTAATATTGCTTCCACCAAGAAAAGCACTAATATTTCTATACAACTACAAGAACACAAAGTTAGTGCCAGAATTATTTGGTATCATATTTAATAATTCTACGATAAAACAAGTCAGTTTGTGTCCTCTAATGTAGTCCCATTAAACAATAAGAAATGCACATACTGCAAAATTTATGAATGGTGCCATTGCTTCAGATTTCAAGCTCTTATTTTTGGAAAAATAGGATAGCACAATTCATCGCCATACATAAGAAAATTATTACTATATTTTAACCAATTGATATGACAAATAACATGACATATGACTCTAGCAAATTAACTTAGACAGTTAAAGTTAGTTTCCAATGAATTTGAACCCATAATAATTAATCAATTTTAGAACTTGGAAGTCCATAAACTTTACATAAATATTGGCTGTAAATTTCCAACTTAGCATTTGTGGTGGGCTTCCAAAAAGTTTACAGCTTTAATCAGCCATGATTGAGAGGATGTCAATTCTAACTCAATATTTACAGTTTGTTTCCAAAAAATACTATGGCCATTATTTTTTCAAGCTTTGTTTTGTCTATGTGGCATGGTTTTTTGGGGTTGAATGGTGGTACTCTGGACTAGAGTGTATGATTGTGTGTTAGCACCCTCACGTAGACAGCCAGATTAGAGTAGTAGAGATAGATCAGTGCGATATGGTTTATACCCTCTGCCACAACTAATGTTGCTAGCAATATGTGTGCAAAAATGATGATGGGTCTCAACTAGCACTTTATTGTTTCTATCTATATAGTTCAAAACAATTCAAGTTATTAGAGAATATGGCGTTGTAATTGTATATTTATCTATATATATGTTTCTAATCATGTGAATCCAATATTTTTCCCATAATATTGTGGTGGTATAACTACAATACATACATAGGACTGTTGATGACCGATTAATTAGGGAAGAACTTGGTAGTTGGGTATTGGAATTGTAAGAATGGCTTCTATGGAGGACTTAATTGATGACATGTCAATTGATCTCGGGTAATCATGTTACATGAAACAACTACTCATGTTATTACTATGTAGAAAGACTAGACTAAACAAAAAAAGATACAATGAGAGAAATAAAAAAATGGATAAATTATGGCTACCGTAGTTTCAAAGTAGATCAAGAGGTAGATAAGACAGGAGCCATTAAATAAAAGTTCCATCTAATTTAAGACAACAAGTTCATGATATTAATTTAATTTATAATGACATGATATAAACAATTGTCAGAGTGTGTGTAGAATGTCAAATATTCTAATATTAATGGATGTCATTGGGCATTTTAGAACGAAGTGATTAAATGAGTGAACCGATAGATTTGGAAAATATAAAGCGAAGCTTCTCATGCTATAGTTTCCCTTCCTTCCCTACCTCACAAAGTGAATCTACTCCTTGCTTCACTGGAAAAACATAATTTGTGTAAAAGTCATGGGGCCTTTGGTCCAAGGGTGTGGTATTACAATAGACCATGACTACTTGATATTTGTAATTAAGTGTGATCTAGCATATATTATTATGTAGACATCAACTTAAAGTTGATTAAATATTTAAAATCATTCATCCATAAATTAAATACGACTAAAAGAGCTTTCCTGCACACGTGATATTTTTAATTTACCTTAAACTTTTTTCACTACACACATATTAAACTTGACCATATAATAGAAATCTCTATAGAGATGTACATATATTTTCTCGACATTATCAAAAAATATTGCTGCTAACTTTTTGGTACATGATAATTAATAAATACTTAAATGTTTTGATATATATATATAAGATTATGCCATGAAGGGAGGAAATACGAGCAAAACATTTGTATAAAAAAATAATATACGTATTCATACCCAAAATAATGGTCAAAATTGCATCTTACATATTTAGCACATCTAGATGGTGAACTTTAAAAAGAGAGGAAGAATGTGATGTATGCTAGAACCACTAAGTAAGTGAGAATAGAAAAATCTGCACAAAATAAATAAATTTGTTACTTCATGAAGAAAATTTATTTTTCTATTCTAAATATTCTTGGCTGAACAAAAAATTATTAATGGGACAAAATAAAAAAATACATCTTAATTTAAATTTAGGTGCTAATGACTGTCATCGCCTCATATTTATTGAAGATCAAAGCAAAAATATCATCCAACTTGCTTTCCAGATTGTAATTAAACAAACCTATTAAACATCATGTCGAAGCAACATATATGGTCAATAATATAGTATAATAATATTTTAACAAATTTAATACCTACTTGTAACACCCTCAGAATCGGCCCTATGCAAGTTTCAGCGCTTCCCGCCAAACCCGCATAGAAACGATTCAAAGGTGCCCACCAGGCACTTGCGTGCGGGTGGAAAACGAAGTAATAACATTACACAACAGTCCTCGATGGGACCCATAGAACAGGGATATATATAACAGCGACTCAATGAGTCAAGAATACAGATATAATATACAAAGATCCAAATCACCTTGAAAATGATAGAGCATCCCGCTACGGACAAGATGCAAATGGGGCTAAGAGCCCTGAAGAATAACCAATGGCGTCCATAACCTTGAGCCAAGCCGGAGGGTAACCACGCTAACGACGTCGATCTCAAATCCTGCTTAAACAAAAGGGTGCCGACAAAGGGCAAAGGAAAAGAGAGCGGTCAAGATCGAGGCAAGACACGGTGAGGCTAGAATTCGGTCCTCGCCTACATAGGTATAATGGTGGATCAAACGCAGCGGCATGCACTAAACAACCTATAGAGACGCGATACAACGCCGGCTATCGAGAGGGTAAGAAAGACCTATTCGAACCAACTTGATACTACCACCAAACAAACCCATCTGGTGTTTCCCTCGAGACCAAACGAGGAAGTCAACCGAACTCACGATTGGCGATTTAGTTATTCGATTATCGTTGTAGCAATTACTAGTCGGTGAGATAATCATCACGATAAAATAAGTGGGCGTTTAGTTAACCATTCCATTGTAGTTGCAACACTTACTAGTCAGATACAATTAACATGAGATATCCCAAAAACCCAGCAGTTGTTGGTACTTTTATTTAGCCATTCCGTTTTAGTTGCAATACTTACTAGTCAGATACAATGGTCGCAAGCGACAACCAAAACAAGCAATTGTTGGCAGTTTTATTTAGCCATTCCATTATAGTGAAGCTGGTTACTAGTCATTATAAAGTCAAATTTATAGCACTACTTTAGTTTTAGTTGTCTATGATCGAGATACTGTGCTCCAAGTCGTCCATAACCGCGGACACGCACTACAAGGAATCTGAGCTTCTATGACCCTCCATTTTCGTCACAAAATCATCACAGTAGTTCATCTATGACGATCTTATGACGAAAATGAAATCGTCGAAAGCTGGGCGTCGCAAATGAACAATAACGACGATTTTTGCGAAATCGTCATAACCGTCTATGACGATATTGGATCGTCATAACCTCTATGACGATTCAATATCGTCATGGACCATCTAGCCAGGCCAGGTCAGATCCGACGTGGCTGATCCGACGTGGCAAAATTATGACGAAATAAAATCGTCGTAGTCTGAATTCAGCCCAGTCCATTCGGTCATTTATGTGGGCCAAGCCCAATAATTCAAATAAGCTTTTCTAATCAATTCCGTTCAGCTACATGGCTCAAGCCCAGCATATTGGCCTTTTTATTTCTAGGCCCAGGCCTTTTTCTACAATGATTTTGTTCTGCATGTTTTGAATTATTCACTGCTGCAATTTAATATTGTTTGGGCCATAGCCATTTTAAAGCCCAAAAATTATTTGGATCATTTCTTACTAGCCCAAATATCTTTTGGATCATTTCCTATGACCGAGCAGTCAAGAACCAAAATCAAATAAATTTTCACAAATGACATCAAAAATTATAATGTATATTTCAATCAAGCCGTATTACATAACCTGGAATATAAAACATTTGGGGATATGTAGTATATTACAATCATTCATAGTTCAGACCACCCAAGACCATGTATAACTACCTAGAAAACATGACTATCTACTCCACTTTTTTGAGTATGCAATAAAATCTTCCCTTCTTCCAACTTCAGCCTTGAGCTCCTGTATAAGAGAGAAAAAGATGGCCATCGAATCAGAATGAAATCATATCTTCTAGCAATAACGTAGAAAATTAGAAACACAATAAATAATAGATTTACAAGAACCCAACTCCAAATCAACAGATTGCAGTTCACAAACTAATTGCTATTAGCACTCAAATATACACATGTAGTTCATCAAATGCACGACCTAGACACTACAGGTACTAGATAGAACAAATATACTAGCACACATTAAGCTCCAGGAAATGCTCTGTGTATACGAAAAGAGCAGCAGCAAGAAAATTAAGCTTCAGGAAATACTCCACAGGTTAAGCGGGCAACAAAAACGGGAACCTAATAAAACGCTATTCAGACAATACCTTTCCACATCACATAGGAACTCGACAAAATAATATGTCATGGAACCTTGGCCTATCAACCAAGTAATAAAGGAATAGGATGGGAGAGATCAGAGACTTATCTAATCCATAAAGGGAACACCCCTGTCGTGGCAGCGTGCTGATATCGACGCTGCAAATGTGGTAACATGGCAAAGGATGATGCGCTTCAGCACACAAGCAGCAGGGCTAGCTCCTTTGGGTCTGCGAGAACAATGGTTTGGGTCAATAAGGATCAACAAAAAACTTGGAGCTATCAGGATGGGAATGTTGATCTGGCAATGGCTCCGTAGAATCTGCGCAAACAAGACAAAGTTAATCAGACGATATAGAAGAATTTTTAGCTCAAACTGTTTGCTGCTCAAGAGTTTTAGGGGAATGGAACAGATTGTGTAGGCTATACATAGTACATAGTATGATCTGTTTACAAGCAAAACGGAACAGATTGTGTAGGCAACGCTACTATGTACATAGCACACGGTATTACAGGAAGAAGTAGAATAGGATTTGTCCCACTGGTATGTCTCAACTAAAATTAGAAATATGTAACTACAAACACCAAAAGTATAACTGTGAAGATGGTGCTAGGCGAGGATGAAATATTGGTTGTTCATATAGTGGAGATGGTGAGGTATTTGTGTATAGTGCAATAGTAGAATTTATTTATTAACATAAAAAAATAGTAGAATTTATTTCTGCCCACAAGTATATGCGAATTATTCTCAGCAAACATTGATGACTAGGTCCCACCAAGTTTGACTATCTAAACCATCCATTAAGTGTGACAGCTGCTAATCGGATCATTCACAGATTTGAGAATTTCTATACTAGTATACTATTTGAAGGAGTTCAAAGAAAAGTATTTGGCACTCTAAGACTTAAAATAAGAAAATAGCATTTTAATTATTCATTCATTAGCATATGTTGGTTGGTTTATGCCTGCACGAGAGAACTTAAATTGTGTTACATGTGAAACCAAATGCCAAACCTACCATGGGAAATCCCAAACCCACCATCACACATCAGCGCTCATGGTCTCGAGACACAACCCATCGCTTGTCATCAGATTTCCAAAGAAAAGAGCTATGAAGAAAACAAACAAAAGACAGAGGAGAGTGATTGATCATAGATCATTAAAACCAAAACTAGTTTGCTTTAATGGATTGAGAAAACCAAGAATCACATGTTCCTTGGAAGCGGCGGACCAACAAAACACAAGCACGGTGGATGGCTATTTCTATGTGTGACAACATACCGTGGTTGGCATAGCTACATCCAAAATCTCCTTGACCAACTGCCCTCCGGACTCATCACGCCACCTCCCTTGTTAGTCTATTCCTGCTGCGGTTGAAAATTGGGTGGATGCATCCACAAGAAACAAAAGCAGAGGTTCGACAACCGATATAGCTAACCAAGTGGGATTAGTATCGGCTAAGCTTCGCCAAGGCCTCCGCTTTCAAGTGCCCGAGCCAGATAATGAAGTCTGGGCTTGTCCAGACAAGCTAAAAATTTATCGTCGACACGATCCAAACAAATTTCCCGAAGCTCCGGCGTGCATGCCATAGCAGACACCAACCAAACAATCTCTGCGCCTATACCATCCTGCAGAGGATAATGGCCTGCATTGGCCTCCCTGCATCGATTTTGAAACAACAAATATGATAAAAGTAAAGTTGCGAAGAACGGCAGATGACTAAAAGTCTAAAAGAACAATCTTGGGGCCAAGAAGGAGAATATATTCATATAAAATAATTCAGCTCAGATTGTACATATTCGAGAGTTCACAATCAAAATGGAACAAATTATCTTGGGGGACGTAAGCGAATAGCATCTCCCAGACAAGTAAGCCAGTAGTAATATTGATCTCAAAATTTGAAACAAGTAGTTGCAAACACTCTTTTATGCGTCATGTAAAAGTGGTACCATATATTACCAAAGTAGTCTAACTTCTAAACTAGGAAGGTTAGAATAAAGAACTTATTCAAGCTGTTCTTGCTCTGAGCGATAAGTCGGGCTCTTATTTGTGACTCTAGCAATTATGCATTTATTTCAAACCCATCGAATATAGATGTCAACATGACAGAATGTCTAAATTAAAACTTTCTTTTTGTATCCTTATATTTATAAAAGAAAAGGCGTAAAAGATGCAATGTGCTTGGATGAAGCAATTTTCATGAGGTGAGCAAACAATTGAAAGGTAAACTGGATCTATACTAGTATTCCCTCTACACCTTGAACCAAAAGTATTCATCAAGATTCAAGAATAATTGTTGTGATATAGCATTTCCTTGATTTCATGGCTGAAATAACAATGGATGCATAAGAGATGTGAAAGATCCTTCCTGTTGTCATATTCCCTCTAAACAGCGATTGGAACAAACAAAACAGTAAATCGCAATAATGTTCAATCATAATAATGAACTATTAAGCATAATAAACAAGAATCACAAGAAAATGACTAGTGCTAAATCACTTCATAATAATGAACTACTAAGCATTAGACAAGGTGTGTGTAAATTGTGAAGTGAAGGACATAACTAGGATGCAATAAAACATTTACCACTTCATATTTTCGGTGAAGACAATGATGGCGGGAAGTTGGTATATATCCATGTCTTGGACATGGCAAACCCAGAAGATTTACTACAAACCCTCTCAAGCTGCAATGTCTTGACATCAAATGAGATATATTCCAAGTCTGATTGAGGAGTTGATCCTATGAACCGCATGGCTCCAAACTTTCCTATGAGCAAGTACCTCCCAGCTGCAGTTTTGATATGATGTGGCACGTAACCTAGTGAGATTGTCTTCTCCAACTGCCACTGGCCAGAACTCTCATCTTTGTTTCCCCTGATGTAATAATAGAGATCATATTTGCCAGCTAGAGTTTCATCAAGTATACTGAACAGTATACTGCAAGTACTGCAATCCCCTGATGCAATAATAGTGATCAACTAAAACTATCAACAAGGCAATAGCAAGTACTGCAATCACAATGTCATTACTGTGATCACTAAAGAAAACCTAATAAGCAAAGGCCAGTATTTTATTCTCTCGTGAACACAAATCGCACCAGCAGATGTTATACAAGGAAATGGTTCATATGAAGAGGAAAATTTATGAGTGATCAATATGAAGGAATACCACGGAAGAGTTGAATGACGGGACAATGCAAAACTTCTACACAAACTATACATGAAGTTATGCAAGTATTCATCCATGAGTTGACGTAACATAATTGAACAAGAAAACACAATGACCAATGTTTCCACTTAGCTTGGCACACTTGAATGAAACCAAATGACTAGGAGAAACAAGCTTAGGGGCAACACACGAAGATGGAGAAGCCGGGCCTCGGTTGAGGTGTTACAATGCTTGTGGTTCTTTGTCTAGGCGTATATGTCGATGGATACAGAGCGATTGACTTTGTGACACCACGGTATGGACTATATATGGTCTTCAATGGTTATTGCACGAAAGATTGTGTACTTCAGTTCATGTAAGAATATTCTAGCAAACAAATTGCCTTTATGAAAGTATTCTATATAGAATGGAAGTACGAGAAATCACTAGTTATTGTGTTATTGCCTTCATGAAAATATTCTATATATAATGCAAAAAATGATGGAAAAAGATAACAGGAAGGGAGATCGCTGTACAATTCTTCTAGCAAACAAGTTTGTAATTATTTGTTTCTCCTCATTCTTATAGTCAACAAGTTTTTGTTACAAGTAAGCGAACATAGTACATCCATGGTCTTGCAAAATCTGGAATTTTCTATCTACTACCGTGATTCTTTAAGAAAACAAAAAAAGAACAGAACAAATAATGTTTTAGAATTGTTGGATCGAGATGCCACAGAAGGACCATATCACTTCGGGCATTGATGTACCAAACAAAGATGAATGTACACTTATGGCATTGATGTACCAAACAAAGGACCATATCACCAGGTTTATACAGTAAAACATCATTCATGTACTGTCATCTATAAAGTGTCTAGTGAAGCCTACAAAACACTTATGAGTAGAGAGAACGCACAAATAATATTTGTAAGACAAAATATAACAAAAGCAATTGTAGTTCAGCTAATCATTTAGATTAGGCCATGTACACTGCAGACACTATCCAGGGACGCTGGAATGGATTTCCTAGCGGCCAGTCTTGAATCCCATCAAACTCCGGGATATTTCCTTGCGTCGACGCTAAACGAATCATCGGCGTTATGCCTGTTTTATGCCGCACAACCCAGTTCTGAAGCTATCGCTAGCAGCCCAAGGTAGCTACTCGTGTTGGAAGCTTGCGTGCTTAAATGAATATCCTTTTTTCTGGTATTATTTTTTCTCATCTAAGCGTCTGATTAAGCTCCTACCATAGTAAATGCCCTTAGGGAGCAAAACTAAGCACAGGGATATAAACAGAAGTGCTAACAATTTGCTGCATCTAGGGGCATTAGAGAAACTTGGGTTGGGATTTGAAGTTTTGCACCACCACCATCTTGCTAACAAGGGGGAAAGTTATGCTGGTATATTTTCGTTCTAGACTACCTCCGTTCTGGAATCGGGGGGTTGGTGAAGGAGCTTTGTCCGGGCGTCGGGGAGTTATCTTTGTGGTGGCGTGATTGCCTCTGGACACCAGATTTTGCCATCTTCTGGGTGGCTCCTTGGGTGGATGCAGGCGATGTTACGCCAACCAAAAATCTGGAAGGGGTGCGAGTAAACAGAACATGATTAGAGCATGAACAATTGAAGAGGATAAAGGGAGGAACCGGAGATAGTGGATCGCTGGATCAGAACGTGATGGTACTTACTTGTAGGTGAAGTCGTGGTGCCTCGTCCGATCCGGCCGTCACGATACCGCTCTCGGATCCGCAGGCAGCCTTGGCGGTGCGAAGAACGAAGGATGAGGATGGCCTCGTGGCCTGTGCTCTCGGACAGGGTGTGAGGGTGGGGTGGGCACGATGTCTGCGGTGGGAGAAGGATGCAGGCGGTGGAGGTGGCGGCGAGAGAGTAGGAGGGCGCGTGATTCCGGGCTAGGGTTTCGCCACGAGGGTGGCGGAGGTTGGTGCGGATGGGAGAAGTGACATCCATGTCGTGGTGGTGCGACGAGCAAGAGGAGGGGGTCAGGGTGGGAGGGCCGGCGCTTAGCTTAGAGAAAGGGCGGCTTCGGAGAGAAAGGAAAGGGGCAGCGCTGAGAGAGAAAGGGATGCGTGCGTGGGGATGTGGGGCGGGCGAGGGGAAATGTTTTAGGGTTAGGGTTTGCCCGCGCGCTGCTCTTCTCGAATTGGTTTCCCGCTGTTTGACTATAGACACATGGACATGCCACGTAAGCATAACTGTTGATGTGGCCAATGAGTTCAATTAATTTATTTTATTTTAGACAATATGACGTTTTAAATTGGTCGTAATCGACTACAAATAAGGATCAAATATATACAGTGTAGATTATGAAGATTTCATCAGATGAAATTGTGACGATTCTAACAAAAACGTCGTAATTCTACTGGATTTTGACCTCTCCAAATAGCCTACGACCATCTTGTGCGAAATCGTCATAAATCTATGACGATTTCATTTCCCTTCACTACGAGAAGGTCACAAGTTGACACATTTCTTGTAGTGACGGTTTCAGAAAGTTTTACCCTGCAGGGGTGCACAAATAGCAACACACACTCGATCAATCTCGGAAAAACCAAATCAAAACCCAACGAGGCTTTCACGACAAAGCAATCACAAGATTCAGAAATATTTCAGGGGGCCACCCCATTAAGTATACCATAGCGAAGTTAGTGACTTGAGACGGACTCAAGGTTTGTGGGGTCAGAAACGATCGAACCCAAAACTGGGCTTGTCGATACCGCGAAAACGGGTCACGATCCTAAACAGTACATGTGCTCCTCGCACAATCGTAAATAAAGCAGTAAAGAATGGCATAAGTACAATATAGTAAATAAAACCTCAAACTAGTTTGTGGCCCCAAGAAATAAGAATGAATCAAGCTCTGGCTCAGGGGGGTCTCATAATCCTCCCGGATATGGATAGCGCGAAAATTGAAGGAACATGTATCAGGTACTCGGGGTCCTACGGGACACAAGTGGACGGTTAACAACCAAATAACATCTATTGCCCACTTGTGCCTCTGCTTACCTACTTCAATTTTAGTTGTTAAACAGTAATTAAAGTCTTGATCATCTCCAACAATAAACATGCGGCAAATACTCCAACAACTGTGGTACTTGGCGACACGCAACAGCACTTGAGCAAGCGACTACGACGCACAAGTCCAACTATCTACCAAACAACAGGTAATAGGATGTGTCCAAGGCAATATAAGGCTGCAAGGGATATCACGGGTACGAAAACTAGAGCATCGCAACACAGATAGCAATAGATCAACAGGAGGGAATAAATACTATAAAAGTAAGATAGGTAGAAAGGGGGGGAGATGCTCGCCTGATAAACATTGCCGAAGGTTCAACCGAAGATCGGGTCGACACTCGCATCAACTCAACGGCCTAGTCCGCGAAGAAGCAAAACACTAGAAGAAACACCGGATGCAATATTTAATACTACGGCAAAAGATCGGGCATGATGCATGCATGATGTATGACATGGCAAGGATGCGATGCAATTGGGCAATATTAAGCGGAACCGGGGTCCAGACAATTAGTTAGATGATTTATGTTATTTAGAACCCCCGCAATTAAATGTTGTAATAACAGGGCAAGATAAGTTACCGGTTCGCTACACAAATTTAAATAAGGCCAATATAAGACTAGTTTTGTCCGCATATGGGCCCCATATTCAATTAGGTTAATCGGCTTAAGGCCCCCAACCCACATGACAATTATGCATGCGAGTATGACAATTTAATATGCAACAATTTATATAGATGGCATTTATAAAATAGGGGCTCGGAAAAGGGGTCACACATTGGGTTCGACGATCTTGGGGTTTTCGGGGCTCGGGGTTCGGTCTCAGGGTTCAGGGTTCGACGGGATCGGTCTTCGGACTCCGGGGTCGGTCTTCGGATCTCAACATGGCCGGTCTTGGTGACGATCTTGTCCGATGGGGATCTTGGTTCAACATCATCGCGGTCTTCAGGTCCGAGAGGTAGACCTTGGCGTCCGAGGGAAGTTCATGTCGTATCCGTGACGGAGACCTTGAGGGTCCATGTTCTCGGCGAACTTGGCGTCCGGGAAGGGGTACTTGTCACACCGGGGTTCGGTCTTCGGAAAGATCTTGATCTTCGCACACCGGGCTCAGGTTCTCGTCCATCGGTTCCCGAAGAAGATATTGGTAGTGGGGATCGCCGTCTTGGGTGTCGTGTCAAAGATCTTGTCGACCGTGATGGACACATGCGGGATCCCTCTTTGATTGATGGCGACGCACTTGGATCAGGCATTGGTGGTCCTTGCTTCCGCTTGAGCACCAGTGGGCACACACTCGCGGAACGGGTCCAACAGCAGCACGACAAAGTTCACAGTTTAGCTGGCCGGGTCGGATCACTTTAGAGGCGAAAGAGTCCAGCGGCAAGCGGAGGGCGTCCACGGCAGCGGAAGGAAGGGAGGTACTGCAGGAGAAGGCGAGGCTTTGGGGCGTCGAAGGACGACCAGAGGAGGAGGCGACCGTCGACATGGAAACAGAGCCATGGCGGCGCTGCGAGGCCTGGCGGGCGAGGGTGGCAGCGGTGCTGCTGGCCGACGCGGAGGCCAGGAGGCGGCAGGAGACAAGGGAGCGCTGGAAGAGGTCGGGGCACACGGGGGCGGCGACGAGGGAGCCAGGGTGGTCGGCGACGACGGCGGTTGCCCGACGGGGAGGCGCGGCGGTTGCCGAAGAGGAGGCGCTTGGGAGGAGCTTGGAGGAGCCTCGGCAGCAGGGGACGTCGGCCAGAGGGCAGGGGGCTGAAAAAGCCTCCGGGCGGCGCCGGTGGAGACATGGTGGCGCGACAAGACGCGGGCGTAGGGCTCGCCTCGGAGACGGGAGCCGCTAGGAGAGGAGATGGCCGGGCAAGGTGCGGCAGTGAGGGAGCCTGCAGCGGGGGAGGCAGGGCCCGGCCGGAGGCGCGGGCGGGCAGGCGATGGGCTTCGGGTTGAGGCGGGCGAGGAGCTGCGGGGAGACGGCGGCCATGGGCGAACGGGCTCATGGGCGGCGAGCAGCGACGGGGCAGCCACCGGGCGAGGCGGGTCACGCAGAAGCGGGCGAGCAGTTCGCCCAGCCGGAGGCAGTGGCGGCGGAAGGAGGAGGCCGCGGCTCATGGAGGGAGGAGGCGGGCGGTCGCCGGGAGGAAGAGGTGGGCGGCCGGCGGGGCGGGGAGCTCGGCCGAGGCGCTGGGTGGGGAGCGGCGTGAGAGAGAGGGAGGATGCGGGGGGAAGAGGAGCGTCGGGGGAGAGTGGGGGCGAGCGACGCGTGGGGAGGTGGGGTCGGGGTGGGACCCGTGAGGGTGCGTGCGTGCTGTGTGGGTGTGCTGCTGGTTGGTGGGGTGGGGGAGTGGTGAGAGGTGGGGCCGACGGGTGGGACCAGGCGGCGGGGCTGGTGTTGAGTTAGGTGGAGAGAGAGGGTGGGGGTGGCTCGAGTCGGTGGGGGTGCAGCTGGCTAGGTGGCGGCAGTTGGTTGGGTGGGGGCTTGGCCAGGGTTGATGTGGCAACCGGTGATAGGTTGGGGTGAGGTGGAGGGGGGCAGGGTAGATTAGGTTGGGGTAAGATTAGGAATTAGACGGCCGGTGTTTGTACTGGGGGTGGCCGACTGGGTCGGATCGGCCCGGTTGGCTGCCCCCTAAAAATAATTAAACTTTTGTTGAATTAAAATAAACTTTTGTAAATAGTTTTTAGGCAAATAAAAGATCTGAACAGACTGATGTTTTAATTTGAAATAAAGACGGGGGCTATTTAGAAAACAAAACTAGGCGTTTCGAAAATAATTTCAGACAAACAATGCATGATGATGACGATGCAATGCACAAAAACAACGCGATTTTCTAGTAGTGGTTTTTGCGGGATGCCACACTACTTCATAGTGTGTTATTTTATTTAGTATAACATTTCATAGGCTTTAAAATAATACAACATACAATAAAACTATAAAGACAATACTAAGTCTCTTCGGTACTATAAAGATACGCCCTCGCAAATGCGAGGGCCACCATGCTAGTTATAAGAAAGTCTATATAACCGCCATAACAATTTGATGGTTGGACGCAGCACATCCTCAAGTTTATAGTGACACACTTAATCCTATCAAAGCATCTCTAACAAAACTTCTATAATTTAGATGAGGAAAAAACTCATTATCCCTTAATTTTTATTATTTGCTCCTCGAAAGGAAAGCGATTCCTAGATGAAATCCTAAATTTCACTCCCTAAACCTCATATTTAGCTTAGACATTCCGTTGAATAGTTGCTATTTGTTTTACATGAACAAAATCAGATGCTACAATGTTTAATGTCTTGCTGTTAAGATGATGTTGCCATTTATACATCGACTGCACGGTGACATTGCCACAAATATCGCACCAGACGAGGGTGTGGCCTTTGATGTCCAGCAGGAACAGTGCCGACGCCGCGCCCGCCACCACCGTCGTCCCCCTCCGTCCCTTCTGACCCGACCTCGTGACGGAGAGGCCATGTGGAGTCCAACCACCAGCGCCATCCTCCTCCGTCCTTCGTCGGCTCCTCCTCCTTCTTGGCGGAAATTGTGCCTAATATTCCAACCGGAATCGGCTGAGGGGTGGGCCTGTGCTTCGCGCAGTTCGGTTTACTAAGGATAGAAACCAAAATTACCGAACCTAATTCATGGAATAGCCGTGTCTGCATGAACAAGAGAGCACCGCGACAACAATATCTGCATGAACTTTCATGGAGTAGCCGTGTCTGATGCGATTAGTTAAACTCGTTGGCACCGTGACTGATGCGATTGGGCAAGTCCTGAGATGTCCACGATGAATTGCAAAATCAGTTGTGAACAAACAGGCACACGCGGAGTGAGCTGCTTGCCGCTTGATAAAGAATCAACCCAGCCAGAAACCCTCCCACATAATGGGTTTTCCATGTCACTCCCACCACGAAGCAGTCGCAGGAGAACATGGTCACCTGCATCGGCAATGTTAGAACTCTACATTGGTGTCTTCTTGGTGTCGTTCACATTCAATGCATGAAGTCTATGGCTGACTTCCTGCAACCAATCGAGCTGCGCATAAACAACAAAGCCTCGCGTATTCACTGAGCATATTGTTGTAACTAATGCAACAGTATATTTTGGTGCCAGAGCGGATGTTTTTTCCGATTCCTCCCATTTCTAGCATGGTGGAAGCATGCATGCATGCCCCCGGACATTACATAATTTATCAGGCTTCCTTCATTTGTTATTGCTCTCTATCTCTAGCACATCAGTCATATTTTCTTCGTGTTGGTTTGGTGCTGCTATATATAATACTTCCTCCAATCCATATTAAATTTTACTAGATTGAATATATCTATCACTAAAACATGTCTAGATATATTCATTTCAACGATAATTAATATGGATCGGAGGGAGTATATCTTACCAAGGAGAGATGGCTATGCATGCTTGCAAGTGTGAAGATTGGCGGTGTGGCATTATCTGCCTATTAAATTAAACATAAATATAAATCAGATTTCAGAGTACAAGAAGAAAATTCTGAAGTTTCGGTGTACATGTGATTCATGTCAGTAGTCTGCGCATACGATAATTAAATGCACCCGTTTTGGACATACTATCTGACTAGGAGCTTTTCTTTAGAGACATCATGCTCCACATGCTTGTTTTGCTCTAAGCTTTTGACATATCAACATCATTTCATCGGCCTCGGTAGGGAGATACGGGCATTGAAATCACATGTCCTAGACAAAAAATTATTACCTACACAACACAGTGTTACCAATAGAGCCTAAGCCTATTGCATCACATGATCATGCAAATGAAAAAAATTCGGCTGGCCTAATAAATGCTTGCAAATAAGTTCGTGGAGAGAGTACGATAATCGATAGAAGTAAGTGGTTACATAAACGAAGTGCATATAACTTTCGGATAACTTTGTACAACGATCTTGAAAAAGGAATGCAATGAACATTTTCCTATGAAATGTGGCTATGACCTTTTCACCACAAAAAAACATCAGGCTATAAACTAAACATAGTTGATAAGACGAGTAACACGTCACTAGCTATGATCTGAAAAGAGAATGACTCTAGACTAGCATTCTATAAATGTCAACCCTATACTAGCTTTCTATAAATGTTTGTTAAATTTTGCAATCATTTTCTGCAAAAAAACTCGAATTTGTCCCTTGTATAGTGCAAAGAGCTCCGTCGTTCTAAACTCACATCAGGGTGTGCGAAATGGGAAGTGTGATACTTTATATGCATAGTCGTCATCTCCAGGAGCAGCAGCGGCAGATGCTATGCAAGATGGATTTTGTAGAAGGCCTCATACCGGTGGGATCATAAACTCTTCTATGATGTATCTAGATGGTCTCAGGGAGTACGGTAAATTTTTAGTTTACAAGTGCACTACTAAATCGCCATTCCCTTTTTTTGTTGCATTCGAAAATATCCTTCCCATTCCACTTATGATTACTTTTAGCTTATCTTGTGGAAGAACATTATTTACTCTCGGTGGTTTACCTAACATGATGAAATTCAAACTTTAGGTGTCTTTGAGTTTTATGATTTTGTGCGAACTCATAATTGGGCATCTCTACTCCCCTCCCCCCCAAAAAAAATAACTCATAATTGGGCATCTCTACTCCCCTCCCCCTCCCCCCCCAAAAAAATAAGCCAGCCTAGTTTTTTTGTCGGTGGGATCAAAATCTTGTAAAGATATATGCCTCGCCACAACCTTCTATTCTTATTGTCACACTAGGGTTATTAGCACCCTCCACCCCAGCACCATCTTCTGCTTGCCTTGTGGGAAGAGCATGGAAGATGCCTTGACTCCACTTACAACAGCTTTCCCATTAAGAGCCTTCATATCATGCGATGTACTGATTTGGCAAACAGTGTTGTCAATTGCTTCAAGGGTAGTTTTCTTCAATGCGTCCTATTCCCAACACGCTGAGCACGCCTGACTAGTCTTTTTTTTTCATTTTTCTCTATAAAATATATGCTCATAAGAAAAGCAAAGGTAAGTCTGCAATCTAAACTACAAGACTATACAAATGAAGGAGAGAGCCTCCTTTCTAAGATATCCAATGGTCATGTTTAAAGAAAGTAAGTGTTACCACCGTATTTTGGCCAAAGACGGAGATGGGCCGTGATCAAGATGGGCTTAGAAGATACATATATTCAACGTGTTGTTGGATCGGCCTAGTGCGTAGATTTGGGCTGAATTGCCCGTGTATCTTGTATCATAGTAGGTTTCGTGTTTGTTTAGGTTCCGTTTATGTTTAGGTAAAGATAGAGTTGTAGAGTTATTCCAAAAGTAGAGAGTCTCCGGACTATAAATATGTACCTAGGGTTATTGAAAGAAGACAACAACCACGTTCACAACAAACACAATCTCGGCGCATCGCCACCCCTTGTTCTTAGGGTTTCTTTCGGGTAAGTGCCATGCTGCCTAGATCGCATCTCGCGATCTAGGCAGTATTTACTTATTCGTTACCTGGTTTTACTCGTACTGAAGCGTTGTTGATGGCGAGTAATACCATTATCATAGATTGTTTGAGGCTAGCATCAGTACTTTTCCATTACTATCATCGAAGTTATGCTACCTCTAGCTATCTCGCTACCCTTGCACCTTTTCCCAAAGTGCAAGGGTAGCACCTTGCTTGATCTTTATTTAGTCGATTCGATCTGTTATAGTTGTGCCTTGTTCGTCAAGGTTTAGTTTAATATCTGCGTAATCAGGCCTTACAAACGGGTTGAACGATCCAGTAATGCATAAAGACGTGGCTTATTCGTTCTAGAAGGGATGTTCCGGTAATTGGCTTTACGTTGGTTATTAGGCCTCCTCTAGGGTTAATATTCTTCATCTTTTGTACGCATTCGGCTCAATCACCGAGGATGTTCCAAATACGTGGTGAAAACATTAGACTATCGTAGATCGATTTAACTTGTAGTGATCAAGCAAAACCCCATGTTATCATAAATCTAACGCAGAACCATGGGGCGATCGGCTTTAGGAGCCGATTTACAGGGAAACCTGGGAGCCGATTACGGCTCGAATTTTACGTATACTTGTTTATCATGCAGAAATCAATCGAGCAATCCTTCACCTTCCTGACCAGGTATAGGTCAGGTGGCACGCCAACCAAGCCAGACGTGTCGGAGCTTTTGGGCCGTCACCGAGGGACCAGGGCCCACCAGAGCCCTGGAGCCTCCGCTCCTGTTGCCGCTGTTGCTCGCCGGTGGGTTTTGGCAGGCAACACATTCTGGCACGCCCGGTGGGACCTTCAACAACGTCTACATCAACACCCGACGCTGCGATGGAGAACAGACCAGTCACTTACGACGATCTGCCTAACGAGCACAAGGCCAAGTACGACGAGATCAAGGCCCTCTTCGAGGAAGACCTCATCAGCTCTTTTGAGAGGACCCGTACGCATGGCATCAGGTGGAAAGGGTTCTCCCCCGAGGGCGCTCTTAATGAGGTGGATCTGCGTTCCTTCGAGGAGCGCACTGAGCCCACGACAGAAGTCAACTACATGGTGGCTCATTCTTTGCACCGCCATTCTCGAGAGCCCGTGAACGCTGAGCGGTCGCGGTTTCGTAGTCCAGAGATCATGAAGCATCGATTTCTCGGGACCTACTTTAGGGACTCATCAGGAGAAAGACCGCCTGCATCAGGCCACAGCCCTGCTCACTTGCCGCCTCGAGCCGCCGAGCAGCGGCTTACGCTGTCACAAGGCGGAGGCGACCAGCGATTGCCAATTCCTGTTTGAGCCACCTAAGGAGATCCCACACGGATATATGCGCCTATGTGCCGGACTGCAATAACCTGACACGCACCAAACAGATTGCAACCGCAGGAGTTTCTGCGGCAGGAGTTCTTGGGGCAGGATCTTCCGGGGCAGGCGTGTCCGGAGCAGCGATGGTTGGGATGGACGCTGACAAACAGGCGTGGCTAGCCAAGTATGCCACTGGAACAAGTCATGAGAATCTAGCCCCTACAGCTCAAACAGTGGAGCAAATCGGCACCATCCTGAGGGACCAGTTCGGCTTCGTGCCGAAGAGAAGGACAATCGGCTATTCAAAGCCGTACCCCAACGAGTTTGATCTAATTCCGCTGCCACCCAAGTATAAGCTCCCTGAGTTTTCAAGGTTCAGCGGGTCAGAAGGGTCAAGCTCGATCGAGCACATAAGCCGATACCTGGCGCAACTAGGCATGATTTCGGCATCAGATCAGATGCGCGTAAGATTCTTTGCGCAATCTCTGACAGGACCAGCCTTTGGGTGGTACACCTCACTACCACCTGATTCAATTCATACCTGGAAGCAACTGGAAGAGCAGTTCCACATCCAGTACCATTCAGAGGCTACTGAGGCTGGCATTGCGCACTGCACAAAGCGCGCGAGGAGAAATCAGCCGAGTACATCCAGCTTCAGACCAAGAACCGATGTTACTCCTGCTTAATCGAGAAGGAAGCAATGAGCGATGCGTTGGGTCTCTCAAGACTCATCAAGGACTGGCGTTCTGTAGAGTACAACTCATTGGCGACATGGCCCGTAAAGACGATGTATGAGCAACGCCACCGAGTTGTACCAAGACAAATTCAAGCGTCCGATAAGCCCTGGTCGATGCAGAAGAAGAAGATCCCACGCAGGACCGGGAGGTGGCCGTAGCTGAATGGCTCGGGGCAGATCCGTGGCTGCAAATGGGTGAAACAAGAAGGGCCTGCGAAGGGTTCGACTGATGTGAGCAAAGCTGAGCGGATATTCGATCTGCTTTGAAGGAGAAGAATCGAGGTTACCCAAGGCCACAAAGTCCCTACGGCTCAGAAATGAACGGAGACCCTCGCAAGTGGCATCATTCGCTCACTCACACCACCAACGAGTGCAAAGAGCTTCGCCGCCAAATCCAAATGGCGATAGAACAAGGCCGTCGATCTTGGGCAGTTCGCCATGAAAGTGGACCCAAACCCATTTCTCAAGGCCAACATGGTAGAACTCAAGCCTCACGAGGCGTAAGCTGGATTTTTCGCTCAAGCATATGGCGTGGTCTGGGTACCACCATGACACGCATAAGGAGGACGGTGGTCGCCTCGGGCAAGGAAAGAAAGGAGGCTAGTCCATACGACCGCCCAGCCACGTTGACAAAGTACTTAACAAAGGAACAAGTGAGGAGAGTGCGATATCGAAGCCACATTCCACGCATCTCCTTAACAAGTATGAGCGCCAAGATACCAACGCCGCCAAGCGACAGTAGACGACGGAAGATATGAGCACCTTGCTAGGGGACCGCCGAAGAGAAGGAAGGCGCAGATGCATTGGGATTGTCCTTTCTTCAAGTATTGTTGGCGAGGAATGAGCCGATTGCCTACAATGACAACTTCCTAATGCAATCAGCGTAAGGAGGACACGAGGCCAGGTCGATTCAAACGCCTAGGGCCTTCCGCCCCAGAGCCGCCACAGGAGTCCGCCGAGGGAGACCTCGAGAAGCCAAAGGATGACAAGGTCGAAGACAGGTATCACCGCCCAAGGTGGTGCCCGACGGACTCGACACACCCAAGCGAGAGTGCAGCGGTGCGTAACTTAGAGGAAGAAGCGCAGATTCCACGCTTTGAAGAAAGCACGCCTGATCTGCCGGCGGAGGCAGGCTGTGAAACGGAAGACCGCCCGACCAGAAAGAGTGGCGCCCAAAAGGTAAAAGCCGATGCAAAGACATCGGGGCACAAACATGGTGTTCATTCCGTAATTCTGCGCGCCAAGAACCGATGAGCTACCCGTGACACGTTTGATCGCGCCCATGGCGGTTATCTTTGAGAAGCCACGTGAGAAGGGTTACAAACATCTAAAAGCCTCAGCACTGTGAGGTTACATCAATGGGCAACCTGTCAAGATGTTGGTGGACACCGAGCGATACCAATATCATGCCATACTCCATGCTACGACGCTTTGGGACGCCCACCGCAGATCTGATCAAAACCAACGCCACGTTGAGCGACTTCAACGGTCACTGGAAACGCAAGGCGATCGAACGTGGACTTGACAAAGGCAGGAAAACCGTACCCACGCCATTCTTCGTGGACAGCAAGAGCACTTACACGCCTTGCTAGGAAGGGATTGATTCACGCTAATTGCTGCATCCGTCCACAATGCATCGCTCGATCCAAAGGGATGGAGACGGCGGAGGTCATCCACGCAGACGATTCTATCGAGATCTCCATAGCTGGCATGAACGTCTGGGAAGCAGAAGACCAAGAGCCGATCTCTGGAATCAATCTAGACGGCTGCGAGCGTATTGAAGCTACAAAAAACGGGGTGAGGCTGGTCTTATCCACTGGCCTTACAGAGTAGAAAAGCCCACTATCATCCGTGGTACGGCCGATCCCTGCGATCGGCCACAAAAAATAAAGAGCAGCGATCATACGACAAGCAGCTCATGTAATCGTAGCAGAGAGAGGCTCTGCCACTGTAAAATAATAAGGTGTAAACCGTCCTTGACAGATGCAAGCAAAAAGGGGGCCGATTCAGGCGATCGGCCCAAATTATTTTTGTTGTCCTCACCCACCGTTTGCCCTGTGTTTAGCGTCGATTTGACAGGTGACGGAAAGCTAGGGTACGGGTTTACATCCGCTGATGAGCTAGAAGAGATCGACATTGGTCCTGGGGATAAGCCACGACCAACATTTATCAGCAAAAAGTTAGATCCGAGTCTGCGGGGCCCGATGATAGCCCTGTTAAAACAATATCCAGACTGCTTCGCCTGGGACTACACAGAGATGCCTGGGTTGGACAGGAGCATCATCGAGCATCGACTCCCACTCAAAAAAGGATTTCGGCCGTTTCATCTGCGAGCACGACAAATGAAGGCCGAAATTCTGGAAGAAGTCAAGAAAGAGGTCGAGAAAATGTTAACGGCCAAGTTGATCAGACCATGCAGGTATGCTGAGTGGATTTCTAGTATCGTACCTGTAGAGAAGAAGGGTGGCCAATGGCGTGTTGCTATAGATTTTCGAGATCTCAACAGAGCTACCCCAAAGGATGAGTATCCGATGCCGTGGCGTAAACATTAATCAATGCAGCAGCTGGTCATAAAATTTTGAGCTTCATGGACGGCAATGCCGGTACAACCATCTTCATGGCTCCGTAAGACATACACAAGACTGCATTCAGAGTCCTGTGGTCTGTGGGTTATTTGAGTATGTAGTCATGACGCTTTGGACTGAAAATGCCGCGCCACGCAGAGGGCCATGAATTATATTTTCCATGATCTGATCGGCAAACTGGTTGAAATATACATCGATGACGTGGTGGTCAAGTCTGCTTCAGCGCACGGATACTTGGACGATCTGCAACGCGTCCTGGACCGAACAAGAAAATTCGCCACGGATGAATCCAAAGAAATGTGCTTTCGGGGTGACGGCCGGTCAGTTCTTGGGTTTTTTGGTCCATGAACGCGGAATTGAGATCGGCCTGAAAAGTCAGGAGGCAGTACGGACAATGAAGCCACCCACCACGAAGAAAGAACTACAGTCCCTTATCGGCAAGATCAACTTCGTCAGAAGATTCATCTCCAATCTATCGTGAAGGATTGAGCCGTTCATGGGACTAGTAAAAATCAAACCGACGAGGAGTTCCCGGGGGTAATAACAACGAGCCTTTGACGAGATCAAAGAATATTTGACAAAGCCGCCAAGGTTAATCCCACCTCCGACAAAGCCGTTCTACATTTACTTGTCGAGTCGACACGCCCATCGCCTCGGTAGTGGTGCAAGTTTATGATGGGTTGGAGCGAGTCGTTTTACATAAGGTGAGGATGCCGGACGCAGACAAGGTACCTCGACATCGATAAGTTGTGCCTCACTGTTTTCACCGCACTAAGTTACGACATTTTGCTATCGCAGAGATCATCATCATATGCAAATCGACGTCATAAAGCACATGTCGGCTCCTATGTTAAAAGGCTGGCTGGGCAAATGGATGTTTGCATTGTCGAGTTTGACATCCGTATCAACCCGCCGAAGCGTTAAGGGACAAAGCGCCGCTGATCTTATCGCTGAAAGGATCAACACTAACATAGCCGCACCGTCCATAAGAGCGGGCTATGTTTTTCGACGGATCAGTTTGTGACGATGGCATCGGCATTTTTTACTCGTCGCCTGGGGCAACATTTTCCTTCTCCATCGATTGTCTACCTCGCACCAACAATGTAGCCGAGCACGAGGCGATATGCAAGGGATGGAGTTACCTCGGCCGAGCTAAGCAAAGGAAATTTTTGGAGACTCCAAGTTGGTGATTTCCCAGCTCACGGAGGACTACAAGGCGTAGAGCGAGTCCCTCTTCCCATTATGGCTGCACCGCCGCGATCCGATGACGCAATTCCCAGACGTCAACTTCACTTGGATCCCACGAAAGAATACCGAGGCGAACGATCTTGCGCAGATGGCTTCAGATACAAGGATGTGGTAGAAGGAGCCACGTTCGTGCAGCCTCGGAAGCGGACGACTGGAGAGCCGATATCTTCAATTACTTGAAAGATTCGGCTCGGGGGGCACCTAAACGGATAAGGTACAAAGCCATGAAGTACGTGCTTATTGGGGATGACATGTTTTACAGGACTCTGGAAGGACTATTGCTCAAATGCCTAGGGATAGCCGAGGCCAATCAGCTCCTACACGAGGTACACGAAGGCGCCTGTGGAACTCACCAATCGGCTCATAAGATGAAATGGTTGATCAGGCGATCAGGGTTTTATTGGCCCACCATGCTTGAGGACTGTTTCAACTACTACAAAGGGTGTCAAGCGTGTCAGAAATTTGGAAAAATCCAGATGGTACCCGCGTCAGCAATGAACCCCATCATCAAGCCTTGGCCATTCCGAGGTTAGGGCATGGACATGATCGGCAAGATCAATCCTCCATCAAGCAAAGGCCACATGTGGATTCTGGCTATCACTGACTACTTCACTAAATGGGTAGAGGCTGTCCCGATGAAGTCAAGAACTCAAGGATGTTATCAATTTTGTGAAAGAACATGTCATCCATAGATTCGGATTCCCCAAACTATCACGACCGATGGAGGTTCGGCCTTTATTTCTCAAGAGTTTAGGAAATTCATGAGGACATGGGGATCAAGCTGATTAGATCATCTCCATACTATGCTCAAGCAAATGGACAAGCTGGGCCCAACCGAGCCTCATCAAGCTGATCAAGAGGAAAGTCGATGAGCACCCAAGACGCTTGGCACGAGGTTTTGTGTGAGGCGTTATGGGCTTATCGCATGTCATGTCATGGAGCAATAAAACCTCACCCTACCATCTAGTATATGGACAAGAAGCCGCCCTACCGGGAAATTACGGTTGATCGAGACGCCACTTTTCGTGACGATCTAACAATCAAGAGTACGCAATCCTGATGAGTGATGTGGAGGATTTAACCGAGCTCAGGTTATGGCCATCGGAGAAAATCAAAGAAAACAAGGCCAAGGTAGCTCGTGCATACAACAAGAAAGTGAAGCCAAAGGAGTTCCACGTTGGTGATCTGGTATGGAAGTCATGTTGCCCTTGGGGACTAAGGATGCAACATATGGTAAATGGTCTCCAAATTGGCACGGTCCGTACAGGGTCGACCAAGTTTTAAGAGGAAACGCATACATGCTCGAGCAGTTGGATGGAGTAAAGTTCCCAGTGGCAGTCAAGGGACAACATCTCAAGAAATATTTCCCAAGCATGTGGGATGTTGGACAGTAAAACTGGAGGGGCCGATGCATGAAATCGGCTAGGTAAAGGCACGAGAAACGATGGACAGTAAAAATATGGGGGCCGATGCTGAAAATCGGCCAAGTAAAAAAAAAATATATAGCCGATGCACGGTCATCGACTCTAGAGGTTCACACGTGTTACAAAAAGGGCCACCTCGGCGATCTCAGCTTCGTCATCTTCATCTTTGCTTGTCACTAATCGTCTGTGCGGGGCACGTTTTTCGGTGGGCAATTGGAGATTTGGGTCGTCCGTGTTTGAATCCACCGTGTTGAGGAAGGTCGCAGGTCATCATTTGAAACCAAGAAGTGGCCATTGTAATGTGTGTAAGGATGCGACCGAAGGTTGACACCGTCAACGTTTTTTGGGAGAAGCCGATGGGTAGTCATCGCTGCGGCGATTTGACTTGTTTGACTGTATGCGGCAAAGATGATGAAAGCCGATACGGTCATCGATCAAGCATCGACCTATTTCGTTATCGGCAAAATTGAAGCAAAGAGGAACAATATTTGGGAAACAGATGTTTATTCATTCAAAAGATCATTGCTTACAGGATGATCGACATAAAAGGGGCCTACCATCTACGGCTATTACTACTGATTCCTAATCTAGGCCGAGGTCGTCGTCGCTGCTGTCGTCGCCGCCGTCCTCTTCGCTGTCTTCAGCGCTGCTGCCGGCATCTTCCTCGCTGCTGCTGCTGAAGAAACCATCGGGGACCTCTTCGTCCTCGTCGTCATCTTCAGTGTCTTCGCTGGACCCGGCGCGGAAGCGCTCACGGCGGATATTCGGAGGAGGTGTCCTCCTCCGATTCCTCCTCCTCGGAAGAGTCGACGCCATCCCACGCATCAGCGTTGTCGCTTTAGCCTCTTCCTTCGCCGACGAGGAATCAGAGGCTTTCGCCGTCGGTCAGGGACGATCATCCTCCGACAGACGGCGAAATCCAGCCCCTTTCGCCCCACCATCGGGTGCTCGCGCCGGTTCTCGTCGCTAATCGAGTTAGAGGCGTGAGGACACACCGGAGGAAGCAGGAGGCCATGGCAAGAAAGAGGGTTTTCGGCGAAGGAAGAGGGTTTTTGGCAACGGAGGAAGATGGGGATGGTGAACTGCTCAGCTGATTTAAATAAGGGAATAGTGGATGACGGTTCAATGCCATAGCGTTTCCAGATTGCACCGCCAAAATCGTCAAATCACGCTACCGCAGGAGTTGAGAAGACAGGGCATCATGATGAAGGGGTAGCGTGACGGTGCTGTTCTGCCACGCATTCTGTCTACGCGCAGCCCGATAAAAAAAAAAGAGGAGAAGAAGAGGAAAAAACACACAGAGTGGTTTTGGAATTATCATTGCCAAAACCAGGGGGGCATGTGTTACCACCGTATTTTGGCCAAAGACGGAGATGGGCCGTGATCAAGATGGGCTTAGAAGATACATATATTCAACGTGTTGTTGGATCGGCCTAGTGCGTAGATTTGGGCTGAATTGCCCGTGTATCTTGTATCATAGTAGGTTTCGTGTTTGTTTAGGTTCCGTTTATGTTTAGGTAAAGATAGAGTTGTAGAGTTATTCCAAAAAGTAGAGAGTCTCCTGACTATAAATATGTACCTAGGGTTATTGAAAGAAGACAACAACCACGCTCACAACAAACACAATCTCAAGATCGCCACCCCTTGTTCTTAGGGTTTCTTTCGGTAGTAAGTATCGCTTAGATCGCATCTCGCGATCTAGGCAGTATTTACTTATTCGTTACCTGGTTTTACTCGTACTGAAGCGTTGTTGATGGAGAGTAATACCATTATCATAGATTGTTTGAGGCTAGCATCGGTACTTTTCCATTACTATCATCGAAGTTATGCTACCTCTAGCTATCTCGCTACCCTTGCACCTTTTCCCAAAGTGCAAGGGTAGCACCTTGCTTGATCTTTATTTAGTCGATTCGATCTGTTATAGTTGTGCCTTGTTCGTCAAGGTTTAGTTTAATATCTGCGTAATCAGGCCTTACAAACGGGTTGAACGATCCAGTAATGCATAAAGACGTGGCTTATTCGTTCTAGAAGGGATGTTCCGGTAATTGGCTTTACGTTGGTTATTAGGCCTCTAGGGTTAATATTCTTCATCTTTTGTACGCATTGTGCTCAATCACGCGTAGGATGTTCCAGCTACGTGGTGAAAACATTAGACTATCGTGAGATCGATTTAACTTGTAGTGATCAAGCAAAACCCCATGTTATCATAAATCTAACGCAGAACCATGGGGCGATCGGCTTTAGGAGCCGATTTGTGGAAACCCAGGAGCCGATTACGCTCGAATTTTACGTGATACTTGTTTATCATGCAGAAATCAATCGGAGCAATCCTTCACCTTCCGACCAGGTATAGGTCGTGGCACGCCTCGAACCAAGCCAGACGTGTGCGGAGCTTATGGTCCGCCTGTGGGACCAGGCCCACCAGTCCCGGAGCCTCCCTCTCCGTGTTGCCGCTTGCTCGCCGGTGGGTTTTGGCAGGCAACAGTAAGGTAGTGGACAAATGATCTATCTGTCGACCATCACTTAAGATCATATCTTCATATATTTTAGTAGATAGGAGTATCTTAAGTCTTAATGTGCATGAATGCACATCTAGGAAAGCAGAACATAAAAGTTTTCTTAAATTTACACTAGTAGAAAACATGCCATCCGTTCGCGCCCCCTCAGAGCATTAGTCCCGGTTGCGCCACCAACCAGGACTAATGTTGGCACGCGTCCCGGTTCGAACGGGCACGGGGCCCGGAGGCATGCGTCCCGGTTGGTAAGGGGGCATACGTCCCGGTTTGTAACACAAACCGGGACTAAAGGTTGGGCGTCAGCCACATGGCGTGGCACACACCTTTAGTCCTGGGCAGGTTGTGCATCGACGATGCTCCCCCTCTATAAATGCAACGCCACCATCCGCCTCCACTGCTTTTTTTCTCTTGGTGGAAGGTGTGAGGGGTGTTCTAGTTTTTTTCCCTATGCATGCATTCAAGGTGTTTGATGAAATGTTTGAGTGAATAATCCCGTTCAATTTCTCATAGAACAAAAATATAGAAGGTGTCCGAGACGCACTTGAGCTTTCTCCTCTTTATTTCCCTCGATCGAGGTTAGCAATCTTATCTTTTCTTTGTCATTGATACAATGCATGTGTCGATGTGAATTGGTCATTTCACTATTTATGATGTCCTGTTTTTTGATAGACTTACTTATATGATGCGATGAACAGTCAGGAATGGATAATGTGACCGGTGGTAGAGCGTGTATATGAAAGGCGTGGATAAATTTATCGATGTGGCTACGACAAACAAAGAGAATGGTTTTATACGTTGTCCATGTGTTCAATGTCGGAACAACAAGGAGTAATCTTCCTCGAAAATCATTCGCGGCCACCTGATTATGAAAGGTTTCATGCCCAACTATAATTGCTGGACCAAGCACGGGGAAAGAGGGGTTATGATGGAAGATGGTGAATAAGAAGATGATGATAACAACTATCATCATATGTTTCCTGAATACAGTAATACTGCAATGGAAGACAATGGAGAGGAAGGAGGTGAACAACAGGCATCAGATGAGCCGACTGATGAACTTGGTAGGGTCATTTCTGATGCAAAGCGAGACTGTGAAACAGAAAATGAGAAGTTGAAGTTAGAGGGCATGTTAGAAGATCACAAGAAATTGTTGTAACCAAATTATGAAGATGGCAGCACAAAGCTCGGTACCACACTGGAATTGTTGCGATGGAAGGCAGAGTGTGGTATAACTGACTCCTCATTTGAAAAGATGCTGAAAATAATGAAGCCGAAGTTTCCAAAACATAACGAACTTCCCGAGAGTACCTACGAAGCAAAGAAGACTCTTTGTCCTCTAGGATTAGATGTGCAAAAGATACATGCATGCATTAATGATCGCATCCTCTACATGTAAGGAGTATGAGAATTTAGATAAATGCCGGTATGCAATGCATTGCGGTATAAAATCGACGAGATGACCCCAGTGATGTTGAGGGAGAGTCCCTCAAGAGGGTTCTGCTAAGGTTATGTGGTATGCTCCTATAATACCAAGGTTGAAACGCATGTTCGAAACAAAGAGCATGCCAAGGTTGTTGCGATGGCACAAAGAAGACCGTAAGAAAGACGGGAAGTTCGTACACCCCGCTAATGGGTCACAGTGGAGAAAAATCGAGAGACTTCCTGCACTTTGCAGGTGACGCAAGGAACTTATGGTTTGGTCTAAGTACGGATGGCATGAATCCTTTTGGGGAGCAGCTGCAATCCACACCTGGCCCGTGACTCTATGTATCTACAACCTGCCTCCTTGCTTGTGCATGAAGCGTAAGTTCATTTATGCGTTGCTCATCCAAGGCCGAAGCAACCAACGCGACATTGATGTGTACCTTAGGCCATTAGTTGAAGAACTCATACAGCTATGGGCAAACCAGGTGTACGTGTGGGAGGAGAACAAACAGGAGCCATTTGATCTACGAGGGTTGTTATTCGTAACCATCAATGATTGGCCTGCTCTTAGTAACCTTTCAGGACAGATAAACAAGGGATATAAGGCATGCACACACTGTTTAGATAAGACTGAAGGTACATATTTGCATAAATGCAAGAAGGTTGTGTACCTGGCGAATCGACGATTTCTTCCAACCAATCATCCCGTAAGAAAGAAAGGCAAGCATTTCAAAGGTGAGGCAGATCACCGGAAGAAGCCTGAACTCCCTGCTGGTGATGATGTATTTGGTATGGTCAAGGACATAGAAGTAATCTTTGGAAAGGGTCCCGATGGTCAATCAGTTCCGAACGACGTCGCTACAGGACACGCACCCATGTGGAAGAAGAAATCTATATTTTGGGAGTTGCCATATTGGAAAGTCCTGTGTGTCCGCTCTTCAATCGACGTGATGCACGTGACGAAGAAGCTTTGCGTGAACCTGCTAGGATTCCTAGGCGTGTATGGGAAGACAAAAGATACACCAGAAGCACGGGAGGACCAACAAATTATGAAAGACCCAAAGAACATGCATACACAGAACAAGACGGATAAAGGGCGTCACTTAATTCGTGTCAGCTATGCTCTTACCAAAGCAGAGAAGGAAATCTTTTTTGAAGTCCTTTACAGTATCAAGGTGCCGTCGGGCTTCTCATCTAATATAAAGGGGATAATAAATATGGCAGAGAAAAAGTTCCAAAACCTGAAGTCTCATGACTGTCACGTGATTATGACGCAGTTGCTTCCGATTGCATTGAGGGGGCTTCTACCGGAAAATGTTCGAGTACCCATTGTGAAGCTGTGTGCATTCCCCAATGCAATATCTCAGAAGGTAATCAATCCAGATATTCTGCCAAGGTTATAGAAGTATGTGGTACAATGTCTTGTTAGTTTTGAATTGGTGTTCCCACCATCCTTCTTCAATATTATGACGCATCTCCTGGTTCACCTAGTGGAAGAGATTGCCATTCTCGGTCCGGTATTTCTGCACAATATGTTCCCCTTTGAGAGGTTCATGGGAGTCTTAAAGAAATATGTTCATAACCGTGCTAGACCAGAAGGAAGCATCTCCAAGGGATATGGAACAGAGGAGGTCATTGAGTTTTGTGTTGACTTTATTCCTGACCTTAAGCCGATTGGTGTTTCTGACTCGCGGCATGAGGGAAGACTAAGTGGAAAAGGCATGCTGGGAAAGAAAGCAATGATATGTAGGGACGGGGATTCTTTCACTAAAGCACACTACACAGTTCTACATAATTCCACCTTGGCAGCTCCGTATATCGAGGAACACAAGAATATTGTACGCTCCAAAAATCCGGGGAAGCCTGAATCATGGATTACAGATGAACACATGAAGTCTTTCGGTGGTTGGATGCGGACACATCTCTTGAATGACACCACTGTTGGAGATCAGCTATACTTGTTGGTCGCGTCACCATCTTCTACTGTATTGAATTTCCAAGGGTACGAAATAAATGGGAATACATTCTACACGATTGCCCAAGATAAAAAGAGGACCAACCAAAATAGTGGTGTCCGCTTTGATGCAATAGACGAGAATGGACAAAAGGACACATATTATGGTTACATAGAGGAGATATGGGAACTAGTCTATGGAGTCTCTTTTAAGGTCCCTTTGTTTACGCAAATGGGTCAACCTGAATGGGGAAGGGTAAAGATAGACCAGTTATGCGGAATGACAACAGTGGATCTCAACAATCTTGGTTATAGAGTTGAACCATTCGTCCTAGCCAATGATGTATCTCAGGTTTTCTATGTCAAGGACATGTCCTCCGCATCGAAAAAAGAAAAAATATTCAAACGAATACATCATATGATGAGCCAAAGCGCCACATAGTTCTTTCAGGAAATGAAACATCGTGGGAATCAAGGAAAAACGGACATGTCAAGATTATAATAAGTTTGATGAAATTCGCCCTTCACAAGTGAAAACCACCCAAGCATCCCGTTAAGTAAAGAAGATGCTCCATGGTTACGTGCAAGCGATCGTAAGGAAGGACATATGCCAAGAAGTTCATGCTCATATTATGTAACTCTAGTTCATGTCTTTCGCGGTTTGTGGCTTCACCGAAGGATATCTTTCATGGTTTGTGGCTTGACCGTGACTATATATAGGGGCCTTTAGTCCGGTTTTGTAGTCTCGATTTTAATATTAATAAATGTCTTGAGTGTTAGTCCCGTTTGTGGCTGGACCGACTACGAAGAAGTTGTCTCGATTCGTACTTACCATTAAGATCTGATCTCCAAACGCTGCAGTCACATATTAGGAGTGCCTCTATGACCAGTTTCTTGGAGATGCTTGGGAGGACGGGATCGCGACATCTCCCTGAAACTGGTCCTAGTGGTGTCCCTGCTCTCGAAAACCATCTTGCATCTTGTAACTTCTCTAACTAGATCAATACACCTGGGAGCTAACTAATTTCACATATTAGGGAGTGCCTCTATGACCAGTTTCTCGGAGATGCCGGAGGACTGGGCTCCATCGGCATCTCCCTGAAACTGGCCGTAGTGGTGTCCCTGCTCTTGAAAACCATCTTGCAACTTGTAACTGTTGGAGATATGCCCTAGAGGCAATAATAAATGTAGTTATTATTATATCTTTGTGTTTATGATAAATGTTTACATTAATGCTATAATGGTATTAACAAGGAAACATTAATACTTGTGTGATTTGTAAACTAAAATAGAGTCCCTAGTAAAGCCTCTTTATAATACTAGCTTGTTGGTTAATAAATGATTGTGGTTTCCCTATCATGAACATTGAGATGTTACTAACAACAAGATCATATCGTTAGGAGAATGATGTGGTGGACATACTCCTATAGATAAGCGTAGCATAAAGATCAAGTCATTTTAATAGTTCAATTGCTATATGCTTTCTGATACATAGTAACCTAATTCCTTCGACCATGAGATCATGCATATCACCTTCACCTGAAGGGTGCTTTGATGACATCAAACACCACACCGTAACTGGGTGGCTATAAAGGTGGCATTGAGTGTTCGGAAAGTATTGGTTGAGACACATGGATCAAGAGTGGGATTTGTCCATCCACATGACGGATAGATATACTCTGGGCCCTCTCGGTGAAATTTCATCCAATTAGCTTGCAAGCATGTGACTGGCTCACAAGGGATCACATATCACGAGAACGAGAAAAGAGTACTTATCAGTAACGAGGTTGAACTAGGTATGCAGAGATACCGACGATCATAACCTCGGATAAGTAAACTATCGTGAGACAAAGGGAAATTGGTATCATATGTAAGTGGTTCATTCGATTGCAAAGTAATCGTAGAAATATGTGGGAGCCATATGAATTTCCAGATTCCTCTATTGGTTATTGTTCAGAGAAGTGTCTCGATCATGTCCGCATAATTCACGAACCGTAGGGAGACACACTTAAGGATTCGACGTTGTTTGAGTAGTTATGGAATGATGAGAAAGAGTCTGAATGTTGTTCGGAGTCTCGAATGGGATTCGGGATATCACGAGGAGATCCGGAATGGTCCGGAGAATAAGATTCATATAAGGAAAGTCCCGTTTCGGAGTTGGGGAATGGTTCCGGTGTTTTCATCGGGAATGTTCTAGAAGGTTCCGGAATGTCCGGCACTTCGGGGGGAAGGGTACATGAATGTTTTATATCAAGTTGGTATGATTGCATCATGTACTCGGTGTCATCGCTAAACAAAATAGAGGGTTTATTCAAATCCAAGTTTGAAAAGTCAAACGGCTAGTTTGAAAGTCAAACGGCAGTTTTTGGAAAGAGGAGGAGGAGTGGGAAACCGAGTTGGGGAGGAGTTCCCTCCTCCAACCGCCGGCCCCCTTGGGAAACCGAGTTGGGAGGGACTCCCCTCCCCTGGCGCGCCCCCTCCACCTATATAAGAAGGGGCAGGGCTGCCCCTCCTAGCACCCAAAACCCTAGCCCGGCGCCGCCACCTCCTGCTGCCGCCGCCTAGGGCAAGCCGCCGCCGCCTAGCTAACCCTAGCCGCCGGCCAAGCATCATCCTCGGTGCATCTCAACCCTAGATCACCGGGGATCTCTCTCATAGTCCACCATACTCGCTCCGGCTTAAGGCGAAGCCCTGCGAGATCTCCCCTCTACTTCCTGACCACGCGTTGTCTTTGCCGGAATCGCGAGAGAGTGCTACAACCTCCCATTTTCTTTGGAACAAGGGAGAGGAAGGTCTTCAGTACCGAACGTGTGACCGACTACGGGGCTGCCGAACACAACGGAAGGATCGTCTACGCGATCTTGAGATCGGGAAGAGTACGACTACATCACCCATGAGAATCTGCTCTCGTTAAACACTTTGGAATCTTCGAGGGTGAGTTATTCCATTGACTCGTTGCTACAATCTAGTAGATAGATCTTGGCTTGTTTGTTTGTATGCGATAGAAATTTTTTGTTTTCCATGCTACGAAACCCTACAGTAACTTCTATAACTAGATCAATACGCCTAGGAGCTAACTAATTTCACATATTAGGGAGTGCCTCTTTGACGATTTCGGAGATGCAGAGACTGGCTCACGCAGATCTCCCCGAACTGGCCGTAGTGGTGTCCCTGCTCGAAAACCATCTTGGAGATGCCTCAAATCTGGTGGGGATGGACTCACAAGGATGCCTATTTATAGTACAAGCGCTCGGCATAGTGTCGACACTTACGAAATAATGTCGACACTCACCTCTATTATTAGTGTTGACTCGTGTTTTGTCCGGTTGGTGTCTCCAACCGACTAAAGGTTCATCTTTAGTTCCGGTGACACCATCCGGACAAGGTACACGCAGACATAATGTCGACACTCACCCCTATCATTAGTGCTGCCTGGCCCAGCCTGCCGAAATCCCTCCAACCGGGAATAAAGATGAACCTTTAGTATATTGAAAATCCGAACAATGAAAATCCTTCGCATGGTGTCATATTATGTGACATAGTTGAAAGGAAAAATACCAGACTTGGTATATTGATCATGTCTCAAGGTTTCATGGCTTTCGGTCCAAATGACCGATATTATGTGCTGAATCAAGGTATAGTTTGTGATGTTGTGCACATATTATGCATACATGTGTACATTGGTATGGAGAACAATGTTGCAGGAGGAAGTTTTCCTTTTTGTCGCACGGAAAAGCACTTTTCCATTTTCCGAGCACAAAAAATGGGTCGTTTTGTGAAGTAACCACCAAAATGCCATTTCAGAATGCTACCGTCCCATTTTCCTAAAATACTAGACCACTTTACATGGACTAACTCCCAAACGGGACATCTAAAAACCTTTTCTTCCATCCAGGGTAAAAAAGACAAATGTTTGCCGAATCGGTAGGAAGTGGGTCCGGTTTGTACTACAGGTACATGATCTATCGCCCGTGATTTTTTGAAAAAATCATTTTTAGACTCGCAATATGTGGTTTCTTCAGAGATCCAATGCAAGATCTAACGATGCTCATCCTCTATCTTCATGCACACCGGTTCGACCATAGTTAGAAATTCAGAAAATTCAAAACGGGCATAATAAATTCAAAAAAAATCCGAAGAATGAAAATCCTTCGCGTGGTGTCATATTATGTGACATAGTTGAAAGGAAAAATACCAGACTTGGTATATTGATCATGTCTCGAAAAAACCTTCACAAAATGACCTATCATGTTCGAGGTTTCATGGCTTTCGGTCCAAATGACCGATGTTATGTGCTGAATCACGACATAGTTTGTGATGCTGTGCCCATATTATGCATGCATGTGGACATTGGTATGGAGAACAATGTTGCAGGAGGAAGTTTTCCTTTTTGTCGCACGGAAAAGCCCTTTTCCATTTTCCGAGCGCAAAAAACGGGTCGTTTTGTGAAGTAACCACCAAAATGCCGTTTCAGAATGCTACCGTCCCATTTTCCTAAAATACTAGACCACCTTACATGGACTATCTCCCAACCGGGACATCTCAAACCTTTTCATCCATCCCGGGTAAAAAGGACAAATGTCTGCCGAATCGGTAGGAAGTGGGTCCGGTTTGTACTACAGGTACATGATCTATCGCCCTTGATTTTTTCAAAAAATCATTTTTAGACTCGCAATATGTGGTTTCTTCAGAGATCCAATGCAAGTTCTAAATGAGCCATTTTTCTTCCAGCCATTTCTTCCCGCCATTTTTCTACCTACCATTTTTTCCTGGCATTTCTCCCGCCATTTCTTCCGGCCAGTTCTTACCGCCAGTTCTTCCCTTTAGTTATCTTCCTGCCATTTCTCACTATATATATATATGTAGGGTTGGCCTCCATTGTCATTGCACATCTCTAGACTCATATCTGCAACCTCATCACTCTTTCCCATGACTTCCACCGTAGCACTAACTCCCAGGGAGGCGGAGGCTCTTTGCGCCTCGAACTACCCCTGCCCACCGGACTCTGTCCCGTCTGATGCTTGGATGCCGGAGGCGCGCCGATTCCTCTGTCCCTCTAGGTGTGGCGTCGGATGGCCATCACGAACCACTACTACTTCGAGCTCACCGAGCAGCGGAGGAATCCTAGATGGCATCCCTACTATTTCCCGACTTGGGAAGCCTTCTTCATGGATCGGTGAGAGGGCCCTGCAGCACGAGGAGGATGGCCCACCTCCTCGAACTTCAACGAGGCCGGCCGACTCTTCTGGCGTCATGGCCTATGACACGGCCGACTCTAGCCCGCTGCTACCCTCAAGTCCAGCCCACTTTACTCAGCCTTCAAGGTTCAACTACTGACCCGGCGATGACAATGCGACGACACATGGCGTAATCGACAACCAAAGTGGCGAGTATTACAGGTGTGGCAGAGCATGACTGAATCACTCCAACATTGCAAAACAAGTTCGGCCGATTGTGGCTTAATCTGGCCATGTATCTTAATTTCCAGTTCTTCTATGTAACTTTGTGTTAGTTACGTTATGTACTTTAATAGCAGTTCTATCCTAATAAAAATTTCTTTCCGCCCATTATTTCCCGTCCTTTTTTCCCGCCCATTAATATATAAAAAATATAAGTTAATTCAAATCCAAATTAAAACACAGAAAATGGTTTTGAATTAGTTATTCAAATTCAAACACTTTTTATGTTTAAAGTTTTTCTAAATTCCAAATAAATATTCAAAAAATATAAGTTAATTAATTTTAAATGGTTCATAGTTTAAATGGTTACATTAATTATTTTTTAAAAATAGAAAATGGTTTTGAATTATTTATTCAAATCCAGACACTTTTTATGTTTAAAGTTTTTCTAAATTCCAAATTAATATTCAAAAAATATAAGTTAATTCATTTTTAATTTTAAATGGTTCATAGTTTAAATGGTTACATTAATTATTAAAAAAGAAAATGGTTTTGAATTAGTTATTCAAATTCAAACACTTTTTATGTTTAAAGTTTTTCTAAATTCCAAATTAATATTCAAAAAATATAAGTTAATTCATTTTTAATTTTAAATGGTTCATATTTTAAATGGTTACATTAATTATTTTTTAAGAATAGAAAATGGTTTTGAATTAGTTATTAAAATTCAAACACTTTTTATGTTTAAAGTTTTTCTAAATTCCAAATTAGTATTCAAAAATATAAGTTAATTCATTTTTAATTTTAAATGGTTCATAGTATAAATGGTTACATTAATTATTTTTAAAAACAGTAAATGGTTTTGAATTAGTTATTCAAATTCAAACACTTTTTATGTTTAAATTTTTTCTAAATTCCAAAGTAATTATCATTTAAAAAACATTACAAATTTAAACCCCAAAATAAAAAAATAAGGAATGAACAGAAAAAATTCCTGAAATTTTTGAAAACAGTCATATGTCGGTTGGAGCCACCAACCCGACTAAAGACCCCCTGCTACTTTGTCTCTGAAAAATTGGAGTATTCCGGTTAGAGCCTTTATACATGATGCCCTTCTCCTTCTCCTTCTTCCCATTCCTCATCAACATGATAGATCATCACCGGCCATGCGACAAGCTCAGACGCCGTCAGTTCTTAACCACCGCCACTCGGCCTCCACGCCCGCCTGGACTCCACGCGCTTCCCCGCTGTCGCGCCTCCATGTGATCCTCGCCGGCGCTCCAAGCCTCGCCGACTCCGGACACCGCCTCCACCGCTGATTCCGGCCACCCCGAACCCCTCCGTCAAGTTTTTCGAGCTCCTGGTGAGTTTCTGAAGCTCAAGGAGAGCTCCGTTTGCCTGCTTGCTTGCTGTAGCCGCCGTGTGTCGTGTCCGAGCAAGCTCCGTCACTCGTCGCCGTCGTGACCACTGTTCCGATGACCACAAGCGGGCGGCGCTGCCACCACTAGGTCCGCCTCGATCTCCTCTTTCCAACTAGCCTACCCACTAGCCCGTGCGTGCGGCGAATCGACGGATTCGAGCCCAACCCGAGGATCCCCATTGCTGATGTCATGCTAACATCAGCATGAGGCAATATATCCTCTTTTCTTTTTATTAAAATCATTCCTGTAATTCTTTTTTGGAAATAATTATAATAACCCATGGGGCCCAGACATCAGTGACTGTGAGTAGCCCCAGATCGAGTGAAAAATGTTTCCCAGCCTATGGTGACGTCAGCCTGAGGTCATAAATGTTTTAAAATTGATTAAATAAATTTCAGAAAATGATTTAATATTGTAAAATCAATAACTTATTATTTATAAGTTAGAAAAAATATGTATAATATACCAAAATGTTCAGAAAAATGAAACCTACCTCTTTAAGCTATAATCATGCATTGTTAAGCAACTTAAATGACAATTTTGATTAGAAGAACATAGTAACCCCTCACAGGTGATTCCGGAGTTTCCCCGAGTTAGGGTTTGCGCCCCTCGGAACGCCGTTTAATTTGTCGAGCATGCTTTAGGGTTACTTTTCAATACAATTTAACTTGTCATATCATCATACTTGCTTGATCATTGCATCGATGCCATGTGTTGATTGTTCCCCTCTCTTTCTGGCGTTCGGTTCTTCGCGGTAGAATATGAGATCGAGATCAAAGACCGAGGTCAAAACCATCGAATATCGAAGATATCTTGATAGCCATCGTATTGTAGATGCTTAGACATGATATTAGTTTTCATAGACCCCATTTGAATCGATGTTGCACCTAGGGTTAGACGGTGTGTCCTCGCCAGGGCATCCTTTAATGACAAGTTTAATTAGAGAACTAAATCTACCCCTCTCATGTGTTTCCCGAGTTTCCCGAGTTAGGGTTTTCAACCCTCGGAACCCCGTTTAAATTGTCGAGCAAGTTTTAGGGTTTCATTTCAATGCAATTCAACTTGTCATATCACCATCCTTGTTTGAGCATTCGGCCTATCCCTCCTCCCCGACCGCCACAGAGCCTCCGTCTCTGTCCATCGCCACGCTCCGGTACCCCTTCCTTTTAGTCTGATGTATATATTGTGTATGTATATAGTGTGTATGTATATATTTTTATTATTGTGTATGTATATATTAGGGTTTCTCTGAATTAGGGTTTATCCGTTTTGACTTATCCGTTTTTCCACCTAAGCAGAAAATATGGACCCACACGTCAGAGATGAAGAAAAGGAAGAGTTGATCCAAGGTGTGATCAGCGGGAAGAAAATTTAGATGTATCGATGTTTGAACAACTCCGGTGAGGTGATCCTCTTTTGCGGAATAGGCGACTTGTTTGAGGTTGAAGGTGTTGCCTTCCAGGGAGAAGGCGATGCCTTGTGTAATGTCGAAGACGCTCTGGCGAGGTGCATGTAATATAATTAATTCATTAATTAATCATCTGATATCTATATAGAAATAGTAACGATCTTTCTTATTTTAGCCCTCGGATCGAACAAATCTCTTGAAAAAAGAGCGGACGAGGCCCAACCAAAAAGTTGGAAGACCATGAGAGGTTCAGGATCGAAGATATCGCTGAAGACGGCAAACCGACGGCTCCCGAAGTTGTCGCAATCAAATTTGTGGCACAATGCGGAGTAATCGTTAGGGACTTAATCCCGATCACCATTCAAAATTGGAATAGGCCTGCTGATGCTAAAGCAGAGGGAACATGTTTGTTTATCCCTAACAAGGCCAAAGATTTACTATGGAAGAGGCTCATGGTTAATTTCAAACTACCGAAGATAGAGCTGGATCCAAATGCGGAGGATCCAGTTGAGGACGCCTTAGAACATGGGAGATCCATGGAGGCTAAGGTCAGGGAGTGGGCTATGAAGAAGATAGCCCAGTGTTTCACCAACTAGAAGAAAAGATTGCACCTTGACTATGTCGTGAAAGAGAAGACTCCGAATTTCAAGAAGACTCAGTTTGAGAAGATAAAACCATTCTGGGCTGAGTTTGTAAATTACAAGACATCAGAAAAAGCTAAGAAAATATCTGCAACGAATAAGCTGAATGCTGCTAACAAGAAGTATCACCATACTATGGGGCAAGGTGGCTACAGGGCTGGCATTCCTAAGTGGGAGAAACTTGAGAATGAACTGCGTGCTAAAAAGATCACCCCAGAGACAGACGATTGGGTAGAACGTGCAAGGAATTGGTTTTATGGGCATGGGGGCACATTGGACTCGGAAGGGATGTGTATATATAACATACGACATAAAGAAGACCCCTTGCCAATCGAGAGGATGAGAAAAGCAGTAAAGGTTGTTAAAGATGGGGACTTCATTCCGATAGAGAATGATGAGATCACACTTGCCCTTGGAAATAAGGAACATGATGGACGAACACGAGGCACAAGAGGCTCCCAACCATGGAGGACTGGTTTCCCAAGAGAGGAAGAAATATCTGATAGAAGTCGGAGGAGAAAGGATCAGGAAGTTGAAGCAGATATTCAGAAGAGCGAATGCGTATAATTGAAGAACGAATAAAGCAACAACAAGATGAAATTAACGCTTAAAGAGCAAAGTACTACTGCCCATCTCAAGAAGACACCGCATTCGATGCTACCGCCTATCGAATAATCGAAAAAGCAGTGGCTTCCACCAAGGTCGGGTGATGACAATGGCGATGGCGATGGTACGACGATGGCTCCTGTTGGCTACCCAGTGGATGATATCACAGAGATGACACACTGCGAGCTACATGTCAAAGTTGTGAACATATCAATGAAGGTGGCGGTCGGCTATGCCTTACCAATTGGACCCACACCAACTTACCACTGTCGTCTGGTTCCAGAGGGCTACGCTGTTGTCGGGGTGGATGAAATCATGCCCACCTTTGAAGTTTTGGATCTTGACTAACCTGCAGGTGAAGGGGATGTGGTATCTTGGGACGCAACAAACGTCACCATTCTATGGCCGAAGGAATGTATCGTTCTTCGAAATCACATGCCAAGGCCATCTTTGTCGCCTCACCCGGCTCCGTCGCCTCACCAATCTCCGGCGCAGCCATCACCGCAGGAGCCATCGCCGGCGCCTCGGGATAAAAAGCATAAGCGTACCGCTACTCAAGCGTCGTAAGCGATCACCAAACGTAAACAAGAGCCTCTTCCAAAAGTACCAAAGGTTCCTCCCAAGAGAGCGTGTGATCTTGAAGAGGAGGCTGGCGATCGTTGATGCGGAAACGACAGCGTTTTCCTAAGCCGAGGCGACCGAAGAGCGAGTTCCCAGCACCAAAGAATAAAAATCCAAAGTGTTGAAAATGCTAAAGACTCTTCATCAATCCGAGCCAAAGCTGTCATCAGACTATGAGCGTTCTATTCTCAAGTCACATGCGGCACAAAAAGCCTCGAAGAGCAGTACTGATGCAAGCGAGAAATCTGTTGCCCATCTCGGAGAACAAGCAAAACAGTCCTGCGCCCCTCTCAAGGTGATTTCCCAAACCAGTGTGGGGTCAAGCAAATATGGGGCCGAAGAGCAGTATGATCCAGAGGTAGTTGCACAATACGGAGAAGCTGTCGCTGCTCAAGGTATGAGTATTGCCCAGTACTTATCCCAGTTAGAGTACTTCCCCGTGAGTGAAATAGCATACAAATATCAGTACGGCAAACCTCTCGTCAAACCTGAGGAGGTAAACAATCTTCAAACAAAAATGCGAAGATTGCATAACTGGTACATGCATGCCACAAAGGCCTGGGCTAACTAGATAGTGCTGAGGGTTACAAAAAAGCATCATGGAAAAGAAAAGGGTGACATGATATCCATTGAATTTGATGAACTATTTCAATTATTCAATCAAGACGCCTTGGACAAATCGATCATCAGTGCATATTGTCTGTAAGTACTAATTCTATAATTAATTTAGTCTCCAGCTATCTCACCTTGTTTATTGCATGTATATAATCATACGGTAATATGCAGAATGAAGATTCTCGAATGCAGCAGAGGACAAATCTATGACATTGGCTTCATTGACCCATATTGGGTTCATGAAGCTAATCTCAAAACAAGCCCCCAGGTTACGGAAAATAATATAGTACACGCGTTAAGGTTTCAATAAACCAGAAGGGAAATACTTTTTTATTACAACTTCGAGTGAGTGTTATTATCTTCTATACACTTTCTATTTCGCTTACTCGATGTTAAGTATATAATTGATTAGTTATGCATTCGCAGCTTCCACTATATTCTGTTAATCATTCAACTTGACAAATGGCGTGTACTAGTCATGGACTCGAAACATAAACCCCTTGAGCAGTGGAAGGACATGCAGATGATCCTCCAGCGGTAATTCTAATCATTACGATACTATATCGGCAACGTTCGTGAAATTTATGATATCAAGTAATTAATAACTTCTTTTATTCATTTTCTTCGGGCAGCGCTTGGAAACGGTTCACCAACAAGGATAGGGGTGTTTGGAAAGAGGAGCTTACATTTGAAGCACTGTTGGGCCACGCAGAGATAAAACAAAAATTTTCCTCTAACATGGTGATCCCAAGACCTAGCTGAGGTAGAAAGCCACGAGGTTTACCACTAGACGCGCGGTTGCGGATTACTGATGAAGCGCGTCAGTTGATGCAGTGCAGTCCTCACGATCCGATCGTCCTGGTGCTGATCGCACAGCACCTCTGCTGGTATCCACACGTATAAGGAGGAGGCGCGCGAATCGCTAGGTTCGTTACGGCCTGGAATCTTCAGGAGCTAGGGTTTCCAACACATGGATTGACCTAACCGAACAACGATTAACCTTTTCTGGGTTACTGTGCTCCACTATATATAGGGAGTGAACGTGGGCTCGCTACGACCCATTCACTAAAGCCCATATAAACTAGTCACCGTGAGTCCAACTCACTAACTTCAGTCCTAATCTGGTTTAGGTCCAACCCAACCAGATTACAGATTCGGATCCAATCCAACTTTCTCCCGCTCTTAAGTGTGTGACCGCAGCTCATGGTTACTTGGACACGATTAGAGTCCGACTCACAATCGATCGATCAGTATCGGCTCCTAGCGTAACGCACAATCCCAAGTACCAAAGAGTCATGACGACTTGTTTTCCAATGCGACTTACGCCCGAGTCCCTTTGCCTCACGATATACCTTGTCGACTATAGGCGAATATATGTCATCCCTTAAATAGTCCGACTCTCTTCTCGATCCGAGATAAGTGATTCACCCGACTAACTTAGTCGATCGCCTCGGTTAACACTTAACCGAGTCGTATGGCCATGCTTTCGAATCATATCTCACGAGAGGGCCCAGAGAATATCTCTCCGAGTGGAGGGAAAAATCCCATCTTGGTTATTCACATCACGCAGCTTGATTCTCGGTCGACCAACTCGCTTTATAATCGCCCGCCACGGATCAGCTTGATGTAACCTAAGTCGGTGATCCTCAACTCGGACTATGCAACAACCTCAGTCTAAGGATTACATTGATTGAGATATACAAATGACATCTTAGTTCGTTGTACCTCAATATGGGTCAATCCGACTCGCTAAACTCTTTAGCCTAGTCTGTGTAAGTTGGAATAGCATCTCCATGCCCATGACAAGTGGAACCGAGTCATCAAGCCAACTTTCACATTGGTCTAAGTTGTGTGTCCAAAGACAACCTCAATGACCAAGGATATTTAGTACAAACAACATGAATGCATAGTTCCACAACTGAATCACATATTCAATGGTACACATCAGATGTTTATACAAGGACTACTTAATAACTTTATGAATACAATGGGAAATATCATTATACATGATTGCCTCTAGGGCATATTCCCAACAGTCTCCCACTTGCACTAGAGTCAATCTTCCGACATCACATGTCTAAGCATCTAATGCCCATGGCTCTCAGGTGCGCCTCATGCTTTGGCTGGGGTAACGACTTTGTCAACGGATCCGCAATATTTGCATCCGTGTGTACCTTGCATAACTTGATATCACCCTGATCCACGAACTGGCGAATTAGGTGGTACCGCATGAGTATGTGCTTGTTCTGGTGCTATCTAGGTTCCTTGGCTTGTGCAATAGCACCATTGTTGTCACAATACACGCCCAACGGATTGGGAGCCCTGAACCACACCAAGATCCATGAGGAAATTCCTCATCCAAACAGCCTTCCTTTCTTTGCCTCAGGCGGCAATATACTCAAGATCTGTTGTGACGCAGAACCACCTCTTGCTTGCACCTTTTCCCGCTCACCGAACCTCCGCTTATACTAAACACGTATCCGGATTGCGACCGAGAATCATCAGCGTCGGTGAGATAACTCGCATCTGTGTAACCCTTTACACTAAGTTCATCTTCACCACCATAAACCAAGAACATATCCTTAGTCCTTCTCAAGTACTTTAGGATATTTTTAGTCATCGATGGATCTCTCCAGATCAGCCGTATCCTCACAACACTTAGAGCATAGGAAACATCCGCCTAGTACAAATCATGGCGTACATGATGGATCCAACTGCAGAAGCATATGGAATCGCATTCATCCTACTTCGCTCATCAGTTGTCGAAGGACACTGAGTCTTGCTAAGTTTTACACCATGGGACATCGGTAAGAACCCCTTCTTAGACGATTCCATGTTGAACTTTTTCAACACTTTGTCCAAAAAAGTACTCTGACTCAATCCAATGAGCCTCCTTGATCTATCTCTATAGATCCGGATTCCGAGGATGTATGTTGCCTCACCCAAGTCTTTCATTGAGAAACTCCTTTCCAATGAATCCTTGGTTTCTTGCAACATCTGGACATCATTTCCAATCAGTAATATGTCATCCACATATAAGATTAGAAAATTTACTTTGTTCCCACTAGACTTCTTGTATAAACAAGAATCATGATCACTCTTGATGAAGCCAAACGATTTGACTACCTCATCAAAGCGAATATTCCAACTCCGAGATGCTTGCTTCAACCCATAAATGGATTTCTGAAGTTTGCATACCTTGTCAAAGATTAGACGGATCGACAAAACCCTCGGGCTGTATCATATACACGTCCTCGGTTAAATTTCCGTTAAGGAAAGCCGTTTTGACATCCATCGCCATATCTCATAGTCGAAATAGGCGCTATAGCTAACATGATCCGAACTGATTTAAGCATCGCTACGGTAGAAAGTCTCGTCATAATCAACTCCTTGAACTTGTCGGAACCCCTTCGCGACAAGGCGTGCTATAGATTGAAACATTTCCATCCATATCAGTTTTCTTCTTAAAGACCCATTTGCACTCGTGGTCTTGCACCGTCTGCGGATCAACCAAGTTCCAAACTTGATTTTCATCCATGGACTTTATCTCGGATCTCATGGCTCCAAGCCATGACTCGAATCGAATCCCACCATCGCTCAATAATTTGCGGCTCATCATCGCTACAAGAACACATCACGAACACTTCGTAATCTTGCCGATCTCCGTAGTACAGTCTTCTGTCGGCTCATTCGCCACGATCGGCTCAACCTCCAAGGTTTTTGCCGATTCGCTATTAGCCGATTCGCTATTAGCCGATTCCTCTCGAATTTCTTCGAGTTGCACCGTGCTCCCACTTACTCCCGACTGAGAAACTCTTTCTCAAGGAAGACACCGTTCCGAGCGACAAACACTTTGCCCTCTTCTCGGTTGTAGAAGTAGTAACCCAAGGTCTCTCGGATACCCCACTAAAATACATTTATCCGACTTGGCCGTAAGCTTGTCCGATCAAGTCGCTTGACAAAAGCTTCACAACCCCAAATCTTAAGAAAAGACAAACTCGCTTTTGCTGTCCACATCTCATGCGGTGTCTTCTCTACCGATTTTGATGGTACTTTGTTTAGTGTGAACGCATTGTTTCTAGACAATAACCCCAAAATGATAAAGACAGATCGTCTGACTCATCATTGATCGTACCATGTCCAACAGGTCCGATTCCGCTTTCCAAACACCATTCCTTTGTATGCGTTCTGGCGGAGTAAGTTGAGGAACTATTCCACAACTTTTCGGATGGTCATCAAACTCATGGCTCATGTACTCGCCTCCTCGGTCCGATCAAGAAACTTTATTTTCTTGCCGAGTTGATTCAGCTTCATTCTCGAATTCTTTGAACTTTTCAAAGGCTTCCGACTTATGTTTCATCAAGTAGATATATCCATACCTACTCAAATCATCGTGAAGGTAATGAAGTACTCATAACCACCCTGGTCGTCGTGCTCATTGGTCCACATACATCACTATGTACTAGTCCCAACAAGTCGGACGCCCTTTCGCAACTCTTTGCAAAAGGTGTCTTGGTCATTTTTGAGTAGGCAAGATTCATGTCTCGAGCGACTCTAAGTCGAACGGGTTAGGAGTCCATCATCATGGAGCTTCTTCATGCGTTTCCAACTTATATGACCAAGTCGATAGTGCCAAAAGTAAGTCATATTCAGATCATTTGGTTTCAACCTTTTAACATTTATGTTATAAACCGACTCACCATCAAGATTCAAAATAAATAACCGTCCCGGGGTGCAAAGCCGTGAAACATATCATTCAAATACAAAGAACAACCATTATTCTTGATATTCGACTCATAGCCTTGCCTCATCAAACATGAAGCGTAAATAATGTTTCGATCGAAACCTTTGGAACATAATAACAATTATTTAGTTCCATAATGAATCGGAAGGTAAATGAAGTTGCATCGTCGACTTCCAACGCAGCAACTCTTGCTTTTTGCCGACTCGAATATGAACCTCGCCTCTTGCTACGCCTCCTAGTTCTTACCAGTCCACGCGAGTTGCGATGTGAATAACTGATCCGTATCATATACCCAAGAACTATTAGGTGCATCGAAGATATATGTCTATAACATTGCAAACAAGTGTACCTGCCGGAAGTCATACCTCCACTCTTGGCTTTGTCGGCCAAGTACTTGCTGATTCCTCTTCCAATGGCCATCCGCCTTGCGGTAGAAGCAAGTGGATCCGGTGAAGGAGATGGCTTAGTCCCCGAGGAAGCGCTTGGGACAGGTCCTGAGCCTGCTTTCCTCGACTTAGCCTTCTTCTTAGTCCAAGAACTCTTCTTGAACTTAGCCTTTACGCACCATCAACACTTGGTGGTGCCCTTCTTGAGATCCGCTCTGCTTGAGCATCCCATGCAATTCGGTGAGCTTCTTATCCATACCATGCATGTGGTAGAAATGAACTGCCCATATGCACTAGGAAGAGAGTTCAGAATTATATCCGTAGCGAACTCTTCGCTTATGGGGTAGCAAGCCTCTCCAGACTGCGTAACCAACCATTTTGATCACATGCGACTCGGTGGATCACCATCCTTAAGATTGCAACTCAGCAAGCACGAGAGACTTGATACCTCTCGGTCTTCGCTGAGCTCGAACATACTTTTGAGGCTTTCGATCATATCGTAGGCCTCAAAATGCTCGAATCGCTTTTGCAAGTCCGGTTCCATGTGAGCAAGCATAAGACAAATGATATCCGTGGACTCATCCTTAGCCCGACGGTAGGCATTGGTGGCTGACGATCGCATTCTCATTCGGCTCATCCGAAGTGGGTTGTCTAGGACATGGTCCTTTTTTCTTGTTTGAGAACAATTCTCGATTTCGATACCAGTTGGTAAAATTAGTGTCGTTCAGTTTATCTTTCTCAAGAATGGTTCTCAGCAAAACCGGATATCGAGAGTGACTACTTGGTGCCATGATCTACAACAGAAAATATGCAAAGCACTTAAGACATGTATTCATAAAAGAGCAAGAATATTAAACATTTTAATATTTTATGCTCCCACTAGAACCAACACCCCTCCGATGGTTACTTAGTGATTCAGGATCCTAAATAAGCAAGTCGGCTAGTGAGCTTTAGCATCACCGCTAGCCACCAAGTGATCTAGGTAGACAACTCCTTGTCAATCGCATCCCATGCGACTCCTGTTGGACGGGTGGCATCACATGCCCCGGCTCCCATCCGACCTTTCCCCGAGTCCCACAACGTTGTGATAGACCCGTCTAGCTTACCGAGTGTTTCTCTGAGAAGAGTCCGACTCGAACCCACCTAGTCGAAAAGAATTCGCAGCACCTCAATTTTATGAGCCCACTACCAAAAATGTCCGACTTGTGATGGTGCAAACACTGGCGGGAAAACCGACTAGACCTTCTTTGAGGGATTAAATTTACCGACTATCTTATAGAGGTAAAACTGAGACATAACAATAACACAAAATAAAGCAATTATAATGTGAAATGGTATGGCTCTCTTCATGGCGATCTCCATCTCCACAAAGCCTGTAATCCGACTCGTGCCAACTCTTGTCACTTGCCGTCTTACTCCATGTCGCCGACATGTACAACGCCTTGCATGCCTTCCGGGTTCTCAAACAGCTACACTAGCTTAGTAAAGTAAATTACATAGAGAATCCGACACGCAGTCGTTATACAATAAAATAATGACACCTAGGCTCCAGTCGGCTGACAAAAACCGTGATTCGCAGATCACGTATGGATTACACACATACATCACATGCATATGAACCATACCATTCACAACTTCCTGCAAAAACAAGTTATGCATAGATACAATATCTACCGCGTTGTGAAACTCATAGCGACATCTAAGGCGCTGACGGTAGCGGCGGTCTCGCTAGCCGGATAGCGGCGGGGATCGAAGGGCAGCGCCCTGGTCGGGCAGCGCCCGACGATTTTTCCGAAAACGTAGATCTCATCTATGATCCGAACATGGATTCCGACCATCGTTCCGATTCGATCAAACTTTTTGATCTTCGATCACCGCTTCTGGATTTACGTGTCACAGTCTACCCCGATGGCGGAAGACGACCGGTAGGGGTATGTAGTTCCACGACCTCAGCAGTATGATCACGGAAATCTGATCTACCATTCCCCGAGTACAGTTGATCCAATCAACTTCATAAAAAACCGATCTATCTCATAGATCGACCACCAAAACAGCACATAGATCTCATCTATAGCCTACCGCATATCACATATGCGAGATCTCGAGCCTAAAACCAGAAGCTATCGCTCTGATACCTTTGGGCCACGCAGAGATAAAACAAAAATTTCCTCTAACGTGGTGATCCCAAGACCTAGCTGAGGTAGAAAGCCACGAGGTTTACCACTAGACGCGGTTGCGGATTACGATGAAGCGTCAGTTGATGCAGTGCAGTCCTCACGATCCGATCGTCCTGGTGCTGATCGCACAACACCTCTGCTGGTATCCACACGTACAAGGAGGAGCGCCGGCGGCGAACTGCTAGGTTCGTTATGGAGGCTGGACTGCTGTGGATCTAGGGTTTCCAACACATGGATTGACCTAACCGAACAACGATTAACCTTTCTGGGTTACTGTGCTCCACTATATATAGGGAGTGAACGTGGGCTCTGCTCGCCCGACCCATTCACTAAAGCCCATATAAAACTAGTCACCGTGAGTCCAACTCACTAACTCAGTCCTAATCTGGTTTAGGTCCAACCCAACCAGATTACAGATTCGGATCCAATCCGAACTTGCTCCCGCTCTTAAGTGTGTGACCCCGCAGGCTCATGGTTACTTGGACACGATTAGAGTCCGACTCACAATCGATCGATCAGCATCGGCTCCTAGCAGAACGTGCCGACTCCCAAGTACCAAAGAGTCATGACGACTTGCCTTTCCAATGCGACTTACGTCGAGTCCCTTTGCCTCACGATATACCTTGTCGACTATAGGCGAATATATGTCATCCCTTAAATAGTCCGACTCTCTTCTCGATCCGAGATAAGTGATTCACCCGACTAACTCTTAGTCGATCGCCTCGGTTAACACTTAACCGAGTCGTGCATGGCCATGCTTTCCGAATCATATCTCACGAGAGGACCCAGAGAATATCTCTCCGAGTGGAGGGGCAAAATCCCATCTTGGTTATTCACATCACGCAGCTTGATTCTCAGTCGACCCGAACCCTGCCTTTATAACTGCCTAGTTACGGATCAGCGTTTGAGAGAACCTAAGTCGGTGATCCTCAACTCGGACTATGCAACAACCTCAGGTCTAAGGATTACATTGATTGAGATATACAAATGACAGCTTAGTTCGTTGTACCTCAATATGGGTCAATCCGACTCGCTAAACTCTTTAGCCTAGTCTGTGTAAGTTGGAATAGCATCTCCATGCCCATGACAAGTGGAACCGAGTCATCAAGCCAACTTTCACATTGGTCTAAGTTGTGTGTCCAGCACAACCTCAATGACCAAGGATATTTAGTACAAACAACATGAATGCATAGTTCCACAACTGAATCACATATTCAATGGTACACATCAGATGTTTATACAAGGACTACTTAATAACTTTATGAATACAATGGGAAATATCATTATACATGATTTCCTCTAGGGCATATTCCCAACAAGCACCACTAGCTATATTCGCGCATCTCTTTGATTCTAGTTTTGATAGAGTTATTATCATGCTTGATTATTATTTTGATTGAACTATGTTCTCGTAAAGTGCCTGACACAGGGACCAGGTAACAATCTATGTGGATACTATGTTTGCGAGTTCATCCGACAAACGTGCGATGAGAAGGGCAGAAATTTAGAGCAACTCCACGTACGTAAACAATTTCTATAGTTTTTAATTACAATCAAATTGTGTTTAGTTTCATTCATATAGGCTGACTCCTTTTTTAAATCAGATCGAACGTCTACGGGACGGTCTTATGCCAAAGGATCGCGTACGAGCAATTCAGGAGGAATTGGCAGGATTCTTGGATGAAGAAGTCCTAAACCCAAAAAGGGAATACTATTCGGCTATGTATAGACAATAGGGATTGTAAAAAGAGCAACTTTTGTATGTAGTGCATGAACTCGATCCGTGTATCGAATGTAATATTGTCATGATGATCTTGTGTAATATAACGGTTTCTTCATTGATAAGTGCAAAACACTGAATAAACAATAAAACAACCTAAATGAATTCTCTGCCTCGGCACAAAAAGTGGCGAAAATGCTGCCGCGACAATAAATGTGCCAAAATGAATTATCTGCCGCAGCAGAGAAATGTGCCAAATCTCTGCCACGGCAGAAGGTTATTTGTCCCGGTTCGTGTTACGAACCGGGACTAATGCTCCACCCCCCTCGCCCTCTGACGCCGCCATGTGTACCCCCATTTGTCCCGGTTGGTGGGGCAACCGGGACTAAAGGTTGGGGCTTTAGTCCCGATTTCCCCGTTCCGGTTGGTAAGGGGTTTTCTACCAGTGTTATTGTACTTGATGTGCAGTGAAGTTAAGCACATATGAGATGCCTGTGAATAGCATAAATGAAGCAAGAGAATTGAGTGGTTGATACTGATCTTTTGTTCTGATTTTGATCGGTGTGCGTGTGTGCGTGTGTCTGAGGCATGTGTGTGTTTGTTTGTGTGTCTAGTTGCACACTTGAGAATCAAGAATGACGTTATGGGCCAAGGTGGACATACATGGATTGGACATATTGACAACACTTCATATGAATTTCTTACTAAATGGGCCCATAAAAATGGCTACCATGTAGGAAAATCTACATGTAGCCTCATCTACACAAAAGCATTTTCAAAATCTATGGTACAATAAACCACACACCCCCGAAATGTTTTCTAGGGTTTCGGAGTGGAGAAAGGTGGCACGAGGCGATTTCCAATCTCCTCGGTGCAAGATCGACCAACCTCCATCTGATATTCTCCTGACCGAGTTTCCACCCTCTGGAATGGCTAGCTCGTGCCTTGGTGATGATCCGGGTAGAGGGACAGAGCAGGAACAAGCCATGAAATATGGCGTTTTTGCGGAAAAGTTCAAGAAACTGATTTTGACGGAAAAGAAGAAAGTTCTGATTATGGATGATCTTGAGGATGAGGAGGGAGCAAAGATCGCTGTGGTTGGGAAGGTGCTGGTGACATCAAAATTCCATATTGACACCATCCGTAGCGCTTTGCGTCCACAATGAGGAAACCCTAAAGGGTTAGACTTTCAAGCTATGGGCGATAACGTATTTGTGGCTACCCTAGAAAAAGAGCAAGATCGGAAGAGGATCTGGGAAGGGTCGCCATGGATGGTGGGAAATCACGCTGTTGTCTTAGAGAATTTTGAGACCATCATGCGTCCCTCTGAAGTTCGTTTCAGGAGGATCCCGATTTGGATACAATGCCATGATCTGCCGTTCAATTGGCTTAATTCAAAAAGAGCAGAGAGTGTTGCTAGTCAAATCAGTGTGTTCATTAGATTGGATACTACTGGGAATAGTAGAGGATGGGGACAAAGCTTACGAGCCAGGATATGGCTCAATATTGAGGAGCCTATCCAACGATGCATCCCAATCAATTCACTAAGGCGGAAGGAATTAGTTCACTACCCTATTCTGTATGAGAAACTTCCTTATTTCTGCTTCTCGTGTGGTATGTTGGGTCATTCGGCCACGTTCTGCCCGTCGCCGGGAGAGAGATGAGTATGGGAATTGGCCGTATGACTCGTCGGTCCGGGCATCTGATCTGAGGAAGATCAAGAAAGAGCATGTGTTGCAGGGAGGAGAGAATGTTTATACTGTCAGGGCGAGAGATATGCAGCATGGCCCTAGCTTCTCTCAGTCCCAACCACCCCAATATGGGGTCAACCCGTTTACTGGTGTTATGATCAATGGGAACTCCTCAACATGTGTGGAGAACATGCAGTTCAGAGCCCATGGAAGGGGTAGAGGAGGGGGGTAAACCAAAGGTGTATCGCCATTTGCCTATGGGTAATCAGATGTATGCACCCAAGATCAGGGGGGAGCCTATTCCTGATTCAGAAGGGCAGGGTACGAAGCATACTGCTTTGCTGAAATCGCCGAGCAAGATTGATAGTGATGCTATTGATTTGAAGAAGAAATGCGCAACTGAGGAGGCTAGGGACGAATCTTTTTTTTAGGGTAATAACAGTAGGAAAGGCTCCTACTGCCTCATTTTCATTAATAAAAGATCAGGGTAATAACAGTAGGGATGAATCTTTGTCTGATGAGATGTTTGATGACCAAATTACGGCGGAGGCTGATGTACAGCCCCGCCTGTCCCAATGAGATGCATAAGTTGGAACTGTCGAGGGCTTGGGAACCCTGAGACAATTCGAGAGCTTCGTGATTTAGCGAGGCTGGAAGCTCCCTCCGTTGTCTTCTTGACCGAGACGAAGATAACAGGTGAGAGAGCATGTGGTGTCGCAGGTCTGCTAGGTTTTGATGGATGTGTGTCAGTGGATATTGATGGCCTTAGTGGGGGCCTAGCGTTGTTCTGGACAAAGGAGGTGACAGTGTCGCTGCAGTCAAAATTGGAATCTCATATAGATGTTCATGTCCAGAACTTAGAAGGAGGCAAGCGTCTCTAGAGATTTACGGGTTTCTATGGTAAACCGTGTAGAGAAATAAGGAAAGAGATATGGGTGCTGCTCAAGTGGCTTTATGGTCAGAGTGATCTGTCGTGGTTTTGTGGAGGTGATTTCAATGAAATCCTCGACAACTCGGAGTACTTTGGACTGAATGAAAGGGCTGAATGGCAAATGCAAGGCTTTCGGGAGGCAGTAGATTTCTGTGATTTACAAGATCTTGGGTTTGCTGGTACTCCATACACGTGGGACAACAAGCAAGAAGGGAACGCTGACGTTAAAGTGAGGCTGGATCGTTTTCTCACGTCCCCAAGTTACCTGAGTCTATATTCAGATTCAATGGTCAGGCATGTTTCTTCGCCTAAGTCTGATCATTGTCTACTGGTGATTGAGATACGGTGCATCAATGAATCGGGTGGGAGGGCACCGTATACTTTCCGATATGAAAATGTCTGGTGCCATGATGACACATATGAGGAGACAGTGGTGAATGGGTGGGACGACTCGGCCACTACCTATGAGTCTGGCCTGCTAGGTGTTGCGGCAAGGCTGGGACAAATGCAAGGCACACTTGGGAAGTGGAGTTCGGAAAAGTTTGGTAATATCAGGAAGAAGCTGAAAAAGGCCCGGGAAGAATTTGAAAAAGAGAGGCAGCATTTGTTGAGGCTCGTCGAATCGAGAGAAGCAGCTCGCAACAAATATTGCTGAATTACTCAGACAGGAAGAGGTAATGGTGAAACAACGGTCTCGTGTGGACTGATTGAAGGAAGGCGATCGCAACACTGCTTTTTTTCATGCACGTGCGTCAACCCGACAAAGACAGAACAAAATTCAATCTTTAAAAGATGATTCTGGTAATGTGTGTACAGATAATGAGGAGGTGCATGGTATAGTACGGTCTTTCTATACTAATTTGTTCAAAGATGAAGAGGAGATTGACGTACAAGCTGTCACCAATTTTGTGCCGGCCAAAGTGACAGAAGATATGAATATCTTTTTGCGTCGTGCATATAGTCTAGAGGAGATAGAGAAGGCTCTCTTCTCTATGGGTCCATCAAAAGATCCTGGAGTAGGTGGGTTTAATGCCAACTTCTACCAAAAACATTAGTCTTTAATTAAAGAAGATATTACATTAGCCGTATTGGGGTTTCTTAATGGTGGACATCTACCAGAGATTATTAACAGGACGGTAATTGTGCTCATCCCAAAGGTAAAATCCCCGCAAGATATCACCCAATATCGGCCTATTGCTTTATGCAATGTGATCTATAAGATATGCTCCAAAGTTCTTGCTAATAGGCTTCGGTTTGTGCTTGATGAGATTATTTCTGAGGAGCAGAGTGCGTTTGTTCCAGGACGCCTTATTACTGACAATGTGATTATTGCATATGAAAGTATTCACTCCATGAGAACAAAGAAGGAGAAGGCTGCCTTTTGTGCAGCAAAACTTGATATGATGAAGGTCTATGACCGAGTGGAGTGGGCATATTTACAAGGTATTTTGCAAAAACTTGGCTTTGCCGAAGAATGGATTTCTTTGGTTATGAGATGTGTGACCACTGTGAGTCTGGAGGTGAAAGTGAATGGTGAGTTACTACCATCTTTTAGACCAAGCCGTGGTTTGAGGCAAGGAGATCCGATCTCACCATACCTATTTCTTATTTGTAGTGAGGGTCTCTCTTGTTTGCTCAAAAACTATGATCATGGATGGATAGATCGAGGCATAAGGCTGAGTTTTCAGGCTCCATGGATTTCACACCTTCTTTTTGCTGATGACTGTCTAGTTTTCATGAAGGCTGATGAGAGGAGTGCTCGACGGCTTAATGATATCTTGCAGATATACAGTAAGGGGTCGGGACAGCAAGTAAACAAACAGAAGAGTTCCACATATTTTAGCCCTAATTGTGTTCAGCCGGTCAGGGTTATGATGAGGAATATGCTTCAAATTGAGAGAGAAGCTCTATCAGAGAAGTATCTAGGCCTCCCAACTGCATCGGCAAGACTGACAGATAAACAGTTTGACCATATTGTTGAAAGATCAAGGTCCCATGCACAGGGGTTGACATGGTTATACCCTACGGGTACACAACATTAGCATACCTGGTCCAACCCAAGGAAGGCCCACAAGAATATACGCGGCCTATGGATATTTTCGGATGGCCCAAGCCCATGACATCTTCAGATCCTTGGAGAGCAAGACTAGAATAGATAGAATATTTAAAGGGACATACCCTAAACTTGTAGCCGACTCGATCTATGCCTGGGACCTGACTATCTCTATATAAAGGCTAGGAGGATACGACGAGGAGGGCATCTTTTTTCACCGCATACACACCTCCACGCCATATTGCATCTGCGCACCCCTGTAACCTTCGGTTTCGCCGTAATCAAGAGCAGACAAGCAGGAGTAGGGTTTTCCCTCCGGGGGCCTGAACCTGGGTAAATCTCGTGTCCCCTGGTTGCTTGTCTGTTAACATTTCCGCGATCTCCAGCACCCCATCTTCTCTAAAACCCAAGATCATAACAATGGGCATTGATGAGATCAAACCTCGTCAATTGGCGCCGTCTGTGAGAACAGGGGATGCTGATTGTGTGATCGTGGCGGTTCTATCACCTGCGATCTACGATTCATTGATATTGGAGGAACATATCTACGTCGGATCCTTCACCGTCGATTATGCACACGCTCGGGGGCTCTACGTCAGCTCTGCCATCTCGCTCTGCTGATTGGATCTATGAGGTCTAAATTTTCTCAGCAGATTTTCATATGCCGAACGATCAAGTTCAACAGTATCAGAGTCGCGAGACCGTCAACTTACCTCAGGAAATTTAAGCCGTATCCACGCCGGTAGTCAAGCGCTGCAGAAATCTTCATGAAAGTAACAAGAAATCAGGCTACTGGTGGACCAAATCATGATAAGGCACGTACATGAGGCAAATTAATCTGACGCAAATCATGCTGCCACCGCAGCAGCTGTGCTGATCGCTGTCAGGAAGACACGCACTAGCGCTTACGGATCAAAGAAAAAAGGGGCCTAGAGCAATCAATTATACGCATCGGATTGATACGAGGGAATCTCTCTCTACTTTAGATAATTCCAATTATTATATTCAGTTTTATTATACTAATTTTTTATATGTGTATACATGCAAATACGATGGGAGCTAGCAATCCGCGGAACAGACGATTGACAATGGGGCGCACGGTCAACTTGCCTGCTTTACTCGTGGCGTATTTGGATTCACTGCGTCTTCGGATGACCAAAATCCGATGATTCGCCGCAACAAATACGTCTGACCACATCAACTCTACACCCGGGGGCTGCACTGACTTTGCCGCATGATGCGTTGTCGCCTTCAGCTTCGGCGACTCGGGGGCTCCATCGACTCTGTCGCATGATCGCGTGACCACCATGCGATAACATGTTGCGGTCTTCGGCTCTGACAACCCGGGGATCCCTCGGCATCGACGACCCGCTGCGGCCTTCGGCTGTATGACCCGCTGCATATTTCGGATGCGGCGACCCGACATGATCTTCGATTGCGACAACTGGCTGCATCGGCTTCAGCGACCACGACTCGGGGGCTCTTTCGACTCCAGTGACCCGCGGCGGTCTTTGGCTCCGACGAATTCTGTGGCCTTCGGCTATGGTGTCCCGCTGCATTCTTCGGATGCAACGACCCAGTGTGGTCTTCGATTGCGACAATCTTCGGATGCGGAACTCGCTGCCGCCATTGATCCCAGAAACCCGTCGCTGCTATGACTGCGGTCCGCCGCGTCGACTACGTCCGTCGCGTGACCCGCTACCGCGTCAACTTCTCCATGACAACCAAAAAAGCTAAGTTTCCCTCTATTTAGAGCTAATTTCCTTTTAACTCGCACTCGAAACACTCGGGGGATGCGTCCTCTTCGATTAACCTAATGTGCCATCGGCTCCACGCACTCGAGCACCTCATACGCGATAGCCCGAGTAGCTGATTCTGCCTGATCGTCGAATCTTTAAACTCCGAGTGTCTCGGCAAGGTACTGAGATTAAGGGTAATCAGGCTAACGAAAAGGCCTAGCATACAGTGCAAAAGTGTCGACTCGATCGGCACCAGAATCTTACTATACAAGCCGACATGAAAATATTTCTTTACAAGATACAAGTACTTCACAATTATTTACGTTTTCTGCAGCTTACAAGGACGTCGACTGTGCCTAGCTATTCTACGGGTACTCCAAAAAGATTCAACAAAACAACTGGTTCCGCCATACACCCAAGACCTGAGTCGGGTCACTCCTCGGATGGTTGCATCTCTTAATTCTACAAAGATGAATCACTGGCCATGCACCCGATAGACGCGACGCTGGCTACGCACCTGACAGAAGCAACGGCATGGACTTCATCCGGAACGTCGAGTCCTTCCGGCTAAACGTCGCGCGACTCCGCTACGCCGACACCTGGCTCCTTATGCATGAGACACTGACTCGATGCACTTCTGGGCCAGTGGTTTCTCCTCGCATGAGTCTCTACTCGAGTCTACGGCTCAACTAGACACTCGGGGGCTACTCCTATCAGGAGCGCTGGTCGCGCACCCGATGTACTTTTCGGGTCAGCGATATGCCCACGATATTGTCGACTACAGCTGCACGATACAAGACTCGAGTCTCTGCCCGAGTCTACGACTCCGCCAGACACTCAGGGGCTACTCCTATCAGGAGCGCTAGTTGCGCATCTGAGGCATGATTAAGATACTACACCAATGATTGATCCTTCGAGCCCTACGTCGAGTCTACGACTCTACTACGGACTCGGGGGCTACTCGCATAGGGAGGATTGACTCAAAGCACCCGGAAATTGTGTTCTACGGATCTGAAGCTAATAATGACAGAACTAAAGTCTCTCCTCGAGTCTACGACTCGAACAGACACTCGGAGGCTACTCCCATAGGGAGCGTTGGTCGTGCACCCTATGAATTCTTCGACTGCGATCCTTCAGATCAAAATGCAAAAACTTTTTGGCCACTTTGCCCCAACCAACGCTAAGTGAGTAACATCCTGCTTGGCCACCCGAAACACCTCCGCGGTGATAAAATTTTGGATGTTGTGTCTGCGACGCAAAGATAAGACGAATAGATACCATCTGATGGCCTGGTAACGCACCTGACTGCACTCTACTAGTAAAAATCCGTGCCAACAGGCGCGATGAAAATCGTGACGGACGCGTTGGGTACATCATTCAAAAACTACTGGGATTCGACTCCTGTAAGACCTCAACGGCCTGAGTCGAATTACGCCAGCATCTGTTCCAAGTACGAGTCTAGGGACTCGAGTCTGAAGAAGATCGTATTGTTTTGTTCTAAGACAGTTAACTGACCCTGATCCGTCAGGAGAGTCAGGCACACGCATCAACAATCCCTACACACTAAAATCATTTCTTTGCTCTGATGAACAGAAACAGCTGCACCCAAAGGATTGAAGAGTCTTCAGCTGAATCTACGATTCGACTGAACAATCGGGGGATACTGACATGGTTATACCCTATGGGTACACGACATTAGCATACCTGGTCCAGCCCAAGGAAGGCCCACAAGAATATACGCGGCCTATGGATATTTTCGGGTGGCCCAAGCCCATGACATCTTCAGATCCTTGGAGAGAAAGACTAGAATAGATAGAATATTCAAAGGGACAAACCCTAAACTTGTAACCGACTCGATCTATGCCTGGGACCTGCCTATCTCTATATAAAGGCTAGGAGGGCACGACGAGGAGGGCATCTTTTTTTCACTGCATACACACCTCCACGCCAGATTGCATCTGCGCACCCCTGTAACCTTCGGTTTCCGCCGTAATCAAGAGCAGACAAGCAGGAGTAGGGTTTTCTCTCCGAGGGCCTAAACCTGGGGTAAATCTCGTGTCCCCTGGTTGCTTGTCTGTTAACCGTTCCGCGATCTCTAGCACCCCCATCTTCTCCAAAACCCAAGATTATAACAATGGGCATTGACGAGATCAAACCTCGTCAGGGGTGGTGTGGGAAGCGTGCTTCCTATGCAGCGAAGGAGGTGTTGATCAAGTCGGTGATCCAATCTTTATCAACCTACTCTATGAGTATTTTCAAACTCACAAAAGGTTTATGCTCCAAATTAACGACGATTGCGTCCAATTACTGGTGGAGTGGATCACTAAACCGCAAAGGTTTGCATTGGCAATCTTGGGAGAAGATGTCGTTTGCAAAAGGAAAAGGAGGGATGGGTTTTAAGGACCTCCAAAGTTTCAATGACGCTATGTTAGGCAAACAAGCATGGCGGCTGCTGGAAAACACAACGAGCCTTTGTGCTCGGGTTTTGAAAGGAAGGTATTATCCTGATTGTAATTTTCTATCGGCAGGGTGCCCTCGCAGTGCTTCTCATGTTTGGAAGGCTATCCTGGTTGGTAGATATGTTCTACAAAAAGGTTTGGTTCGGCGCATTGGCAATGGAGCTGATACCCGTATCTGGGAAGATCAATGGATTTCGGGTGACCCTGGCCTGAAACCGTTGGTTCGCAAGGAGAATACAAGACTGAAAATTGTTGCCGAGCTAATTGACACAGCGACAAGGAAGTGGAAAGATGACCTAGGGTTGGATACTTTCTGCCCACTGGATGCTGAAGCAATATTGGGACTGCCACGTCCAAGAGACGGGGGCGATGATTTCTAGGCCTGGAATGAGGAAAATTCAGGCAGGTACACTGTTAGGTCAGCCTATCGTCTGTTGGTGCAAGGATCTGGGGCAGCCATTAGTGGCTCGAACTGGGATTCAGATGCAGTCTGGAAAAAACTATGACGGCTGAAGTTGGTACCAAAAGTAAGAGTCTTTTGGTGGAGGGCTATAAAAGGTTTTTTACCTTGTTATGCAGAGCTCGCAAGAAGACATGTGATGAAGCAAGGGACATGTAAGTTGTGTGGACATGCAATAGAGACTATGTATCATGCTTTGGTCTAGTGTGAGCATGCTAAACAATTTTAGGCTGCAACCTTGGATTACTTTGGCTTCAAAATTCCTAGGCTCCATCCAGTTACCTGGATGAAAGATATGTTGGTTGATTCAGTCATACAAGAGGGGAAAATTCCTATTGCTGTGACAGTACTATTGTGTATTTGGACAAGTCGGAATAAATTTGTTCATGGCGAAGAGCAGTATAAACTGATGGCCTCAATGCACTTGATTGAAGAGCAGCTAGCACTCCTTGAGTTACCCCCGATGCTGGTTAAAATTCAGAAACCAATGTGCAGATGGGAGAGACCACCGGCAGGCTGGTGCTCCGTGAACACTGATAGTTCGATCAATGGGGCAACAAAGGAGGCTGGTTATGGATATATAATAAGAAATGAGATGGGTGATTTTGTCGAAGCCGGATGTTACAAATACCTGCAGATTGGAGACCCACAGATCAGCGAGCTACTCGCCTGTAGGGAAGGGCTCGAGGCTGCTGCTAGGTTGGGCATTCCAAAAGTGATTCTTGAGACGGATTACAGCAACCTTGTGAAGCTATGGCATGAGGAACGTGTGGTGCAAGCTGAGGGCGCACACATTTTCCAGGAAATGAAGATAATGAGCGCAAGTTTCCAGGACTTCAAGTTTCTCCATATTAGTCATGATGCAAATAATACGGCACATAGATGTGCCAGAGAAGTTTTAGGCGTTTTAGTTCTTACTCGCTATGATGTAATACCTGGATTTCTGTCTGATGCGGTGCAATCAGACTGTAACCCCCTTCCCTCCTAAGTAAAGCGGTGGATTATATTAAAAAAAAAAAACTATGGTACAATACCTGGATTCGAAGTGTCGTTGAATACAATATGATCTCCATTGCATTTCTTATACCCAGTATAGCATAAGGCATGTCTAAACTTGTCAGAAACTTGCTCGTGGAGACTGATTAAGACCATACAAGGATATTCTCAACCTGCACTCCCCACTGGCCGAGCTAAAGCTCCAACAAGACTATTGGGCGGACCAGCCCAAAGAGGACGACGATTTTTGTTTCCATGGGACCGGTTTGGCTTTTACGTAGCTTAATTCGCCCCTATGTACCGACTAATATCCATGTCCTCTATTTCTGACAAAACCTCGAATAGATGGCTAATATCCATGGATGGATCAATGGCATGAAGAAGAACCTGTTTTGCTGCAACTCCTGGACGCGTGCGTGCGTTCAAAAGGAGGACAAAGGGTAACTGAAAGAATGTTAAGTGGACATGTCACCTATGGCCCGACTAGGCCTTGCTCTTGGTGCGTGGACCAAACATGCATGCAAGTAAATTGGAAGTGAGGCATTTGGGCGCACGTTGGCATATTGATGTGGGGTTGCGCTGGATTATTATTGTTCAGGAACCACCTGAAATTTCAGCAGAAAATAATTTCTTGCCATGGCTTACTATCGTGTACTCTACTCAATTTGCTGCTTTTAGGCATACTTGATAGATGGTTAATCAATGGTTCTTATGTATGTGACATTGTTCTAGACTGAAAAACACCTTTCTTCGGAAAGTTTGGGAGTCGGTCCAAATACATTTTAATTTTGAGCCCACCCTCCACTTTTGTCCTAGATTCGCCACTGATTAATCATGTAAGAAAACTTCTATTACGTCATCCAGTTTAGTTAGTTTAAGAAAAACTTTGACCGTTAATTTTTTAAATAAATATGAGATATATGTCATGAAACTTATACCATCGGATTCATATTCAAAAATAGTTTTTCTGCTGGATGTAAATTACCTCCACCAAATAATTTCAACAAACTTATACCATCGGATTCATATTTGACCATCAATTTTTTTACCGGTATGTAAATTACCATGGTTTAGGACTTAATACTGCTCGTCGAAATGGGGCTTATAGGCTTCAGGGCCAGCGCTAGGCCATCGCCACCATGGCAACGGACAGGGCCCGTGGCTAGGAGGGGCCCAAAAATATATACGCATATATACTAGTATATACATCTGCGTGGGAATATTTTTTGCAAAGGCCCACCGTGCTTCTGTGATCCGCACGACGCGCCTGGACGCCACGCGGGGTAATTCGCGACCGACACCACGCACGAGGTACAGCCGGACAGGTGCGTCATGATCATCGATTGATCTCCCGTCTGCCTACTGGCCTTCTCCCATGTCCCCTCTGCCTTGGTTGTTCGTTCGCTCTTCGTCTCTGTACGGAGTATGGCGCCGGAGAATCTATCGCCACATCCACATCGCAGACGCCAGGCAGGCCGATTGGATTTCAGGTTCCTGACCCCTAGGTATATTAAATCTAGCCTGATTAAATCACGCAATTTCGCAAACAATACATATACTCCTTGATTGCAGCAATTACTACTTGTTTGGTTGCTTGATCTCGCAATTTCTTATTTCAGGTAATCAAACTAGCAGCAAACACTACTTGTTTGGTTTTTTTTCTTTTAAAAATGAAAGTGGAGACATACATGTCTGTTTTTTTATATATGCCATCATATACATTAGCCTTAGGGGCCCATGCGTCGACTTCGCCTAGGGCGCTGCAAAACATAGAGCCGTCCCTGGTAGGCTTGAGGTGGTCTTAAGCATTATTGGAGTTTTGGTTTGCTGTAGTGCGTGATCTGGGCCATCACTTCAATTTTGACTTAGAATTTGAGCATTAGAGACACCCATATAGAACACCGGGTGAGCTACTTTTTCGAGGTTGTGTTGGGGAAATATGATGCAATGAGAAGATAGACAATACAGTATGGTGCTAGAGTATTTGCGAAAGATATGTTAGGGGTGATCCCTTGGGGCAGCCCGATCTTTTACGAATCCCGTGGAAATCGAGGGCAGGCGAGTGGAAAGAGGAGGGGGTTGAAATCCACAAACACACACGCCAAGAACTCGATGAACACACACACACACACACACACACACACACACACACACACACACACAAACACACACACGAAAACACGATACAAGCCGATAGCTCACGCCGGTGGCAACCGGTCAAACACAATCCCTAGGATCGGCGTTGGGCAAGACACTCTCCAACGGCCAACAACAGGGGTGAGAGGCTTGATGAGATCTTGACTACTTGGGGACGAGACACCGAGATCCCAAGGACTTGTACAACTTGAACGCACGAGGCAAAATCCAAGAGGGTGTGGGGGATAATTGGTGCTCCTTGTCAAGGAGCATGAGACAAGTAATTGATAGATCCTCTAGGGGTGTCTTCAATTACAATTATCCAAGTCTAGGGTTTACAATAGAGGGGTGGGGCTATTTATAGGCCAGCCACTTAAACAGGGGTAGTTTCGGGATAAAACTGGAAGTTGGGCGAAACTGGGGGTTACATGGGTCAGGCCCAAAAGGCCTTGCCATGCCTGGCGTCGAGCAGTCCGGAGAATCCGGTGTTGGGTTCGGAGACTCCGGTCTGGGCCGGAGACTTCGGTCAATCTCCGGACCCGTCTCCGGAGGGGCCTTCTGACTGTCCCTGGCTTGGTTGCTGGGGCTGGACCGGAGGATGGTCCGGAGACTCCGGTGTACAGGACCGGAGATTCCGGTGTGCAGTGCTCCAGCAACGTCTTCTCCTGGTCCTTCTTCCTTGGGGGCTTGGTGTAGCACGGTTGCTTCATAGCTGAGGATACATAACGTAGTTGCATGAAGTAGGAAGCCATCCAAAGGTAGATCAAAGTCACATGATGAAAGGAGTGAGTTAACCTTAGCTTGTAGGAGCTTGGCTCGAGCGTGAGTCATTGGTCCACTTGGGGAACTAGGTGGTGCATATGGAGGTGCGTCCGTAGGACGGGCTGCATCAGCTCCCCCTCTGGAAAAGAGTCGTCCTCGACTCTTCATGGTTTACACCTTTATTCTCTCCATGGTACGGTGATAGGTCCTTGACGTTGAACGTATTGCTCACTAGGTACTTGGAGGTTGGTATGTCGATGACGTATGCATTATTGTTGATTCTTTTGAGGACCTTGAAGGGGCCATCTCCCCTTTGTTTGAGCTTGGAGTCACGATCATTAGGGAAGCGGTCTTTGCTCAAGTGTATCCACACAAGGTCGCCTTGTTTGAAGATTAGCTCCTTCTTGTTCTTGTTTAGCCTTGATGCTTGGCGATGCACTTGTTGCTCGATCGTAGCTCTTGTGTCTTCATGGAGTTTCTTCATTGTTTGGGCACGCTTGTCAACGTCCATATTGGTGCGGTCATGAAGAGGAAGGGGAGGATATCGAGCGCGGTGAGAGGTTCGAATCCATAGACGATCATGAACGGGCTCCTCATGGTGGTGGAGTGTTTGGCGCGGTTGTAGGCGAACTCGGCGTGTGGGATACATTCCTCCCAATCTTTAAGGTTCTTCTTTATCAACACACGTAGAAGTGTGCCAAGGCTTCGATTGACGACCTCGGTTTGTCCATCGATTTGGGGATGCGAGGCGGACGAGAATAGGAGCTTGATGCCGATCTTGGCCATGACTGTCTTCCAAAAGTAGCTCATGAATTTGACGTCGCGGTCGGAGACGATTGTTCTTGGTACACCGTGTAGCCGAATTATTTGCCTAAAAAACAAATTTTCTACATGTGAAGCATCATCGATCTTATGGCACGGAATGAAGTGTGCCATTTTGGAAAAGCGATCCACTACCACAAGTATAGAATCATGACCATGTTTATATCTAGGCAATCCTAACACAATGTCACATCCCAAATTTTAGATTTGGTCTTGCATATCATTCATATCATTGCATCATGCTTTTCCATGCAAAACCGTCGAGTGAAAAGGTTCGGCGAAACGCCATTTGCAAAACCCTATTCTATTTTGCTACGAGGTTCCTACGGGAAGCTTTAGTAGGACTAGCGTTGACCATCCTTGTAGATTAGTTGTTTCGCTCAAACCTTGACGCTAGGTTGTCCCCCTCGACCATACGAACCCGTAGGCGCAAGAATCGCTCGAATCGGAGCTCGTACGGAGAAGTTGTCGCCGTTTTAGTAAACCGCCGGAAAACGATCCGAAAATCTGGACCGATTTCCGAGTTCTAGTCTAACTCCGGACCGAATCAGTTTAGGATTTTGAGAAAGGGCCCACTTAAAGGGCGGACCCCAGCCTCGGGATCCGCAACCACCCAGCAGCACCTCCGAGACCGCCGCCACCGATCGCCCCCCTCGCCCGCGCCCGCCTCGAGGCGCCGCCCGCCTCCTCAGCCACCCGCCGCCGTCGCCGCCGCCGCTCGCAGTACCCGCCGCCTCGCGGCGCCACCTCGCCGTCGCCCGCCTCCCCGCCACCCGCGCTGCAGCCGTCGCGCAGCCTCCCCTCGCAACCGCCGCCGTGCGCCGCCAGCCGCCGCTTGCGCTGCCGCCTTTCCAGCGCTTACCGCATGCGATATTGCATCTTGGCGCGGACGCATACGACGTCACGCGCGCGCCTTGCGCGCGATGTTTTCTCGACCCATTCGTTGACCGTGTATGTCTGCGGGAAGAACCCGCGGGACCAATCGACACCGCCGTCCGGAACTCGCCGCACCGTCCGGAGTCCGTTTTGACGCTTGTTTCTGGTAAGACTGCAGCCACCGTCAGATCTCGGATCAGCGGCTTAGATCGTTCGTGGACTGGTCAGCACCCAGGCGTTGACTAGTCAGACGCCCAGTCAGCGCCCAGTCAGCAGACGAGTTGACCAGTCAACAGACACAGTTGACTGGGTTAATTTCGTTAATCCTTTTTGTTGACAGTATTCGGTAGAATCTTGTAAATTGCATAGAAATTAAACCGTTTGGCCAAAAATTGCAAATAAAATATGTATAGATTCAGTGAGCCGTGTAGAATCTCGCTGTACCTTTGGTTCAGGCTTTTACTGCAAGGTTTAGTACAGTTTAATCAAACTAGTTAGTGGCCTTTTTGGAGTATTAAATTCGTAGAAAAAGATCCGTAGCTCCAAAAATCGCGTATGATATATCCCTGGATTCAGTGGAACGAGGGGAATCCCATCGTGAATTAAAAAGATAGGCTTACAGTAAAAACTTCTGCAGAAACTATCTAGTGGCTTTCTGCAGTGTTTTAATTACTCGGGGAGTTTTATAATTCCTTTTCGAGTAATTCCACTTTGTACTGTTTCTAATCAGCGATGCCTATGCGGTAGATTTTTCCCAAGATTTTACAAACAGTATATTACCGGTAGTGAATTATTTAAGTTCTAGCTCTAGTTTGGAGCATTACTTTTGCTTAATAGTTTTCCTAGCGCTAAAACTATTTTCCATGCATGCAATCGGTAGTATTATGGTATAGGATGTTGTAGTGCAGCTGTAGCACCGATCCACTTGTCGCTCTTGCATTCATGCATCATATTTGTTGCATATGCTTGTGGATTGTTTATTTATGATTGCAATTGTAACGTGTAGATTGTGACGAGTGCAACGCTTGCTCGTGTGTGGATTGTTCTTTCGACCGCTACAACCAAGGCAAGTAGATGCTACTTTTTCCATGATATCGTCATACTATTTTTAATGCATTGCCGTGTATTTTGTAGATGCATGTGTAGGATGATACTATCGCTATGCTATGTCCTATTATGTGGTAGGGCTTTCCTTGTAGATGAACCACCGTTAGTAGATGTGCTTAGCCATGCTATGTTGAACGAGGACTGGGTTACATCATTGAGACTTGTTTCTAAAAGTATTGGTTTGTGAAAACTAAAAAAACTTAATTAATGAATCTCCTGGGTGTGATGGTATTGATAATTTTTGGTGGTTTCATTGCGGAAAGGCACCCAGGTATCGAGAGAAATTGATTGGCTTCTTTATTGTGTATCTTATGTGTACAACCATGTGCCAATAATGGAATGGGCGGTTGGTTGGACTTAGTAGGTTGTGGTAACTTTCGAACCAGTATCGAGATGTAGAATTTTGGTAGGTTGGACGGTGCGCGTCGGGATTGGGGAGCTACTAACAGTCTCTTCTTGGACTTCTCCCTATCGCCACTCAAAATGAGAGTGATGGTGAAGCTGGGCTAGCCAAGTCACATGGATAAAGTGTACTAACCCTGCGGTGTATAATCTAATCGATTAGCCGTGTCCCCGGTTATGGACATCCGAGTTGCTTGATATTGATTCCATGACATGTTTCGCTCATTCTAATTTCATAATTGCTTTAACATTGTTGGGTTAACTTAATTGGGATCTTTTCAAAGAAAATCAAAAACTGTTTATGAAAGTAGGACAAATATATTTGCAAATGCAAGCGGATACACAATTGCCAAATATGCATGTAGATGTTAGCCATACATTTCATTTCATGTTGTAGGTTATTCCGATTCTGATTGATCGTTATAGGCCACGGTACTCCACTCGGCACTTGTTCACTTGTGGGCAATTTGAAGAATGGAGGATTTACTTTATTTATGTTGCTACCTGAATTTGAGCTAGCTTTGTGCTAAGATTTTATTGTAATAATGGTACTCTGGATCTTCGTTATTCATGATACACGGATATTTTGCTATGTTATCTATCTTACTCTATTGTGGGCCAATGAACCGATCCAGGGATTGGCATGTCACATAGAGGCCACGGTTTTGAACCGGGTGTTCTGAGATGGTATCGAGCCCGTATGTGTCATTGTAGGATCGTGACCTAGGATTGGATTAGGAAGCCATAGAATTATTAAAGCCAATATTAACTCTGTCTTTCATCTTATGCCTTTCACCCTCGTAAATTCTTACCATATGCTATTCTCACACTTTCCTCTTTTACTTGATAGATGGGAGGCGTCGGGACTGAGTATGTCACCATGGAGTCACCAAAGGCCTTTGCAAGGCGATTAGCTCAGCTCTCAGATCATTGGGATTGCCACGCCCATGTTCAAGGAAGAAGGCTGTACACCTATGGATATGGAGAGGATATGGGAGATCACTACCTTCATATTCAGGGATGCCGCCTTGCCAAACCCGTGCACTTGATCTACACCAAGACATACAACTGGGGACTTGGAATCAACTTGGTACATGAAGCCCTGTCTCGCCATTATGCCCGACACCTACTGCAGATTCACCCTACCGTGACTATGGGAGGCGTGATGAAGATAGAACATTGTGGTTACCCAGGCGACAGAACAACATGCCGCCCGTCGGAGGCACATAGAGGACATGGAAAGGAGAATGGAGCTCTAGCGAAGAAGGTGAGGATGATAAAGGAGATTGCAGATTTTACTAGCAATGGTATGGTGGTCCAAGGACGGAGATTGACACCTGCATGAAGCTGTGGGGGTTACGGAGAATGTCCACGATAGCGAGAGATGCAACCATAACTCATCTTCATGGTACGGTGCATGAGAACACCTGAGAACATACAACAGTTGCTTGCAAAGGACCGTCGGAAAGCGACCAAGCCATTGAAGCTATGACAGCCCAGATTGCCGCTCTCCAAGCACAGCTGAATCCGCTCTCTGATGATGACAATGGAGATGATGGCAACAATGGGGATGACGATGACAGCGGAGATGATGATGATGATGATGATGAGGACGAGGATGATGATGATGGAGACGATGATGGTGGAGGGGATGAAGCTGTTGCGATTCTGGTGAAAATGAAGAAGAAGAGGAGGATCCAGAAGAGGTGGAGTTTGAGATCTCAAGTGATGATTCAGGAGAGGTGTACACTCCGCCGCCATGGTTGTACCGCGAGCCGAAGCGCCAACGCATGACCGCAAGGACCTACCTCAATCTCTTCAAGAAGTAGATAGAAGACCACCAATTAGTCCTTGTTAGGTAAATTCGTTAGGTTTAGTCTCGGTCGTTGTAAAGCTTCGTTCGTGTTAGTTTAAGAGTGTTTAGTTGCTTATTTGTGTACTCCAATATCCCAGGAATTATTTGTGCGAATTTTTAATGAAAGAGTTATGACAATTTGGTTACTATCTGTGTTATTTTCGCTGCAGTTTTCTGCTGATACAGCAGTACTGCGCGATTTTTCATATTTTTCTGGTAACTCGTAAAAATCTGAAACAAATTGGTCTGATGCGAAACTCTCTGTGATATATGCACAAAAATCAGATAAATTTTCTAACGAGTTTAAGTCAGGCGGAAAAATTCATGACAACGCTTTGGACTATTCGGCAGTTGTTGTTTTGGTTGTTCAGTTGATCTACATTTAGTTACCCATTGCCAACTCTTGTAAAACTATTTCAGTAGGTATATACTAGGATAACCCACTGGATGTTGCTGGATCGCTTGTTTGTTGATGTGTTGCTTGCTTGTGATTATCGCTATTGTTTGTTGTTGTTTGATCATATGCATGGGTAGAATCCTATTATCGTAGTTGATTCTTTCTAAACTTACATGCTGAACCACAGATGCCTCCCGCCGTCCCCACTGAATTGGAGCAGCTCATGGCAGCTCAGGCACAGCTGACCCAAGTGATGACTCAGTTCATGGCAAATCAGAACAACAATGGAAACAATCAGCCTCAGGGAGATGCTCTCACCAGATTTTTGAGGCTAAAGCCAGCTAAGTTCTCTACTGCAACGGTACCAATGGTTGCTCTCGACTGGTTGCGTTTAGTCAACAAGGATCTAGTAACTGTCGGATACACTGATGCTAAGAAGGTGAGGTTTGCCGCTCACCTACTGGAGGGACCAGCCGCTTCTTGGTGGGACACTTTTCAGATCACCCACCCGCTGGACACCGTGACTTGGGCAATGTTTGAGGAAGGTTTCAGGACCAACCACGTGTCTTCTGGAGTTCTGAGCCTGAAGAGGAAGGAGTTCCGCAACTTGCGCCAAACCAATCGCACCGTGGCCGAGTACATTGAGGAGTTCAACAACCTGTCCCGTTATGCACCTGAGGATGTTGACACTGATGCCAAAAGGAGGGAGAGATTCCTGGATGGCCTCAGTGATGAGCTTTCAGTACAGCTACTTGTGGTTTACTGCCCCACTTTCCAGGAGCTTATGGACAAGGCCAGGATCTTGGAAGGGAAGCACAAGCAGGTGGAGAACCGCAAGAGAAAGAGCAACAATCACCACTCTGGTTCTCACCACAAGTCTCGCACTTCATATGATGGATACTCCAAGCATGGAGGGAGTGACCATGGGAGCCATGACCGCCACCACCATGGAGGCGATGGGCATCGTCATGACAACCATAGGAGCAGCCACCACAGCCACAAGGGAGGACACTCTCATCACTCTGGAGGACACGGTGGACATGACCGCAACCGTGATCGCAGCTTCGTGAAGAAGGATCTGAGTGAGGTGACATGCTTCAAGTGTAAGCGAAGGACACTATCTTGACAACTTCCGGAGAGGAAAGGACTGAAACCAACAACGAGAAGGCCACAGTGAACCACATGAATGTGGAGGAGATTCGAGATGAGTTCGACCTTGTGATTGGTAAGTTCCCAATCAACACTTACCCTGCACTTATACTTTTCGATACTGGTGCATCACATTCATTCATATCAAGGGCATTTGTGGATAAGTATAAGTTACATACGGAGTCTATGAAAAGGTCTATTAGAGTGAGTTCACCTGGAGGAGATATGATAGCTAGCGCGGGATGCCGCGACTTAACTGTGAGGATTGTAACACGCAACTTCATTGCACATTTGGTAGTGTTGGATTCACAGGGATTAGACGTTATTCTGGGTATGGATTGGATGTCTATGCATGGGGGACACATAGATTGTGCACAGTGAGCTGTTTCACTCAAAACCCCGGATGGTAAGAGGATTAGATTCAAGTCAGCGGTACGACCAGGAAGGTGTAAGTTGAATTCTCTTAAGCCTTGTTTACTTCTCCGATATTTTTATCCACAAAGATGTCGGGATATGCGGGGATTTGGTGTTCGCCCAATACTCTCAAATCCCCTCAAATCCCTTCCCCAAAAATACTCTACCATGATGGAGAGTTTTTAATCTAGTCAAAAATACACTAGTGTGGAGGGGATTTGTGGGGAAATTCCGGGATTATCCCCTCAAAATCCGGCTAAAACAACAACCCTATGAAAAATTCCAATAATAAAAAATAATCCTCCCCCCTGAAAAACCTATAGGGATTATCCCCCAAAAATCCCGGCCTAAACAACAACCTATCGAAAAAAAGAATAATAAAAAAATCCCTCCCTCCCCCCCGAAATACCCTATAAACAAGACCTTAAGGGGTTAGCATGGATCTTGTGCAGTGATTAGGGATTTTACCGCGTGGAAGAGCTGCCAGGGATGCCACCTGACAGGGAAGTAGAGTTTCTCATCGACTTGATGCCGGGAACAGGACCTACAGCAAAGAAACCATATAAGATGGATGTGGATGAGCTGAAGGAATTGAAGAAACAGTTGAAAGAACAGCTGGAAAAGGGATTCATTCAGCCTAGTTAAATGCGTCATGGGGGAGCACCTGCATTTGTGGAGAAGAAAGACAGCAAGAGATTAGTGGTGGACTATCGCCATTGAATGAAGTAACCATCAAGAACAAGTACCCTCTGCCAAACATAAATGATTTGTTTGACCAATTGGAAGGAGCAAAGGTGTTCAGCAAGATTGATCTGCGATCTGGCTACTTTCAATTGAAGATCCGGAGCGGGACGTACCAAAACCGCCTTCACCACTAGGTATGGTTTATATGAGTATCTGGTTATGTCTTTTGGACTAACGAATGCCCGGCATACTTCATGACCATGATGAACAAGGTATTTATGGAGTACTTGGACAAGTTTGTGGTGGTGTTTATTGATGACATCTTGATATATTCCAAGGATGATCTTTGAGCATGAGAAGCATCACGAGATCGATTATGGAGAAAGTGAGGGAACACAATTTGTATGCCAAATTCAGCAAGTGTGAATTAAGCTTAACACCGTTGGTTTCTTGGACACGTAGTGTCGGGATAAGGAATTCTTTGTTGATCCAAGCAAAGTGACATGATAGCGAGTGGGAAGCACCCAAGAATGTGGGAGAGATTGAAGCTTTTGGGACTTGCTTTGGATATTACGGAGGTTCATTGAAAACTTTTCCAAGATTGCTAAACCGATGACTTAACTTGAAGAAGGAGAGGAAGTTTGAATGGTCGACGATGTGAAGCCGACTTTCGAGGCAAGCGTCGACTAGTGACCGCGCCTGTTCTATGTTTACCAGATCTTCAGAAGGATTTCCAAGTGTACTGCGATGCTTCTCGACAGGGACTTGGTAGTGTGCTGATGCAAGATGGGAGAGTAGTGTCATATGCCTCGCGACAACTCAAGCACCATGAGCGGAATTACCCCACACACGACTTGGAGTTAGCGTCAGTGGTTCATGCGCTCAAGGTATGGAGGCATTACTTAATGGGAAAACACTATGATGTGTACACCGACCACAAGAGCCTGAAGTACATATTTACACAGAAGGAACTGAACATGAGGCAAAGGAGATGGTTGGAGCTTATCAAGGACTATGATATGAATCTACAATACCACCCAGGAAAGGCCAATGTAGTAGCAGACGCTCTGAGTTGGAAGATTTATGCCAATGGATTGACAATTGGTGAATTGCCTGAGGATTTGTGCAAGCAATTCAAGGACCTTAGACTGGAAGTAGTGTCTAAAGGATACTTGGCTACAATGGAAGTCCAACCGACGCTACATGACAGGATCATAAAGGCTCAGGTGGGAGACAAGGAAATAAAAGAGATAAAGGAAAATATGAAGGAGAATCGTGAAAAGGATATTCGCGAGGATGAGCATGGTACCTTGTAGTATGGAGATCGTTTGTGTGTGCCCAGCGACCCTGAGATAAGGGAGTTGATTCTGCAGGAAGCTCATAACTCGCCATACTCCATACATCCGGGCAACACAAAGATGTATATGGATTTGAAGAGCAGATTTTGGTGGAATAACATGAAGGGAGATATCGCCAAGCATATTGCCCTGTGCGATGTATGTAGCCGAGTGAAGGCAGAACACCAGAAGCCAGCAGGACTGCTACAGCCATTGCCTGTGCCGGATTGGAAGTGGGATAGAGTGGGAATGGACTTTATCACAGGATTGCCCAGGACCAGGTCAGGATATGACTCTATTTGGGTAGTGGTCGACCATTTGACCAAGGTAGCCCACTTTATACCGGTGAAGACGACCTATACGAGTGCAAAGTTGGCCAAGATTTACATGGACAGGATTGTGTGCCTACACAGAGTTCCCAAGAGTATCGTATCTGATAGAGGCACCCAATTTACCTCACACTTCTGGCGCCAGCTGCACGAGTCACTTGGTACTAGATTGGAGTTTAGCACAGCGTTTCACCCACAGACTGATGGATAGACCGAGAGGGTGAATCCGATTTTGGAAGACATGCTGAGAGCTTGCGCTTTGGCTCATGGCTCTAGTTGGGATGAGAATTTGTCGTATGCTGAGTTTTCTTACAACAACAGCTATCAAACCAGCATCAGGACGTCACCGTTCGATGTGTTGTATGGGAAACGGTGCCGTACACCATTGCTATGTGATGGAGTAGGAGAACGCCAGTTGTTTGGACCTGATTTGATCAAGGACGCTGAGGAGAAGGTCGCCTTGATTAGGGACAGGCTGAAGGTAGCACAATCAAGGCAGAAGATCTCCGACGCGTAGCGCAAGGAAGTGGTGTATGAGATAGGTGATAGAGCATACCTCAGAGTATCGCCGCTTCGTGGAATCAAGAGATTTGGTATTAAGGGTAAGCTGGCACCTCGATTTATTGGACCGTATCGGGTCTTAGCACGCAAAGGAGAAGTTGCTTATCAGTTGGAGATGCCAGAAGCTCTGTCCGTTGTTCACAACGTGTTCCACGTGTCCCAGCTGAAGAAGTGCCATCCGGAAATGGTGGATACACCATTGAGAGACACTGTGCCACTAGAGGAGGTTCAACTCGAGAATGACTTGACCTATGAGGAGAAGCCGGTCAAGATTCTGGAGACAGCAGAGAGGATTACCCGTACCAAGACAATCAAGTTTTGCAAGGTGCAGTGGAGTCACCACACCGAAGAGGAAGCCACTTGGGAGCGTGAAGATGACATCCGAGAGGACTACCCACACCTATTTGCTAGCCGCGCCGAATATCGAGGACGAGATTCATCTTAAGGGGGTTAGTCTTGTCAAATCCCAAATTTTAGATTTGGTCTTGCATATCATTCATATCATTGCATCATGCTTTTCCATGCAAAACCGTCGAGTGAAAAGGTTCGGTGAAACGCCATTTGCAAAACCCTATTCTATTTTGCTACGAGGTTCCTACGGGAAGCTTTAGTAGGACTAGCGTTGACCACCCTTGTATATTAGTTGTTTCGCTCAAACCTTGACGCTAGGTTGTCCCCCTCGACCATACGAACCCGTAGGCGCAAGAATCGCTCGAATCGGAGCTCGTACGGAGAAGTTGTCGCCGTTTTAGTAAACCGCCGGAAAACGGTCCGAAAATCTGGACTGATTTCCGAGTTCTAGTCTAACTCCGGACCGAATCAGTTTAGGATTTTGAGAAAGGGACCACTTAAAGGGCGGACCCCAGCCTCGGGATCCGCAACCACCCCGCGCGCACCTCCCGAGACCGCCGCCACCGATCGCCCCCTCCTGCGCCGCCTCCGAAAGGCCGCCCGCTCTCACGCCGCGCCGCCGCCGCCTCCAGACCGCCGTGCCAGCCGCCCGCCGCCAGCGCCACTCGCCGCCCGCGGCGACGCTGCCGCTTTCGCCACAGCCTCCCCATCGCAGCACCGCCACCGAGCGCCGCCGCCGCCGCTTTGCGCCGCTGCTTTGCCGCTATACACTGCCGCTTCGCCTGCGCGTCTGCGTTACCGCGATGCGATATTGCGTCTTCACGCGCGCCTACGCCATCTGCGTCGCGCCGCCTTCTTGCCGCAGCGATATTTCTCGACCCGTTCGTTGACCGTATACGTCCGTGCAGGAAGAACCCCGACGCCGGGACCAATCGACACCGCCGTCCGGAACTTGCCGCACCGTCCGGAGTCCGTTTCGACGGTTGTTTCCGATAATACTGCAGCCACCGTCAGATCTCATATCAGCGGCTTAGATCGTTCGTTGACTGGTCAGCACCCAGGCGTTACTAGTCGAGCCTTGATGCCAGTGCCCGTCCAGACGAGTTGACCACAGCGAACAGATTGCTGGGTTAATTTCGTTAATCCTTTTAGTGGACAGATTTCGGTAGAATCTTGTAAATTGCGTAGAAATTAAACCGCTTGGACAAAAATTGCAAATAAAATATGTGTAGATTCAGTGAATCGTGTAGAATCTCGCTATACCTTTGGTTCAGGCTTTTACTGCAAGGTTTAGTACAGTTTAATCAAACTAGTTAGTGGCCTTTTTGGAGTATTAAATTCGTAGAAAAAGATCCGTAGCTCCAAAAATCGCGTATGATATGTCCCTGGATTCAGTGGAACGAGGGGAATCTCATCGTGAATTAAAAAGATAGGCTTACAGTAAAAACTTCTGCAGAAACTGTCTAGTGGCTTTCTGTATTGTTTTAATTACTCGGGGAGTTTTATAATTCCTTTTCGAGTAATTCCAGTTGGTACTGTTTCTAATCAGCGATGCCTATGCGGTAGAATTTTCCCAAGATTTTACAAACAGTATACTACCGGTAGTGAATTATTTAAGTTCTAGCTCTAGTTTGGAGCATTACTTTTGCTTAATAGTTTTCCTAGCGCTAAAACTATTTTCCATGCATGCAATCGGTAGTATTATGGTATAGGATGTTGTAGTGCAGTTGTAGCACCGATCCACTTGTCGCTCTTGCATTCATGCATCATATTTGTTGCATATGCTTGTGGATTGTTTGTTTATGATTGCAATTGTATCGTGTAGATTGTGACGAGTGCAACGCTTGCTTGTGTGTGGATTGTTCTTCCGACCGCTACAACCAAGGCAAATAGATGCTACTTTGTTCATGATATCGTCCTACTATTTTCAATGCATTGTCGTGTATTTTGTAGATGCATGTGTAGGATGATACTATCGCTATGCTATGTCCTATTATGTGGTAGGGCTTTCCTTGTAGATGAACCACCGTTAGTAGATGTGCTTAGCCATGCTATGTTGAACGAGGGCTGGGTTACATCATTGAGACTTATTTCTAAAAGTATTGGTTTGTGAAAACTAAAACAACTTAATCAATGAATCTCACAGGTGTGATGGTATTGATAATTTTGGTGGTTTCATTGCGGAAGGCACCCGGTGTCGAGAGAAATTGATTGGCTTCTTTATTGTGTAGCTATGTGTACAACCATGTGTCAATAATGGAATGGGCGGTTGGTTGGACTTAGTAGGTTGTGGTAACTCGAACCCGCGTATCCAGAGATGTAGAATTTTGGTAGGTTGGACCGGTGCGCGTCGGGATTGGGGAGCTACTTCCTGAACAGTCTCTTCTTGGTCTTCTCCCTATCGCCACTTAAAATGAGAGTGATGGTACGAGCTGGGCTGGCCAAGTCACATGGATAAAGTGTACTAACCCCTGCAGGGTGTATAATCTAATCGATTAGCCGTGTCCCCGGTTATGGACATCTGAGTTGCTTGATATTGATTCCATGACATGTTTCTCGCTCATTCTAATTTCATAATTGCTTTAACATTGTTGGATTAACTTAATTGGGATCTTTTCAAAGAAAATCAAAAACTGTTTATGAAAGTAGGACAAATGTATTTGTAAATGCAAGCCAGACACAGCTCCAATTGCCAAATATGCATGTAGATGTTAGTACTATTGTCTCCTTTACTAGCTCTACTTGCCATACATTCCATGTATTGACCCTTCGGGGCTGCTATGTTTCATGTTGCAGGTTATTCCGATTCTGATTGATCGTTATAGGCCACGGTACTCCACTCGGCACTTGTTCACTTGTGGGCAATTTGAAGAATGGAGGATTTACTTTATTTATGTTGCTACCTGAATAATTTGAGCTAGCTTTGTCCTAAGCTTTTATTGTAATAATGGTACTCTGGATCTTCGTTATTCATGATACACGGATATTTTGCTATGTTATCTATCTTACTCTATTGTGGGCCAATGAACCGATCCAGGGATTGGCATGTCACATAGAGGCCACGGTCTTTTCAGAACCGGGGTGTTACACACAAAATCCATGCTAATGTCTGACCAAGGTGCATGAGGAATAGGCAATGGCATATAAAGACCAAAGGGGTTAGACTTAGACTTAGCTTGGACACAAGTAGTGCATCGTTGGACGTGGCTCTCCACGTCGCGCTTCATCTTGGGCTAATAGTAGTGAGTGGAGAGCATGTCATATGTCTTATCATGGCCAAAGTGACCCATAAGGCCTCCACCATGGGACTCTTGAAGAAGCAAAATTTGGAGAGACGACTTCGGAATGCAAAGTTTGTTTTGTTTGAAAATAAAACCCTTATGCAAATATAAATCATCAAACCCTTTGTCTATTGAACACTTTGCAAAAATTGAAGGTTTGTGTTTTTGCGAGACCCAAGACATTTACTTCGAGTTGCATAAGAAGGTTTGTGTTTTTGCGAGACAAGGCGTCCTCTACTACATTTTCTTTGCCCTTCTTGTACTTGACAATGTAAGGAAAAGATTCCATGAACTCAACCCATTTGGCGTGCCTTTTACTCAAATTGGCTTGGCATTAAGATATTTTAACGACTCATGGTCAGAATGGATGATAAATTCTTTGGGCCAAAGGTAGTGTTGCCACACTTGAAGGACACGAACCAAGGCAAAAAGCTCTTTGTCATAAATTGGATAGTTAAGGCGTGCGCCATCAAGTTTCTCACTATGGTATGCAATAGGACGCCCATTTTGCATAAGGACGCCTCCAATGCCAATACCACTGGCGTCACATTCAATCTCAAAAGTTTTTGTGAAATCCAGTAACGCAAGAAGTGGTGCTTCGGTGAGTCTCTTTTTTAGCTCATCAAAAGCCTTTTGTTGTGCTTTGCCCCAAACGAATGTGACATGTTTCTTGGTCAATTCGTTGAGAGGGCAAGCAATGGTAGAAAAGTCTTTCACAAAGCGACGGTAAAAACCGGCCAACCCATGAAAACTACGAAGTTCACTAACATTGGTAGGGATGGGCCAATCTCGTATGTCCTTAACTTTTGAGACATCAACTTCAATGCCATTAGAATACACAAAAACCAAGGAAAATCAGTTTGTCTTTCACAAAGGTACACTTGGGGAGATTAGCATATAGCTTTTCATGACGAAGGATTTGAAGGACCTCCTTAACATGTTTAACATGCTCCTCTAGTGACTTGCTATAGAAAAGAATATCATCAAAGTAAACAACGACACTCTTGCCAATGAGAGATCTCAAAATATGGTTCATAAGGCGCATGAAGGTAGATGGGGCATTAGATAAGCCAAAAGGCATAACCGACCATTCATAGAGACCAAGCTTGGTCTTTAAGGCGGTTTTCCACTCATCACCTTCGGCCATGCGTATTTGATGGTAACCACTACGAAGATCAATTTTCGAAAATATAGTGGCTCCACATAACTCATCAAGCATGTCATCAAGACGCGGTATAGGATGTCGATAACGCATGGTGATAGCATTGATTGGATGGCAGTCCATGCATAACCGCAACGTAACATCCGTTTTTGGTACGAGAATCACGGGTACCGCGCTTGGGCTAGTGCTTACTTGGATCAAACCTTTGGAGACGAGTTGGTTGATTTGTCTCTCTATCTCTTTCGTCTCTTCGGGGTTCATGCGGTATGCGGCGCGGTTTGGAATGGGTGCGCCGGGTATGAGGTCAATGCGGTGCTCGATTCCGCGAAGAGGGGGTAGTCCATGGGGAAGCTCTTCGGGGAATACATCTTGGAATTCCTGCAAAATAGTCATCAAAGAAGGAGGAACATTTGTCAAGTCATTAGTTTCTTGCGCTAGTCCCTTGCATATAAGGACATAGTGCAAGATGAATGGGTTGTTCCTCACTTCTCTCATCTCACTTTTGGTGGCAAGAAGAACACTCTTAGTTTTTCCACTCGAGTTTGGCTTGTGGCTCTCACTCACTATAGTGTGGTTCTCTCGCTCACCGCTCTTTGCACAGGGTGGTGTTGTGCTTTGCGCCCTCGCTAAAGCCTTTGCATTGTCCGCAATTATTTGGCTAGGAGTCATTGGTTGCAAAACACAAGTCTTTTCAAGCCACTTGAAGGTATAAGTGTTTGTGTGACCATCATGCAAAGCACGCTTTTCATGTTGCCACGGCCTTCCTAGCAACATATGGCAAACCGTCATGGGGACCGCATCACATTCCACCGTGTCTTTGTATGGTCAAATTGAGAAAGTTACCGAGAAGGTGTGCTTGATCTTGACGGACCCTTGGTCACTTAGTCATTGTATATGGTAGGGATGCTTGTGTGGATGGAGGTTGGGGTTGAGCTTCTCACACAATTCCGTGCTTGCAAGATTGTGGCAACTCCCTCCATCGATGACAACTTTGATGGACTTCCCATTGATACCGACACGAGTTTGAAAGATGTTTGATCTTTGGTCTTCATTCTCATTGACTTGAGTAGTTAAGACCCTTGTGACCACAAGCAATGGACTTGCGTCATGCTCACACACGAGTAGTTCTTGGTCATCTTCCAAATGTTGTCTTTCCATTGCTTCCTTGACCCTTGCATCAAACTCATCTTCACTCAAATATTCTTCATCGCCATTGTCGTGGATGAACAAAACTTTCTTGTTTCCACATGTGGCCGACTTGTGTCCTTTGCCCCCACACTTGTAGCACTCACCATTGAATGGTTGATCATCCTTTGTGTATTTTCCACTTGGGGCGGTTTTCCTTGAGGAAGTGTTGGCTTGAAGGGAAGCTTGGTGGTACTTGATGAGCTTCCAATTGGTGTTGTTGATGTAGTTGTTGGCGCTTGCCTATAGGTGAAGTACGTCTTTGGCTTGTTGTACTTGATGTCCTCTTGCACTTTACATTCGGCTTTTGTTGCTATGTGCACAAGATCAACCATGTTGTTGTACTTTTGGAACTCGGTGATGCGCTTGATTTGGTGGTTCAAACCATTGAGAAAACATGCCATTGTTTGTTCATCACGCTCTTCAATGTTGGCACGGATCATGTTGAGATCCATTTGCTTGAAGTACTCTTCCACGGTCTTTGTCCCTTGACTAAGCGTTTGAAGCTTGTTAAAGAGGTCACGCGTGTAGTGTGAAGGAACAAAGCGGGATCTCATATGAGCCTTCATATCTTGTCAAGTTGTAATTGGAGGTTCTTCTTTTGCTTCATGAGCGAGTTGGACTTGTTCCCACCAAAGGTTAGCATAATCATCAAACTCGAGGGATGCCATGGCCATCATCTTCTCATTGCTATAGTTGTGCATGCGGAAGATCTTGTCAACCTCGAGTTCCCATGATAGATATTCTTCGGGTTCATTGGAACCGGTGAACTTGGGCATGGTGAATTTTAGCTTGCCGAAAGTTTCTTCTTCATTGCGGTTCCGGTATCGGCGGTTTCCATGATTTTGGCAGCCATCTTCATCATCCGAGCTCTCATGTCTTGCTTGGTGATGGTTGCGTTGCCCTTGCGGTTGTTGAGGTGCCACGTTTGGTGGTGGAACTTGATTTTGACGACGAGCTTGGGGAGCTTGGTCGTGTTGTTGGCGCGGTTGAGGACGAGGCGTAGGCGCTTGGTCCTCATGACGAGCTTGCGGAGCTTTCTCTTGGTCATGGCGCGATTGATGACGATGAGCATTGTCTTGCGCCATGTGGCGAGGAGGGCGTCGAGCCGCATGCGCAATGGGCTGCTCCCTTTCTTCTTGATGTGGAGGAGGCTCTTCATGGTGATCATGTTGTAGATGTTGACGTTCATGTCGATGATGACGCCTTGGTGGGTATTCGAGTGCTTCACGCCGACGGCGATCTTGTTTGTCCACTTCGGATGCTTCACTTGTTGTTGAAGGGATGTGTCGTTGACGATGGGCTTGGTGGTCCACGTGAGGTTGCTCTTGTTGAATCATGAGTTCCCTTGGTTGTGGACGGTTCGCTTCACGTCTTGGAGGTCTTGCGGAGAGGTCAGCATCATAGCTTTATGTTGCGGCGTGTCACGGAGATGGTACCGCTTGAGAAGAGCTCATGGAGTGAAGGACGGGTCCATCTTGGTGCCTTGAAGCATGACGGCGATGAGCGCTTGATTCACTTTAGGAGTGCCGTGACGAGCTTGAGTCGCGAGATCGTGGCCTTGCTAGCCCATCAATGAGGTGTTGAAGCTTCTCATCCGTTGCGGCGAGGGCGTGACCAAGAGCTTCATTTTGATGGCCGAGGTTATGTTGCATAGCATGCATTTGTCCCCGGACTTCCTCGAAGCGCTTGTCGATGCTCTTGAACTCCACTCGGGTTTCGCTAAATTGTTCATCTTGGCGCCGCTCAAGGGCGTCACAACGATAGTTCAATTCTCCTCGGATCTTCCAATGATCCCACCTTGTCATGTATTGTGTGTCTTCCTCTTGAGGTGGCGTTGGTTGGGATGACTCGTCGTTCCTGTCCATGATGCAAAGCCACAAGGATTGTATATGAAGGAGAAACGTGGAGAGTTAGCCTTTTGCCTCACCTTGAAGATTGAATCAAACCAATTGCCACCCAAGAGAGCTAAGAACTTGGAGAGTGAAATCGCAAAGAAACTCACACACAAGGAAACTACACTCTCAAAAGCTTTTGGTGGAAGGTTAGGATTGTGTAAAACCAAAGGACCAACCAAACGAAAAGGATAGTCAAAAGTGGATAAAATCCAACAAAAATCAAGTCAAAAGGAGATGGTCAACTCGTAATGTGACGAGAACCTACGACTACACACACGCGTGGAGAAAAATGGGGTTAGCACGACTATGAAAGTGAGCACAAAAGGTCCTAACAAAGACTATGCTCGGGTGTCGTGCCAACTCAAGGATAGACCACAACTCGTTTTCCAAAAGAGGGTAAGCAACGGATTTGTGCACTTGCATTAGCGCGCTTTTTCCTCTCTCTTTTGCTTACAAGCTTGATACTCGCTTTGTATTGGGAGACTATGTATCTTTCTATTTTTTTATTCTTTTTCTCCCTTTCTATACTACTATGTTACCTTTTGTATTTGCCCTCACACTCTCACTTTTACAATGGCAAGTGCACAATGCTTAGACAAACACAAAATGAGTTGCTCTCATAGGATAGGTACACACAAAGGAAGATATGGCTACAAGGGTTGACACAAGTTATACCTTAGTTGTTAATGATGATCTTGTGTCGATGGAGCGGGGAGGAGTTTGGGGTCCGTGGTGTCGAAGAGCGCGGACGATGTTGCGGAAGCTATCTGTTAGTTGGTGACACGCACACGGAACACAAAAAACAAGCGGACAGATTAGCCAATGCAGAACAAGAGGAAAAGTTAAAACTGGCGTCCAGGGCCGGAGACTCCGGTGTAGGCCGGAGACTCCAGTGCGGGAAATCAGCTCATGTTCTTGAGCGGAAATTCACGCCTAGAGTCCACAAATCCGCGAAAATTTGGCCAAAATTGGGTTGGGAAACGCAAGCAAAAGCTGGACCAACACCTTAGACAAGATTTGGTCAGATCAAAACCACAAATAACACTCCAAAACGATAAATCAATCCAAAGTAAAATTGGGGCTATTTTTTGGAAAAATTTCGAATTTATGGTGGATAGAATAAAAATTTAGGGGGAATTCGTGATCAACCTTGCTCTTGATACCAATTTGTTAGGGGTGATCCCTTGGGGCGGCCCGATCTTTCACGAATCCCGTGGAAATCAAGGGCAAGCGAGTGGAAAGAAGAGGGGGATGAAATCCACGAACACACACGCGAAGAACTCGATGAACACACACACACACGAAAAAACGATACAAACTGATAGCTCACGCCGGTGGCAACCGGTCCAACACAATCCCTAGGATCGGCGTTGGGAAAGACAATCTCCCACGGCCAACAACGGGGGTGAGAGGCTTGATGAGATCTTGACTACTTGGGGACGAGACACCAAGATCCCAAGGACTTGTACAACTTGAACGCACGAGGCAAAATCCAAGAGGGTGTGGGGATAATTGGTGCTCCTTGTCAAGGAGCATGAGACTAGTAATTGATAGATCCTCTAGGGGTGTCTTCAATTACAATTATCCAAGTCTAGGGTTTACAATAGAGGGGTGGGGCTATTTATAGGCCAACCACTTCAACAGGTAGTTTCGGATCAAACTGAAGTTGGGGCGAAACGGGGTTATGGGCCAGCAAAGGCCTTGCCATGCCCGGGCGTCGAGCAGTCCGTGAGACTCGGTGTCGGGTCCGGAGACTCCGGCCCGACCGAGACTCTGGTCAATCTCCGCACCTGCCTCCGAAGGGGCCTTCGACCTGCCCCTGCTTGGTTCCCTGGGCCGCACCAGGATGGTCCGAGACTCGGTGTACAGACCGGAGATTCCGGTACACCAGATATGCCGGTGTAGTGCTCCACAGCGTCTTCTCCGTCCTTATTCCTTGGGGCTTGAAAAGACGGTTGCTTCATAGCTGAGGATACATAACGTAGTTGCATGAGGTAGCAAGACATCCAAAGGTAGATCAAATTCACATGAGGAAAGGAGCGAGTTAACCTTAGCTTGTAGGATCTTGGCTCGAGCGCGAGTCATTGGTCCACTTGGGGAACTAGGTGGTATAGATGGAGGGGTGTCCGTAGGACGGGCTGCATCAGATGGCCTTATTAACAAATGTGAGGGAAAATCGTGATAGTTAATCGCATGACAATGCAATGGGTTATGGCATAGTCCATAGGCAGACCGTGCACATTTCTGTGTGAACTAAAATATCACCTTGAGTTCGGATGACATCATCTTCTATAGACAAGGTCGCCATAGCCATCGACAAAGCGCATTTGAGGTCACCATGATCATAGATGAAGCTCCAGAAATCGTCGCCGCCATGTCATTGAGGTGTCTTTCCCTGTTGAGTGCATGATCTCTACATTGATGATTTGGTCATGTTAGTATTCGATAAATCACTGTCTTAGGTCCAGACCTCGTAGTGCAAATCGGGTACCATGCTAACAATCTTGCCTGGTACCAGGTTGTAAAAATCCACCTCTTTGCACTTGGCCCCTGTTCATTAAGGGTACTATCGTAACTAAAGCTATATGGTCTGGAGTTTGTTGTGGATATACCAAATAGCTATACCTACGACATAGTCTTATACCGGCAAGCCTGGATGGCCCACGTATGGTGGTTACGCCTATGGCATAACCGGGCGGCCCAGTTGCTGATAGACAAGACGAATGTCTAGCAGGGATAAAGGAAGGCGACGTGCCACCGCCTTAGATGGAATCCGACACCTTGGAGGACAAGACAATAGTTTATGTATTAGTCTAGAACTCTGTAACTGTATCCGGCTGGGACTCTTCATGTAACCCTAGGTCCTTGTGCCCTTATAAGCCAGCCTACGGAGGCCTTTAGGGCAACCATAGACACAACGTCAACAATAGACAAGTGCATAGCACAACTCGCAGACAGCGAACCCCACAATCCTTGTAACTCGCCGTATTGTCATTATAGTGATTTATAGCAGGAGTAGGATCTCGCTACCGCCGTGAGATATGAACCGTAAATGTGTCGTCCGTCCGGACGCCTCCGCCTTACCCCACGCCTCTAAACTCGTGGTTGGGATACCCATATGGCGATATGTCGGTAATACCACGTAGTCCACATGGAGGTATTTCAGTTACTCTCATTTCTAACACGGAGTGTTGCATGGTCCAACTTGACACTATTATTCCAAAAATATATCTTCAACCTTCAAGTTGGTTTGCATGTTGTTATATATTGCCGGATACACAAGCTGATAGGAGACGGTGCATATGCTCCTTTATAAGACATGGTAATGGTTGGAGGTATGAAGGTTGTTGGCAGAGGTAGTTGCCTTTAACCCTAAATTATAGTACAACACAAAAGCTAATTCTTAAGTTTTAGTATGCATGTGCTTCGTTTGAATAGTACGATGCACTCGATAAATAATACATACATACAAGAGATAGACTTGAGAGATAGTGCACAGATATAATCTACACTGGTAGAAAAGGGCCCATGCGTCCCGGTTGGTAAGGGCCATTAGTCCCGGTTGCCCAACCGGGACGGGGCAATCGGGACTAAAGCTCTAACCTTTAGTCCAGGTTGCCCCACCAACCGGGACAAATGGGGCTTCAGAGGTAATAGGCGGTTCGTGAATACCTAACCGACTAATAACCTGCCGCCATGCAAGAGATTTGCCCATTTCTGCCATGCAGAGAATTGATTTTGGCACATTTTGTTGCTGGCAAGCATTTTCGCCACTTTTTGTGCCGCTAAGAGAATTCATTTAGGTTGTTTTATTGTTTATTTAGTGTTTTGCACTTATCAACGAAGGAACCTTATATTACACAATATCATCATGACAACATTACATTCAATACACGGATCGAGTTCATGCACTACATACAAAAAGTTGCTATTCGATGCTACCGCCAATTTCTTGAAAGTTGCTATTTTACAATTCCTATTGTCTATACACAACCGAGCAGTATTCCTTGTGTGTTTAGGACTTCTGCATCCAAGAATCCCGCCAATTCCTCCCGAATTGCTGCGCGATCCTTTGGTAGAAGACCGTCCGTAGACGCTCGATCTGATTTAAAAAGGAGTCACCTATATGAATATGAAACTAAACACAATTTGATTGTAATTAAAAACTATAGAAATTGTTTACGTCGTGGAGTTTCTCTAAATTTCTGCCCTTCTCATCACATCGCCGGATGAACTCGCATACATAGTATCCACATAGATTGTTACCTAGTCCCCAAGTCAGGCACTTTACGAGAATGTAGTTCAATCAAAATAATAATCAAGCATGATAATAATCGTATCAAAACTAGAATCAAAGAGATGCGCGGATATAGCTAGTGGTGCTTACATTTAGTGGTTGAAATGTAAGCTCCTCTTCCAAACACCCCTAGCCTTCTTGGTGAACTGCTTCCAAGCGCCTTTACGAGAAAAAACGAATAAAATAAGTTATTAAGTACTTGATATCGTAAAATTCACGAACGCTGTTTATATAGTGTCGTAATGATTAGAATTATCGCTGCGAAGTATCCATGTCCTTCCACGTCTCAAGGGTTTATGTTTCGAGTCCATGACTAGTACACGCCTTTGTCAAGTTGAATGATTAACAGAATATAGTGGTACTGCAAATGCGTAACTAATCAATTATATACTTAACATCGAGTAAGCGAAATAGAAAGTGTATACAAGACAATAACACTCACGGAAGTTGTAAGGAAATAGTATTTCCTTTTGGTTTCTTGAAACCTTAACGTGTACTATATTATCCTCCGTATCCTGGGTCTTATTTTGAGATTAGCTTCATGAACCCAATATGGGTCAATGAAGCCAATGTCATAGATTTGTCCTCATCGTGATTCGAGAATATTTATTCTGCATATTACAAGATGATTATATACATGCAATAAACAAAATAATATAGTGGAGACTAAATTAATTACAGAATTAGTACTTACGCATAATAATCGATGATCGATTTGTCCAAGGCCTTGATTGAATAATTGAAATAGTTCATCAAATTCAATGGATATCATGTCATCCTTATCTTTCCCATGATGCTTTTTGTAACCTCAAAGACTATCCAGCTTAGCCCGCCCTTGTGGCATGCATGTACCAGTTATGCAATCTTCATTTTGTTGGAAGATTGTTTACCTCCTCAGTGTTTGACGAGAGGTTTTCCATTGGTATTTGTATGCTACTTCACTCACGGGAAGAACTCTAATCGGGATAAGTATCAAGCAATACTCATACCTTGAGCATGCAGCTTCTCCATATTGTAACTACCGATCACACGCTTCGCCCCATATTTGCTCGACCCACATTGGTTTGAGAAATCACCTTGAGAGGGCGCAAGTCTGTTTTGCTTGTTCTACGAGTGGGCAACAGATTTCCGCTTGCATCAAGATCGCTTCTTCGAGGCTTTTGTGCCGCATGTGACTTGAGAATAGAACGCTCATAGTCCGATGACAAATGGCTCGGGTTGATGAAGATTCTTTAGTATTTTCAACACTTTGGCTTTTTCTTATTTGGTGGGGAACTCGCTCTTTCGCCGCCTTTAGCTCAGCGAAAAACATTGTCGCTTTCATCAACGATCGCCGTAGTCTCCTTCAAGATACCATAAGCTCTCTTGGGAGGAACCGCTGGTACTTTTGTAAGAGGATCTTGTTTACGTTCGCGATCACTTACGACGACAAGAGCGGTGACGCTTACGCTTTTTATCCCGAGGCGCCGCGATGGCTCCCGGGCGATGGCTGCACCGGAGATTGGTGAGGCGATGGAGCCGGTGAGGCGACGAAGACAAATGTCGCGGCGGCGACCTAATTCCGGAGACGGGTGAGGCGGCGGCGAAGATGGCCTTGGCGTGTGATTTCAAGCATGATACAATCCTTCGCCATAGAATGGTGACGCTTGCGTCATCCAAGCGATACACATCCCTTCACCAAAGAGGGTAGTGAAGATCCAAAACCTCAAAGGTGGGCATGATTTCATCCACGCCAACAACGTAGCCCTCCGGAACCGACGACGATGGTAAGTTGGTGTGGTCCAATTGGTAAGGCATAGCCGCCACCTTCATTGATATGTTCACAACTTTGACATGTAGCTCGCAGCGGTGTCATCTCCGTGATATCATCCACTGGTAGCCAACAGGAGCCATCGCTTGCATCATCGCCATCGCCATTGTCATCACCCGACCGGTGGAAGCCACACTGCTCGATTATTCGATAGGCGGTAGCATCGAATGCGCAGTGTCCGAGATGGATGGTAGTACTTTGCTCTTTAAGTGAGTTAATTTCATCTTGTTGTTGCTTTAATCATTCTTCAATTAAACGCATTCGCTCTTTTCTGACTTTCTTCAACCGCCGCCTGCCTTACTCCTCCGACGGCTTCTATCAGATATTTCTTCCTCTCTTTGGGAAACCCAGTCCTCCATGATTGGGAGCCTATTGTGCCTCGTGTTCGCCCATCATGTTCCTTATTTCCAAGGGCGAGTGTGAGCTCATCATTCTCTATCGGAATGAAGTCCCCATCTTTAACACCTTTATCGCTTCTCGATCCTCTCTATTGGCAAGGGGTCTTCTTTATGTCGATGTTATATATACACCTCCTTCCGAGTCCAACGTGCCCCATGCCCGTAAAACCAAGTCCTTGCACGTTCTACCCAATCGTCTGCCTCCGGGTGATATTTTTATCACGCAGCCTCGCTCAAGTTTCTCCCACTTAGGAATGCCAACCAACCTCAGAGCCACCTTGCCCAATAGTATGGTGATACTTCTTCTTAGCAAGATTCAACTTATTCGCTTCGACATTTTCTTAGCCTCGATTTCTTGTATTCCACAAACTCAGCGTAATGGTTTTATCTTCTCAAACTGAATATTCTTGAAATCGAGTCTTCTTTTCACGACATAGTCAAGGTGCAATCTTTTCTTCCAGCTTGGTGAAACATCGGGCCATCTTCTTCAAAGCCCACTCTCCGACCTTAGCCTCCATGGCTCTCCCATGTTGTAAGGCGCCCTCAATGGATCCTCCGTGATTTGGATCCAGCTCTATCTTCGTAGTTTGAAATTAACCATGAGCCTCTTCCACAAGAAATCTTTGGCGTGGTTAGGGACAAATAAATGTTCCCTCTTCATCCGCATTAGCAGGCCTATTCCAATTTCTAATGGTGATCGGATTAAGTCCCTAACGACATTACTGATTGTGCCACAAATTTGGTTGCGATAACTTCGAGTCAGTTGGTGTTGCCTTCACGACATCTTCGATCCTGAACCTCTCATGGTCTTGCAACTTTTGGTTGGGCCTCGCTCTCTTTTCAAGAGATTCCTTCGATCCGAGGGCTAAAAGAAGAAAGATCATCGTTACTATTTTTATATAGATAGCAGATCATTAATTAATGAATTGATTTATATTACATGCACCTCCGGAGCGGTCGCCTTCTCGACACAAGGCATCGCTTCTCTCATGAAGGCAACACCTTCAACCTCAAACAAGTTGTCTATTCCGTAAAAGAGGATCACCTCACCGAGTTGTTCGTAAACGCTGATACGCCTAAAGTATCTCCCCACGGATCACACCTTGGATCAACTCTTCCTTTCTTCGCCTCTCGACGGTGGGTCCATATTTTCGCATAGGTGGAAAACGAATAAGTCAAAGCCGCCTAAAGGAGAAAGTTAATAAGTTAAAGCGGCTAACTAATATTTTCCTGATCAAGGTGAAACCCTAATATATACATACACAATAATAAAATGAAGAGAAACCCTAAACCCTAAGGCTATGAGAGGGAACATGAGTATAAGGCTACAAAAGGTCTTCGATCTATCTATGGTCTTGATCTCGGTTCGATCTCGATCTCGATCGTATTCTACCGAGAAGAACCAAATCACCGGAAGAAAGGGAAACAATCAACACATGGCATCGATGCAATGCTCAAGCAATGATGATGATACGACAAGTTAATGTGCATTGGAATGTAACCCTAAAGCATGCTCGACAAGTTAATCGGGTTCCGAGGCGCAAACCCTAACTCAAGGAACTCCTTAATCACCGTTAGGGTTATTAGGGTGTTCTAATTAAACTTGTCATTTAATTAGATCTATCTATTGTCTTGATCTCGGTCTTCGATCTCGATCTCGATATCGTATTCTACCGATAAGAACCAAATCACCGGAAAGAAAGGGAAACAATCAACACATGGAATCGATGCAATGCTCAAGCAATGATGATGATACGACAAGTTAATGTGCATTGGAATGTAACCCTAAAGCATGCTCGACAATTTAATTGGGGTTCCGAGGGGCGCAAACCCTAACTCAAGGAACTCCGGAATCACCTATTAGGGTTACTAGGGTGTTCTAATTAAACTTGTCATTTAAGTTGTTGAACAATGCATGATTATAGCATAGATAGATAGTTCTCATTTTTGAACATTTTGGTATATTATTTGTATTTTTCTCAGACATGATTAAAAGTTATTGAATTTACAAGTTTTATTCAAATTCAAATTATTAAATCAAATGTTTAAACCTTTGCACCATAGTAACAACTAGCCATAGTGGCCGAGGTGGGGCCCGGAGCCACCTCACAGCCCACGCAAGCAAAGGGGAAACAGAGGACGGAGCCACCTCGCCACGCAAGCAAAGGGGAAAGAGGTGGGGCGAGCCACCTCGCCACCGCTGGAGGAGGACGCGACGCGGTCGTGGACAAGGACGACGCGACGGTGGAGGAAACGGCGCCGGCGACGATGCACCACCCGATCGAAGCCGCCGCACCCACCACCAGCAGCAGAGGGAAGGAAGAGAGGCAGGGCGGCGGCCAGACTCGACGCGGCGTGGGGAAGGGCGCGGTCGTCGGCGGAAGCAGAGACGGGCGCCGACGGCCGTCGGGGAAGGAGACGCGGGCGCGGGTCGCCATGGAAGAGACGCGGTGGCCGGAGGCGGAGGCGTTGACGATGGAGCGCTTAGGAAGGCGCAGGCGGGGCCTCCAAGGCGCTGCCGAGGGCGCAGAGGCAAGAGGCAGAAGTGAGCGGGAAGGAAGAAGAAGAGGAGGCACGCGTTATAATTAAGGCCTTTAGTCCCTCGTGGCTCCAACCGACTAGCAGGATATGTCCCGCTGATCCACCAACCGACCTATAGTCCAATTTTCAGCAATGAAGGCGCGTAGGAGCTCTTTCCCGGTTGGTGGCTCCAACCGGACGATTCTGCTTTCAAATTTTTCGCTTATTTTCTCTGCTCCGCCTTATTTTTTATTTTGGGGTTTAAATTTGTAATGTTTTTTAAATGATAATTACTTTGGAATTTAGAAAAACTTTAAACATAAAAGGTGTTTGGATTTGAATAACTAATTCGAAACCATTTTCTGTTTTGAAAAATAATTAATGTAACCATTTAAACTACGAACCATTTAAAATTAATAATGAAATAACTTGTATTTTTTAAATATTAATTTGGAATTTAGAAAAACTTTAAACATAAGAAGTGTATGGATTTCAATAAATAATCCAAAACCAATTTCTATTTTTAAAAAATAATTAAAGTAACCATTTAAAATTAATTAACTTATATTTTTGAATATTAATTTGGAATTTAGAAAAACTTTAAACATAAAAAGTGTTTGGATTTGAATAAATAATTCAAAACCATTTTCTGTTTTAAAATACAATTAATGTAACCATTTAAAATATGAACCATTTACAATTAAAAATGATTTAACTTATATTTTTTAATATCAATTTGGAATTTAGAAAAACTTTAAACATAAGAAGTGTATGGATTTGAATAAATAATCCAAAACCATTTTCTATTTCTAAAAAATAATTAATGTAACCTTTTAAAATGAATTAACTTATATTTTTGAATATTAATTTGGAATTTAGAAAAACTTTAAACATAAGAAGTGTATGGATTTGAATAAATAATCCAAAACCATTTTATATTTCTAAAAAATAATTAATGTAACCTTTTAAAATGAATTAACTTATATTTTTGAATATTGTTGGAATTTAGAAAAACTTTAAACATAAGAAGTGTATGAATTTGAATAAATAATCCAAAACCATTTTCTATTTTTAAAAAATAGTTAATGTAACCTTTAAAATGAAGATAGGGACGCATCGTTAGAACTTGCATTGGATCTCCAAGAAACCACATATTGTGAGTCTAAAATGATTTTTTCAAAAATCACGGCGATAGATCATGTACATGTAGTACAAACCGACCCACTTCCCATGATTCGACACATTTGTCCTTTTTACCCGGATGGACGAAAAGGTTTGAGATGTACCGTTGGGAGATAGTCCATGTAAGGTGGTCTAGTATTTTAGGAAAATGGACGGAGGATTGTGAAACGCATTTTGGTGGTTACTTCAATAAACCCGCTTTTTGCGCGAAATGGAAAAGGGCTTTTCCGTGCATAAAAAGGAAAACTTCCTCCGCAACATTGTTCTCCATACCAATGTCCACACACATGCATAATATGGGCACAACATCACAAACTATGCCGTGATTCAATATAACATCGGTCATTTGGACCGAAAGCCATGAAACCTCGAACATGATAGGTCATTTTATGAAGGTTTTTCAAACATGATCAATATACCAAGTCCGTATTTTTCCTTTCAACTATGTAACAAAATATGACACCAAGCGAAGGATTTTCATTGTTCGGATTTTTTTGAATTTATTATGCCCGCTTTGAATTATCCAATTTCTAACTATGGTCGAACCGCAGTGCATGAAGATAGGGACGAGCATCGTTAGAACTTGCATTGATCTCAAGAAACCACATATTGCGAGTCTAAAATGATTTTTCTAAAAATCACGCGATAGATCATGTACCGTAGTACAAACCGACCCACTTCCTACCGATTCGGCAGACATTTGTCCTTTTACCCGGATGGACGAAAAGATTTGAGATGTACCGTTGGGAGATAGTCCATGTAAGGTGGTCTAGTATTTTAGGAAAATGGGACGGTAGCATTGTGAAACGGCATTTTGGTGGTTACTTCACAAACGACCCGCTTTTTGCTCGGAAAATGGAAAAGGGCTTTTCCGCATGACAAAAGGAAAACTTCCTCCTGCAACATTGTTCTCCATACCAATGTCCACACACATGCATAATATGGGCACAACATCACAAACTATGCCGTGATTCAAGATATAACATCGGTCATTTGGACCGAAAGCCATGAAACCTCGAACATGATAGGTCATTTTGTGAAGGTTTTTCAAACATGATCAATATACTAAGTCCGTATTTTTCCTTTCAACTATGTAACAAAATATGACACCAAGCGAAGGATTTTCATTGTTCGGATTTTTTGAATTTATTATGCCCTTTTGAATTATCCAATTTCTAACTATGGTCGAACCGTGCATGAAGATAGGGACGAGCATCGTTAGAACTTGCATTGGATCTCCAAGAAACCACATATTATGAGTCTAAAATGATTTTTTCAAAAATCACGGCGATAGATCATGTACCGTAGTACAAACCGACCACTTCACCGATTCTACAGACATTTGCCCTTTTAGCCGGATGGACGAAACGGTTTGAGATGTACCGTTGGGAGATAGTCCATGTAAGGTGGTCTAGTATTTTAGGAAAATGGGACTAGAGCATTGAAGCGGCATTTTGGTGGTTACTTCACAAAACGACCCGCTTTTATGCCGAAAATGGAAAAGGGCTTTTCCATGCGACAAAAAGGAAAACTTCCTCCGCAACATTGTTCTCCATACCAATGTCCACACACATGCATAATATGGGCACAACATCACAAACTATGCCGTGATTCAGCACATAACATCGGTCATTTGGACCGAAGCCATGAAACCTCGAACATGATAGGTCATTTTATTAAGGTTTTTTCAAACATGATCAATATACCAAGTCCGTATTTTTCCTTTCAACTACGTAACAAAATATGACACCAAGCGAAGGATTTTCATTGTTCGGATTTTTTTAATTTATTATGCCCGCTTTGAATTATCGAATTTCTAACTATGGTCGAACCGGTGTGCGTGAAGATAGGGACGAGCATCGTTAGAACTTGCATTAGATCTCTCAAGAAACCACATATTAAGTAGTCTAAAATGATTTTTTCAAAAATCACGGGCGATAGATCATGTACCGTAGTACAATCCGACCCACTTCGCCGATTCTACAGACATTTGTCCTTTTACCCGGATGGACGAAAAGGTTTGAGATGTACCGTTGGGGAGATAGTCCATGTAAGGTGGTCTAGTATTTTAGGAAAATGGGACTAGAGCATTGAAAACGGCATTTTGGTGGTTACTTCAAAACGACCTCGCTTTTATACTTGAAAATGGAAAAGGGCTTTTCCGCATGCGAAAAGGAAAACTTCCTCCGCAACATTGTTCTCCATACCAATGTCCACACACATGCATAATATGAGCACAACATCACAAACTATGCCGTGATTCAAGACATAACATCGGTCATTTGGACCGAAAGCCATGAAACCTCGAACATGATAGGTCATTTTGTGAAGGTTTTTCAAACATGATCAATATACCAAGTCCGTATTTTTCCTTTCAACTACATAACAAAATATGACACCAAGCGAAGGATTTTCATTGTTCGGATTTTTTTGAATTTATTATGCCCGCTTTGAATTATCCGAATTTCTAACTATGGTCGAACCGTGTGCATGAAGATAGGGACGAGCATCGTTAGAACTTGCATTGGATCTCTGAAGAAACCACATATTATAGTCTAAAAATGATTTTTCAAAAAATCACGGCGATAGATCATGTACCGTAGTACAATCCGGACCACTTCGCCGATTCTACAGACATTTGTCCTTTTACCCGGATGGACGAAAAGGTTTGAGATGTACCGTTGGGAGATAGTCCATGTAAGGTGGTCTAGTATTTTAGGAAAATGGGACGGTAGCATTGTGAAACGGCATTTTGGTGGTTACTTCACAAAACGAATTCGCTTTTTATGCTTCGGAAAATGGAAAAGGGCTTTTCCGCTGCATAAAAAGGAAAACTTCCTCCCGCAACATTGTTCTCCATACCAATGTCCACACACATGCATAATATGAGCACAACATCACAAACTATGCCGTGATTCAAGACATAACATCGGTCATTTGGACCGAAGCCATGAAACCTCGAACATGATAGGTCATTTTGTGAAGGTTTTTCAAACATGATCAATATACCAAGTCTGGTATTTTTCCTTTCAACTACATAACAAAATATGACACCAAGCGAAGGATTTTCATTGTTCGGATTTTTTTGAATTTATTATGCCCGCTTTGAATTATCCGAATTTCTAACTATGGTCGAACCGTGCATGAAGATAGGGACGAGCATCGTTAGAACTTGCATTGGATCTCCAAGAAACCACATATTGCGAGTCTAAAATGATTTTTTCAAAAATCATGGGCGATAGATCATGTACTGTAGTACAACCGACCACTTCCCGCCGATTCTAAGATACATTTGTCCTTTTACCCGGATGGACGAAAAGGTTTGAGATGTACCGTTGGGAGATAGTCCATGTAAGGTGGTCTAGTATTTTAGTAAAATGGGAAGGTAGCATTGTGAAACGGCATTTTGGTGGTTTCTTCAAAACGACCTGCTTTTGCGCCGAAAATGGAAAAGGGCTTTTCCGTGCGACAAAAAGCAAAACTTCCTCCTGCAACATTGTTCTCCATACCAATGTCCACACACATGCATAATATGGCACAACATCACAAACTATGCCGTGATTCAACACATAACATCGGTCATTTGGACCGAAAGCCATGAAACCTCGAACATGATAGGTCATTTTGTGAAGGTTTTTTCGAAACATGATCAATATACCAAGTCTGTTATTTTTCCTTTCAACTACGTAACAAAATATGACACCAAGCGAAGGATTTTCATTGTTCGGATTTTTTTTGAATTTATTATGCCCGTTTTGAATTATCTGAATTTCTAACTATGGTCGAACCGGTGTGCATGAAGATAGGGGACGAGCATCGTTACAACTTGCATTGGATCTCTCAAGAAACCACATATTGTAGTCTAAAATGATTTTTCAAAAATCACGGGCGATAGATCATGTACCGTAGTACAAACCGATCCACTTCCTACCGATTCGGCAGACATTTGTCCTTTTACCCGGATGGACGAAAAGGTTTGAGATGTACCGTTGGGAGATAGTCCATGTAAGGTGGTCTAGTATTTTAGGAAAATGGGCGGTAGCATTGTGAAACGGAATTTTGGTGGTTACTTCACAAACGACCGCTTTTTATGCCGAAAATGGAAAAGGGCTTTTCATGGCAAAAAGGAAAACTTCCTCCTACAACATTGTTCTCCATACCAATGTGCACACACATGCATAATATGGGCACAACATCACAAACTATGCCGTGATTCAGCACATAACATCGGTCATTTGGACCGAAAAAGCCATGAAACCTCGAACATGATAGGTCATTTTGTGAAGGTTTTTTCGAAACATGATCATTGTTCGGCACACATTTAGTCCCGGATGTAGTCACAAACCGGGACTAAAAATATTTTCCGCCATTTCCCACATCTTCCCGCCAATTTTTCCCGCCCTTTCCTTTCTACTAGAGCTTTTAGTCCCGGATGTAGTCACTAACCGGGACTAAAGATATTTTCCGCCATTTCCCAAAGCTTCACGCCAAGTTTTCCCGCCCTTTCCCTCTATATTTAGGGTGATCGTGTCATGGCTATCCACACATCCACACTTTCCTCTCTTAGAACAATGGACAACGCCTACTAGGCCATTCTGACCCTCGAGGAGACCGAGGCGCCAGGCGCCCAACTACCCTTGTCCGCTGGCCACCGCCGCCGCCTGGATGTCGCCCTCGGTATATGCCATGGATGGGCCGAGGATCCCGGAGTGGCAGGTGACGATGACGATGATGATGACGATTTACGATGAAGACCCCGGCTGCACTATAGGACTAGGCATGATTATGACTAAAGGGGGCTTTAGTCCCGAGTGTTAGCTAGTCCCGGTTTGTCCCGGTTTTAATATTAATAAATGTCTTAAGTGTTACCTAATAAATAGAGGGAAATGCCTATATAAAGATAGGGTTCATATTTAGTCCTTGGAGAAACCAACCGCGATCAAGGGATTGCGGCAGTGGGCCAGCAACACTAATAATAGGTGAGTGTCGACATTATGTCGCGGCGGTTAGATTTTGTCCCGGATGGTGTCACCAACCGACTAAAGATGAATTTAGTCCTTGGAGACACCAACCGACTAAAGATGAGTCAAGACTAATAATAGGGGTGAGTGTCGATATTATGTCGTGAGTGTCGACATTATGTTGAGCTACTTGTACTATAAATATGCATCCTTGTGAGTCCAGTCCTCCCAGCTTTGAGGCATCTCCAAGATGGTTTTAGAGAGCAGGACACCACTACGTTGTTTGTGGAGATGCCGACGAGCCCAGCCCTCCCGCATCTCCGAGAAACTAGTCATAGAGGCACTCCTAATATGTGAAATTAGTTAGCTCCGAGGCGATTGATCTAGTTAGTGAAGTTACAAGCTGCAAGATGGTTTTCGAGAAGGGACACCATCATGCGGCCAGTGGAGATGCCGACGAGCCTGGTCCTCCCAGCATCACCGAGAAATGGTCATAGAGGCACCCTAATATGTGAAATTAGTTAGCCGAGGCGATTGATCTACTTAGTGAAGTTACAAGCTGCAAGATGGTTTTAGAGCAGGACACCACTTACAGCTGTGGAGATGCCGACGAGCCCAGTCCTCCGCATCTCCAAGAAACTGGTCATAGAGGCACTCCCCCATCCACAAACGGGACTAACACTCAAGACATTTATTAATATTAAAACAGAGACTACAATACCGGGACTAAAGGCCACAAACCGCGAAGATATCCTTCTCAAGCCACAAACCGCGAAAGACATGAACTAGAGTTACATAATATGAGCATGAACTTCTTGGCATATGTCATTCCTTATGACCGCTTCAGACGTAACCATGGAGCATCTTCTTTACTTAACGGAATGCTTGGGCTGGCCACCGTGAAGGGCGGAATTTCATCAAACTTATTATAATCTTCTGACATGTCTGTCTTGTCCTCGATTCCCACGATGTTTCTTTTCCCTGAAAGAACTATGTGACGCTTTGGCTCATCATATGATGTATTCGTTTGCATATTTTTTCTTTTTTCGGTCTAGAGGACATGTCCTTCACATAGAAAACCTGAGACACATCATTGGCTAGGACGAATGGTTCATCTCTATAACCAAGATTGTAGAGATCCACTATTGTCATTCCGTACAACTGGTCTATCTTTACCCCTTCCCCATTCAGGTTGACCCATTTGCAGTGAAACAAAGGGACCTTAAAAGAGACTCCATAGTCTAGTTCCCATATCTCCTCTATGTAACCATAATATGTGTCCTTTTATCCATTCTCGTCTATTGCATCAAAGTGGACACCACTATTTTGGTTGGTGCTCTTTTTATCTTGGGCGATCGTGTAGAATGTATTCCCATTTATTTCGTACCCTTGGAAATTCAATACAGTAGAAGATGGTGACGCAGCCAACAAGTATAGCTGATCTCCAATAGTGGTGTCATTCAAGAGATGTGTCCGCATCCAACCACCGAAAGACTTCATGTATTCATCTATAATCCATGATTCAAAGCTTCCCGGTTTTGAGCGCATAATATTCTTGTGTTCCTCGATATACGGAGCTGCCAAGGTGGAATTGTGTAGAATCGTAGTGTGCTTTAGTGAAAGAATCCCCGTCCCTACATATCATTGCTTTCTTTCCTAGCGTTTTTCCACTTAGTCTTCCCTCATGCCGCGAGTCGAAACACCAATCGGCTTAAGGTCGAATAAAGTCAACACAAATCTAAATGACCTCCTCTGTTCCATATCCCTTGGAGATGCTTCCTTCTGGTCTAGCACAGTTATGAACATATTTATTTAAGACTCCCATGAACCTCTCAAAGGGGAACATATTGTGCAGAAATACCGGACCGAGAATGGCAATCTCTTCCACTAGATGAACCAGAGATGCGCCATAATATTGAAGAAGGATGGTGGGAACACCAATTCAAAACTAACAAGACATTGTACCACATCCTTCAGAACCTTGGCGTAATATCTGGATTGATTACCTTCGAGATATTGCATTGAGGAATGCACACAATTCACAATGGGTACTCAACATTTTCCTAGAAGCCCCTCAATGCAATCGGAAGCAATCAATATAATCACGTGATACTATGAGACTTTAGGTTTTGGAACTTTTTCTCTACCATATTTATTATCCCTTTATATTAGATGAGAAGCCCGACGGCACCTTGATACCGTAGGACTTCAAAAAGATTTCCTTCTACCTTTGGTAAGAGCATAGCCGCACGACTTAAGTGACGCCTTTATCCGCCTTTGTTATCTGTATGCATGTTCTTTGGGTCTTTCATAATTTGTTGGTCCTCCTGCTTCGTGTATCTTTTGTCTTCCCATACACGCCTAGGAATCATAGCAGGTTCACGCAGAGATTCTTCATCACGCATCACGCCGATTGAAGAGCGGACGCAGACTTTCCAATATGGCAGCTCCCAAAATATAGATTTCTTCTTCCACATGGGTGCGTGTCCTGAGCGACGCTGCTCGAACTGATTGACCGACGGGACCCTTTCCAAAGATTACTTCTATGTCCTTGACCATACCAAATACATCATCACCAACAGGAGTTCAGCTTCTTCCTGATCCGCCTCACCTTTGAAATGCTTGCCTTTCTTTCTTATGGGATGATTGGTCAAGAAATCGTCGATTCGCCAGTACACAACCTTCTTGCATTTATGCAAATATGTACCTTCGGTCTTATCTAAACAAAGGTGCATGCCTTATATCCTTTGTTTGTCCGTCTCGAAGGTTACTAAGAGCAGGCCAATCATTGATGGTTACGAATAACAACCCTCGAGATTAAATGGCTCCTGTTTGTTCTCATCCCACGACGCACACCTGGTTTGCCCCACAACCGTAAGAGTTCTTCAACTAATGGCCTAAGGTACACATCAATGTCGCGTTCCGGTTGCTTCGCCTTGGATGAGCACCGCATCATAATGAACTTACGCTCATGCACAACCAAGGAGGCAGGTTATAGATACATAGAGTCACGGGCCAGGTGCTGGATCGCAGCTTTGCTCCCCAAAAGGATTCATGCCATCCGTTTTAGACTAAACCATAAGTTCCTTGCGCCACCGCAAAGTCCGGGAAGTCTCTCGATTTTTCTACACTGTGACCCATCAGCAGGATGTCTCAACTTCCGCCTTTCTTACGGTCTTCTTTGTGCCATCGCAACAACCTGGCATGCTCTTTGTTTCGAACATGCTTCAACATTGGTATTACAGAGCATACCACATAACCTTAGCAGAACCTCTTCCGGAGGGGCTCTCCTCAACATCACTGTGGTCATCTCGTCTGATCTTATACCGCAACGTGTTGCATACCGGGCATTTATCTAAATTCTCATACTCCTTACCGCGGTAGAGGATGCAGTCATTAATGCATGCATGTATCTTTTGCACATCTAATACCAGAGAACAGAGAGTCTTCTTTGCTTCAGAGGTACTCTCGGAAGTTCGTTATGTTTTGGAAACTTCGCTTCATTATTTTCAGCATCTTTTCAAATGAGGAGTCATTAGACCACACTCTGCCTTCCATCTCAACAATTCCCGTGTGGTACCGAGCTTTGTGATGCCATCTTCACAATTTGGGTACAACAATTTCTTGTGATCTTCTAACATGCCCTCTAACTTCAACTTCTCATTTTCTGTTTCACAGTCTCGCTTTGCATCATAAATGACCCTACCAAGTTCATCACCTACCATCCGATGCCCGTTCTTCACCTCTTTCCTCTCCATTGTCTTCCATTGCAGATCATCAGATTCAGGAAACATATGATGATAGTTGTTATCATCATCTTCTTCTTCACCATCTTCCATCATAACCCATATTTCCCCGTGCTTGGTCCAGCAATTATAGTCGGGCATGAAACCTTTCATAATCAGGTGGCCGCGAATGATTTTCGAGGAAGAGTACTCCTTGTTGTTCCGACATTGAACACATGGACGGCGTATAAATCCATTCTCTTTGTTTGCCGTAGCCACATCGATAAATTTATCCACGCCTTTCATATACCCGGCTACCCGCCGGTCATCGTACATCCATTCCCGATCGTTCATCTGCATCATATAAGTAAGTTTATCAAAAAACAGGACATCATAAATAGTGAAATAACCAATTCACACCGACACATGAATTGTATCAATGACCTAGAAAAGATAAGATTGCTAACCTCGATCGAGGGAAATAAAGAGGAGAAAGATCAAGTGCGTCTCGGACACCTTCTATATTTTTGTTCTATGAGAAATTCAACGGGATTATTCACTCAAACATTTCAACAAACACCTTCAATGCATGCATGAGAAAAAACTAGCACACCCCCTCACACCTTCCACCATTCGAAAAAACAGGAGGCAGAGGGCTGGGCATTTATAGAGGCAGGGTTTTAGTCCGGTTGAGCCAGAACCGACTAAAGGTGCGTACACGCCACGTGGCTGTGGTTAAACCTTTAGTCCCGGTTGGTGGCTCCAACCGACGCATGCCCCTTACCAACCGGGACGCATGCCTCCTGGCCCGCGTCCGCCCAACCGACGTTGCAGCGCATTAGTCCCGGTTGGTGGCGCAACCGGGACTAATGCTCCGAGGGGTCGCGAACGGATAGCTCTTTTTCCTCTAGTGCTAGCTTGTCAACCAATGTGGTTTTTACATAACGTTGATCCGCAAATTTCATCATGTGTGCTCATAGAGTTGAGTACATGCAAACAATCACGACTCACAATGGCACGGACGTGTTAGGATGCATGCACATAATTTTTTTTCTAGGGGAGAGGGGAGGCATGCATGCACATATGGCTCTATGGTCATCACCAAAGACGATCTTGGCCCCTTCCAGTCAATGATACTCGACTGCCTTGTCGACCACAACATGTTTGACGTATTCTATGTGTCGCTTCGCCGAGCAACAATCTCCACCCAGAGGCGCTAGCAGGGTCGGTTTCCAAGGACAAGCCAAACTTCAATTTTTAAACCCCAGTCTGATACAAAATGTCGGATTTCGCTCAAAGATCACATAAACATGCTCACACAAACACGACACACTCGAATATCTTAGCAAAGGCACTTTCCGTGACCTTTTTATCTTTATTCCTCTCAACCTTGTGGTAAAGTTCGTGCATCACATACATGTATATACATAGAACCGAGATAGTCCGTCTACTCAAACATAGCTACCAAAATCTATCCGCAGAAGCATTCCTAATACAATACAACCACGGGCAACCCCTGGCCTTAGGGCTGATTGGTGCAAATATCTACATGCTATTGCAAACATCAATTGAGTACAATCCGATGCCTCTCTGTTGAGCCATTACAGAAGATAAAACAAGATTACAAAAAGCACTTACGCATTCTTTATAAAAAGTAACTTATGCATTATTGATAATTATATTATCATGTCGCCAACCATAACGGTTGAAGATACCCCGCACAGGCATCATCCAGACTCTAGTGTACCCCACATCTCCACATGATGCACCAAGGACCACATAAAGATTATATTGTTAGACATGTGAATAAACTGCAAAGTTGGGAACTTGGTTATTTTTAAAATAAATAATATTATAGATAATTCCAAATGGGGTCCGACATAAAGCGCGAACTCTCACCCACATTTGTGATTTTAGTGCTCGTTTGGATCCCCTAAATTTATTTCATTTCATACAAATGAAATGACATTACTCTGGTCATTTCATTTGGCAAAATCGAAACTAAAAATCCAAAATTCGTGTTTGTCAACCACATGGAATTGTGAAATTAAATGATTTCCTAACCTTATTTGGTTGAAACTTAGCTTAAAAATGAACAACATAATAATAAAACATGATTTTTGCAAAGTTGCAGTACATTAAACATGATATCATAACACAAATAATTCAACATACCACAAATACATTTCTAGGTTCATATATAGAATATAACACTATGATTCAACATATAGCAATAGTTCTAGAAGGTAAAATGGCTAATCTTATGATCAAGATGCAAACAAACAGCCTAGTTTCACCAAAAATTGATTCATTGCTTAATTTCATGCGGTGCACAGATTTAAGAAACATTTTCATCTTTGCTTCAAGGGAAGTTTTCCTCGATGCCACCTATTCTCAACATGTTCAACACATCTGATTGTTCCTATTTTATAATTTTCCTGTAAATTATATCCTCATGAAGAGATCAAATATATGTATTCATTTGAATCTATAGGACTATAAATAAATTTGAGATCCTCCTCTATAAGAGATTCTAGGGTCGTGTCTAAAGAAAAATAGGGTTTTGTGGGGACATGGGCTATCTTTCTACCCCCAAATTGACACTATGTATATACTTTAGTGAAAAGGAACATGTCAAGTATCATTGTCCATGCATACACTTGTATAAAGTCAAAACACATATGTTGCTCCAATTCAATGTACTCTACTCCCGGTAAAATCACATGATAGATTCCTAAATGTCATAAATGACAATAGAATTGAGTGGATGAAATAGTTGTTGGTTATTCACATAGTTATGTTTTATATGTGTTATGTGTATCTACTTGTACACTTGAAAATAAGAAAGACACTTGAGGACAACATGGACTAAGATGTATTATACACGTTTGCATCACTTAGGATAAGTTTTTTACTCAAAAAGGTCCTATCACCAGAACAATGGATCACCATGTATGATAAATACTTACATAGCTGCACAAATATTCTCAGTCATGTTACACAACACATGATTTGAAAGCAGCGCACATCACATGATTGCGCAAATTAACAAGTCAAGTTCAGATGCAATTATACTTAGTTGCTAGAGTGTGCCCATGAGACATTAACTACGGAAGATTGGAAAGTGCCATATAACATTCAATTTATTTATGATATTTGACTCTATTAGAACTTTATTTGAGTATATTATTTGTTTTAAAATAATTAGTGAAATATGGAAGAAGAAGAAGAAGAGTTGTTTTAACCCACTTGTTGCCATTGTAAAATTATTGAAATGTTTTATATGTAAACTCCATCTATCCCCAAGCATCATTTTTTATATCTATTGATAACTCATATGAATTTTTTATATATCATTGAATGGTATGATGGTATGTTCCCTAGGTTACACACAAGGCATATTGGATGAATTTGGGGTGAATGTAAACAAATCAAGATATGAACTAAACAAATTGGTTTAAGATATGAATAAATAGTGATCAGCAAAATCTGATAAGTGAACTCTGAAACATATATATTGAGTTTATGAGTGAATCAAATATGATCTATGTGAGCTATAAAACCGATAAATTCACTAAATGGAGTGCATGGTAAAACTCAAATGTGGCCATGAATACGATTGTGAGGTGAGCAATGGTTGATAAACTCTAAGAAATTCATTGGAAAAAATTACCAAGAATTTCAAGACACTATGAGGAAGAAGATAAAGGGTTCACCACAACGAATTCTAAGGATTGGACTAATATGGTCAAGACACAAGTGTGAAGATCTATTATGTGAGATCAAGTGATCTTGGAATGTTCAGATCACAAATCGTGTCATATCCCATGTCACTTGTGTTTTACATGTGCAGGTGGATTAGGTGCCACTAATTGGATTGCATTCATAAAAAAAATCATAATAGCCTCACTAGTGACATCAAGAGAATAGGTTGTAATCATTGAGCCAAACCACAAGATAAGAATTTTGAGAAGATATGCATTAGCTTGCAGTTCATTTGATTTTTTTTTACAAAATGGGAGTATACACTGTCCTCTGCATCAATTGTTGCACACAGCCTTATTATTCCCAAATTTCAAAGTCTCCCAAAACAAAACATATAGTTTAGTATTACATTCATGGATCACTCAACGTGGCTACAAATATGGTCCATCTAAACTATACAACCAAAGCTCCCTGATGCAACATCTATCCATTAACATGTCGACCACCTAACTTGGATGTAAATAGCATGTCTGACCGCCTCTAGTCGGCTACATCCAGTATCCATAGGCCCTCGCTAGCCCTCATACGGATATAGTGTGTAACCCAATAGATAACCTGCAAAAAAAATTAATACTTCCGCACATGTTAAATACCAAATCATTTCTAGAGTTCTAAATAGACCATAAAAAAGTTGAAACTCCCACACGAATTCTAGCTTTATCATTTTTGTCCAACCCATTTAGCCAATTCATGAACATATAGATTCTCTATCAAGACAAGTAAAGGGACAAGCAATACATAGAATGTGTATAGATTCCGGTGAATCACATGAACACAATTTCTTACATATATTCTATTTACACTTAGCTAAGTCATCTTTTCTAAATAAATTCTTACGGTATAAAAACCACATGAAGATCTTTATCTTAAGTGACACTTTCATTTTCCAAAGATAGCGATGTAGGAACCTCGTCTGGCCATTTAAAAGATATTCATACATAGATTTAATAGTAAAATCTCATGGTGTTGTTAATTTCTATACAAAAGAATCTAAATTCTCTGTGAGGTGTACACCCATCAACCTTTGAACCAAATGCAACCACCTATTCCATCTATTGCTAGTTAGACTCCTGAATTCAATATTCAACGGTCTATTTACCAAAACATGTAGAACCATCACATTATTTGGTGGATAATGGAAAATTATGAAGGATATTGGTTAGTTAGGGACTTATCCACCAACCAAGTATCTTCCCAAAACCTAGTTTTAAGGCCATTCCAAAACAACAAATTAAGAGCCTCCCAAAAAAACTCATCTTTAAACCCCATCACCCTCCAAAAAGGAGGGTCGGTGCTTTTTGCAAGAACTTGGGAGATTGTTCTATTCCTAAGATACTTATTGCATAAAATTTCTTCACACATACCTTCCTCATTTAAAAGTTTTAAAAGCCATTTTCTCGGTAAACATTTATTTTTAAGCTCAAGAACGCCACCCCTAAACCTCGTTGATCCATGGGATAGCAAATGATATTCCACCTAGTTAACCAATACTTTTTTATGATTATCACTGTGCTAGAAAAAATGATATTGATAATAATCAAATCTTTTACTAACCCCTTTAGGTATTGATACGTCCAAAATGTATCTATTTTCCTGAACACTTTTGCTATTATTTCTCCTCTAATTTGTGTGATTTGGATACAACTAACATGGACTGGCGTTGTTTTTAGCAGAATTTCTTTGGTGTCTAGTTTTTGTGTGCAGAAAATCAACTTTCAGGAAAAACCCCAGAAAATATCGCAAAACTCCTATTTTGCCAGAAGACTCACGGAGCCAGAAGACGGGACGGAGAAGGGCCACGAGGGGCCCACACCCCCTGGTGGCGCGGGCCAGGCCAGGACGTGCCAAGGGGTGGTGAGGCCACCTCGGGCACCCCCTCGGTCTCCCCCTTCGCCTACATAAGCCCTCTGACCTAAAAACAGAGGGGGGTTCGACGTTTTTCTTGATAGAGTTCTGTTGCGCCGTCACCACTAGAAACCGTGATTCAGAACTAGAAACTCCGTTCTGGCACCCTGCCGGGACGGGAAATTGGAGGATATCATCGCCATCATCATCACCGACGCCTCTCTATCAACCATCCATGAGTGAGTAATCCCTCGTTGTAGGCTATGGGGATGGTAGGGATTGGATGAGATCTATCATGTAATCGAATAAGATTGTTAGGAAATGGTGCCTAATATCTTTGTTAGTGACTTTTGACATTGTTGCAACTTGTTATGCTTAATTCTTGTCACTAGGGCCCGAGTGCCATGATCTCAGATCTGAACATGTTATTGATTTATGATGATAGTATTGTTTGTGATCTTATTTGTAATTTATTTACACATATTATTATCCGGAACCAAAGGCCCCGAAGTGACGGAAATTGGGATAACCGGAGGGGATGGTTGTGATACAAGGATCACATGTGTTCACGGAGTGTTAATGTTTTGCTCCGGTACCCTATGATACGTCGTAAATGTATCTATAATTTTTTATGCTTCAAGCTTGTTTAGTATTCACTTTGTTATGCTTTGTCTATACTTCGAGGTATTTTTATACATTTTCTGGGACTAACCTATTAACAAGATGTCACAGTGCCAGTTGCCTGTTTTCTGTTATTTTTGGTTTCAGAAAATCTAGTAAGGAAATATTCTCGAAATTAGACGGGACAAAAGACAAAGTTAATATTTCACCGAGGAGAACACAAAGACGAAGTGCGACCGGAGGGGTGCCACAAGCGCGAGGCTAGTGACGCACACCTAGTGCGCCACAAACGACTTGTTTCCTAGTAGTGTATGGGTAAGAGTCTTACTGTCTTTTACACATTCACTTTTTGTTTACTCGATGTTACGTGTATATAAATGTGCGCAGCTTTCACTAGATTCTTCTAAACATTGACGTTGACCATGCAAAAGTTAAAATCTCAGACTCGTTAAAGAAACCGATGGAAGACTACCACAACATACTTGATATGCTGCAAAAGTAATTTCAATCATTATCGCACAATATCTATCTCTTTCGTTCATTCTCTGAGATGTCAAGTAATTAATAACTCATTTATTCATTTCTTTTTTGTCGAACAGGGTTTGGAAAAAGTTCACGAAGGAGGTTCAGGGTGAATGGCGTAAGGAGCTGACTTTTCGTCCGATCCCGGTAACTAGTACGAGAGCTAGGTTCTCGCATCTCTTTAATTCTAGTTCTTCATACAGTTATGATGTTTGATTATTATTTGATTAAATTATATTCTCGAAAAGTGTGCGACGCAGCCACATGAGACTAATTTATGTGTTATATTACGTATGCGAGTTAATTCGTGGGTATATGGAGCAGGACACAGACTTCTTCAAGTACGTAACAATATATTGACAATTTATTTTATACCATATTTTTTGTTGAATTCCGTTCAAAATGATGTACTTCTTTATATATAGTTGGATGCGATATGAGATAATCTCCTACCACAGCAACGACTACTAGCAATTTAAGAGGAATTGTCGGGATTTTTGCTCAGAAACGTCATAAACCTAAATGGATAATACGACGTGGATAAAACTTAAAGTATCCATGTAATATAATGATCTTCGTGTAATTAAATAGACGAGCTCTAGTCTTGGTTGACACTCATATACCAAGTTATGAATATATGTCTGTATGCTCATGAGAGAAATTATATTAGATATGAATCAACGTGTACATCATGTAGTAGCATAGAATAATATGTATACGAAAACTTGTTTGAAATAAAAACACAAAATAAAAAATAATTTAACACAAAAAAAGAAAAAAAACCCTAAAACCCCATCTTCTGCCGGAATACCTATAGTCCCTGTTCGTGTTACGAACTGAGTCTAAAGTTTCTCAAGCCCAGCGCACTCCAAAGGGCCACGTGGAGACCCTCTAGTCCCGATTCATAGCAGAACAGGGACTAAAAGTTCCCGAATACCCTTTATAAACCGGAACTAGATGTCTGTTTTTTACTAGTCCTTCGTGCAACCTACGAAGCTGCACATAAACAACAAAGCCTTGCGCCTTTCATTTATTCACTGAGCATATTGTTGTAACTAATGCAACCGCATCTTTTGGTGCCGGAGCGGATGTTTTTTCGGATTCCTCCCATTTCTAGCATGGTGCAAGCATGCATGCGCCCGGCATTATATAATTTATAAGGATTCCTTCATTTTCTATTGATCTCTATCTCTAGCGTATCGGTCATATTTTCTTCGTGTTGGTTTGGTGCTGCTATATATAATATATCATACCAAGGAGATGGCCATGCATGCTTGCAAGCGTGAATGTTGGCGGTGGCATTATCTAGATATTAAATTAAACATAATTTGAAATCAGATATCATCAGAGTACAAGAATAAAATTCTGAAGTTTCATTTGTGCATGTGATTCATGTCAGTAGTTTGCGTACCCGATAATTAAATGCACCCGTTTTGGAAGTACTATCTCACTAGGAGCTTTTCTTTTTTTGAGGTACCAGGAGCTTTTCTTTAGAGACAACATGCGCCACATGCTTGTTTTTCTCTAAGCCTTTGACATATCAACATCATTTCATCAGCCTCAGAAGGGAGAGACGGGCATTGAAATCACAAAAAATTGTTACCTACACAACACAGTGTTACCAATAGAGCCTAAGCCTATTGCATCACATGATCATGCAAACGAGCAAAATTCGGCTGGCCCGAAAAATGCTTGCAAATAAGTTTGTGGAGAGAGTACAATAGAAGTAAGTGGTTATAGAAACGAAGTTCATATTATCTTTCGGATAACTTTGTACAACGATCTTGAAAAAGGAATGCAATGAACATTTTCCTACGAAATGTGGCTGCGACCTTTTCAACACACAAAAAAAACTCTAGACCATAAACTAAACATAGTTGATAAGATGAGTAACACGTCACTCGCTATGATCTGAAAAGAGAATATGACTCTATACTAGCATTCTGTAAATGTCAAACCTATACTATCTTTCAATAAATGTTTGGTAAATTTTGCAATCATTTTTCTGCAAATCAACTCGAATTTGTCCCTTGTATAGCGCAAAGAGCTCCGTCGTTCTAAACACACAGCAGGGTATGCGAATTGGGAAGTGTGATACTTTATATGCATAGTCGTCATCTCCAAGAGCAACAACAGCAGATGCTATGCAAAATGGATTTTGTTGAAGACCTCGTACCAGTGCGATCTTAAAATCTTCTATGACGTATCTAGGTGGTCTCAGGGAGTACGGTAAATTTTTAGTTTACAAGTGCACTAACAAATCAGCATTCCCTTTTTTTGTTGCATTGGAAAATATCCTTCCCATTCCGCTTATGATTACTTTTAGCCAATCTTGTGCAAGAACATTATAATTCAAACTTTAGGTGTCTTTGAGTTTTATGATTTTGTGTGAACTGATAATTGGGGATCTCTACTCCCCCCCCCCCCCCCCCCCCCAACCCCTTTTTTTGTCGGTGGGATCAAAATCTTGTAAAGATATATGCCTCGCCACAACCTTCTATTCTTATTGTCACACCAGGGTTATTAGCAACACATTGAGCACGCCCGACTAGTCTTTTCCATTTTTCTCTCTAAAATATATGCTCATAAGAAAAGCAAAGGTAAATCTGCAATCTAAACTACAATACTATACAAATGAAGGAGAGAGCTTCCTTTTCTAAGAGATCCAAGGGTCATGTTTAAAGAAAGTAAGGTAGTGGACACATGATCTATCTGTCGACCATAAGTTAAGACCATATCTTCATATCTTTTAGTAGATAGGAGCATCTTAAGTCTTAATGTTCATGAATGCATATCTGTGAATAGCACATATGAGATATCTTAAATTTATTGTGCTCGACGCCCAGTGAGATTAAGCACATATGAGATATCTGTGAATAGCATAAATGAAGCAAGAGAATTGAGTGGCCGATACAGTATCTTTTTGTTCACACAGTTTTGATCAGTGTGGCGTGTGTGTGTGCATGTGCATGCGGGGGCGTTTGTGTGTGCGTGTATGCGTGCATGCGGGCACGCATGTGTGTGTTTTTGTGCGTGCGTGCGTGCGTGCGTGTGTGTGTCTAGTTGCACAATTGAGAATCAAGAATGACGTTATGGGCCAAGGTGGACATACATGGATTGGACATATCGACAGCACTACATATGAATTTCTTACTAAATCGGCCCATAAAAAATGGCTACCATGTAGGAAAATCTACCTGGATTCGAAGTGCCGTTGAATACAATATGATCTCCATTGCATTATTTCTTATACCCAGTATAGGATAAGTCATGTCTAAACTTGTCAAAACTTGCTCGTGGAGACTGATTAAGACCATACAAGGATATTCTCAACATGCACTCCCCACTGGCGGACCAGCCCAAAGAGGACGACGATTTTTGTTTTCATGGGACCGGTTTGGCTTTTACGTAGCTTAATTCGCCCCTATGTACCGACTAATATCCATGTCCTCTATTTCTAACAAAACCTCTAATAGATTGCTAATATCCATGGATGGATCAATGGCATAAAAGAAGAACCTGTTTTGCTGCAACTCCTTTTAAACGCGTGCGTGCGTTCAAAAGGAGGACAAAAGCTAACTGAAAGAATGTTAAGTGGACCTGTCACCTATGGCCCGACTAGGCCTTGCTCTTGGTGCGTGGACCAAACATGCATGCAAGTAAATTGGAAGTGAGGCACTTGGGCGCACGTTGGCATATTGATGTGGGGTTGCGCTGGATTATTATTGTTCAGGAACCACCTGAAATTTCAGCAGAAATAATTTCTTGTGGTGGGTTACTACCGTGTACTCTACTCAATTTGCTGCTTTTAGGCATACTTGATAGATGGTTAATCAATGGTTCTTATGTATACCTACTTATGTATGTGACATTGTTCTAGACTGAAAAACACCTATCTTCGAAAAGTTTGGGAGTCGATTCAAATACATTTTAATTTTGAGCCCACCCTCCACTTTTGTCCTATATTCACCACTGATTGATCATGTACTTCTATTACTTCATCCGGTTTAGTTAGTTTAAGAAAAACTTTGACCGTTAATTTTTTTAAATAAATATGAGATATATGTCATGAAACTTATATCATCGGATTCATATTCAAAAATAGTTTGCAATGGTAGAATTATTGTGACATATATCTCATATTTTGTTGAAAAAATTGGTGGTCAAAATTTCTTTTAACTACGTGTGTGCCCGTTAAACAAAACCAGAGGGAGCATTACTAGCACATTACACATGCGTTGCTACAAAACACTAAATGGTCAGCATATTTCTTAGCAAAATAATTAGATTTTTTTATCCTAAAATGCAAGTCATCAACCAAGAACACATCCTTCTTGCACGTCGTAAATGACGGCCATCCTCTTTGCAAATAGATGAATAAATAAATGTTTGGTTCCTAGCCTTTTTTTCCAGGTATGTAAATTACCGTTTTGAACTTAATACTGCTCGTCGAAGTGGGGATTATAGACTTGAGGTGGTCTTAAGCATTATTGGAGTTTTGGTTTGCTATAGCGCATGATCTGGGCCATCACTTAAATTTTGACTTAGAATTTAAGCATTGGAGACACCCATTTAGAAGATCAGGTGAGCTACTTTTTCGAGGTTGTGTTGGCGAAATAGGATGCAATGAGAGGATAGACAATACAATACGGTGCTAGAGTATTTGCGAAAGATGGCCTTATTAACAAATGCGAGGGAAAATCGTGATAGTTAATCGCATGACAATGCAATGGGTTATGGTATAGTCCATAGTCAGACTGTGCACATTTCCGTGTGAACTAAAATATCTCCTTGAGTTTGGATACCGTCATCTTCTATAGACAAGCTCGCCATAGCCATGGACAAAGCACATTTGAGGTCACCATGATCATAGATGAAGCTCCAGAGATCGTCGTTGCCATGTCATTGAGGTGTCTTTCCCTGTTGACTGCATGATCTCTACAACGATGCTTTGGACATGTTAGTATTCGATAAATCACTGTCTTAGGTGCAGATCTCGTAGTGCAAATCGGTTTCCATGCTAACAATATTGCCTGGTACTAGGATGAAAAAATTCACCTCTATTTGCACTTGACCCATATTCATTAAGGGTACTACTGTAACTAAAGCTATATGCTTCGGAGTCCCCACAAAGGTATTTCTGGATTACTCCCATTTCTAACACGGAGTGTTGCATGGTCCAACTCGACACTATTATTGGAACTGTGTTATCTTCAATCCCTTCATGTTGGTTTGTATGTTGTTATATATTGCCGGATACACGAGGTGGTAGGAGACGGTGCATCTGTTGCTTTATAAGAGATGGTAATGGTTGAACATATGAAGGTTGCTAGCAGAGGTAGCTGCCTTTAACCCTAAATTAAAGTTTTAGTATGCATGTTCTTCATTTGAATAGTTTGTGCACTTGATAAATAATTCATACATACAAGAGATGGACGTGAGTGATAGTGCACATATAATCTGGCTTGTCAACCAATGTGCTTTTCAAATAACGTTGGTCCGCAAATTTCATCATGTGTACTCATAGATTCAAGTACATGCAAACTATCACAACTCACAATGGCATGGACTGAACGTGTTAGCATGCATGCACATAATGTTTTTGGCCGGGGAGAGGGGCGGCATGCATCCACATGATTCCATGGTCATCGACAAAGACAATCTTGGCCCATTCCCATCAATGATACTCGACTGCCTTGTCGACCACAACATGTTTGACATATTCTATGTGTCGCTTTGCCGAGCAACAATCTCCACCCAGAGGCGCTAGCAGGGGTCGGTTTCCAAGGACAAGCCAAACTTCAATTTTTAAACCCCAGTCTGATACATGTTGGATTTTGCCCAAAGATCACATAAATATGCTCACACGAACACGACACACTCGAAGATCTATTTGTATTCCTCTCAACCTCATGGTAAAGTTCGTGCATCACATACATGTATATACATAGAACCAAGATAGTCCGTCAACTCAAACATAGCTACCAAAATCTATCCGCAGAAGCATTCCTAATACAATACAACGACGGGCAACCCCTGGCCTTAGGGCTGATTGGTGCAAACATCTACATGCTATTGCAAACATCAATTGAGTACAATCCGATGCCTCTCTGTTGAGCCATTACAGAAGATAAAACAAGATTACAAAAATCACTTACGCATTTTTTATAAAAAGTAACTTATGCATTATTGATAATTCTATTATCATGCCGCCAACCATAACGGTTGAAGATACCCCGCACAGGCATCATCCACACTCTAGTGTACCCCATATCTCCACATGATGCACCAAGACCACATAAAGATTATATTGTTAGACATGTGAATAAACTGCAAAGTTGGGAACTTGGTTATTTTTAAATAAATAATATTTTAGATAATTCCAAATGGGGTCCGACATAAAGCACGAACTCTCACCCACATTTGTGATTTTAGTGCTCGTTTGGATCCCCTAAATTCATTTCATTTCATACAAATGGAATGACATTACTCGGGTCATTTCATTTGGCAAAATCAAAACTACAAATCCAAAATTCGTGTTTGGCAACCACATGGAATTGTGAACTTAAATGATTTCCTAACCTTATTTGGTTGAAACTTAGCTTAAAAATGAACAACATAATAATAAAACATGATTTTTGCAAAGTTGCAGTACATTAAACATGATATCATAACACAAATAATTCAACATACCACAAATACATTTCCAGGTTCATATATAGAATATAACACAATGATTCAACATATAGCAATAGTTCTAGAAGGTAAAATGGCTAATCTTATGATCAAGATGCAAACAAAGAGCCTAGTTTCACCAAAAATTGATTCATTGCTTAATTTCATGCGGTGCATAGATTTAAGAAACATTTTCATCTTTTGCTTCAAGGGAAGTTTTCCTCGATGCCACCTATTCTCAACATGTTCAACACATCTGATTGTTCCTATTTTATAATTTTCCTGTAAATTATATCCTCATAAAGAGATCAAATATATGTATTCATTCGGATCTATAGGACTATAAATAAATTGGATATCCTCCTCTCTAAGAGATTCTAGGGTCGTGTGTCTAAAGAAAAATAGGGTTTTGTGGGGACATGGGCTATCTTTCTACCCCCAAATTGAGACTATGTATATACTTTGGTGAAAAGGAGCATGTAAATTATCATTGTCCATGCATACACTTATATAAAGTCAGAACACATATGTTGCTCTTGGTGCATGGACCAAAAGATGCATGCAAGTAAATTGGAAGTGAGGCATTTGGGCGCACGTTGGCATATTGATGTGGGGTTGCGCTGCATTATTATTGTTCAGGAACCACCTGAAATTTCAGCAGAAAATAATTTCTTGCCATGGCTTACTATCGCGTACTCTACTCAATTTGCTGCTTTTAGGCATATTTGATAGATGGTTGATCAATGGTTCTTATGTATACCTACTTATGTATTTGACATTGTTCTAGACTGAAAAACACCTATCTTCAAAAAGTTTGGGAGTCGTTGCAAGTACATTTTAATTTTTAGCACACCCTCCACTTTTGTCCTAGATTCGCCATTGATTAATCATGTACTTCTATTACTTCATCCGGTTTAGTTAGTTTAAGAAAAACTTTCACCGTCAATTTTGTTAAATAAATATGAGAAATATGTCATGAAACTTTTACCACGGGATTCATATTGAAAAATAGTTTGCAATGGTAGAATTGTTGTGACATATATCTCATATTTTGTTGAAAAAATTGGTGGTCAAATATTTTTAAACTACGTGTGTTCCCGTTAAACAAAAGCAGAGGGAGCATTACTAGCACATTACACGTGCGTTGCTACAAAAACACTAAATGTTCAGCATATTTCTTAGCAAAAGAATTAGATTTTGTTATCCTAAAATGAAAGTGATCAACCAAGAACACATCCTTCTTACACGTCATAAATGACGGCCATCCTCTTTGCAAATAAATGAATAAATAAATAAATGTTTGGTTCCTAGCCTTTTTTACCGGTATGTAAATTACCATGGTTTTGGACTTAATACTGCTCGTCGAAATGGGGCTTATAGGCTTGAGGTGGTCTTAAGCATTATTGGAGTTTTGGTTTGCTATAGCGCGTGATCTGGGCCATCACTTAAATTTTGACTTAGAATTTAAGCATTGGAGACACCCATTTAGAAGACACGGTGAGCTACTTTTTCGAGGTTGTGTTGGAGAAACAGGATGCAATGAGAACATAGACAATACAATACGGTGCTAGAGTATTTGCGAAAGATGGCCTTATTAACAAATGCAAGGGAAAATCGTGATAGTTAATCGCATGACAATGCAATGGGTTATGGCATAGTCCATAGGCAGACCGTGCACATTTCCGTGTGAACTAAAATATAACCTTGAGTTCGGATGCCGTCATCTGCTATAGACAAGGTCGCCATAGCCGTGGAGAAAGCACATTTGAGGTCACCATGATCATAAATGAAGCTCCAGAGATCGTCGTCGCCATGTCAATGAGGTGTGTCTTTTCCTGTTGAGCGCATGATCTCAATATCGATGATGTAGTCTTATTAGTATTCCATAAATCAATGTCTTAGGTCCAGACCTCATAGTGCAAATCGGGTACCATGCTAACAATCTTTCCTGGTACCAGGTTGAAAAAATCCACCTCTTTTTGCACTTGGCCCCTGTTCATTAAGGGTACTACTGTAAATAAAGCAATATGGTCTGGAGTCCCCATGGAGGTATTTCCAGATTACTCCCATTTCTAACATGGAGTGCTGCATGGTACAACTCGACAGTATTATTCCAACTTTGTTATCTTCAATCCCTTCAAGTTGGTTTGCATGTTGTTATATATTGCCGGATACACAAGGTGATAGGAGACGGTGCATATGCTCCTTTATAAGACATGGTAATGGTTGGAGGTATGAAGGTTGTTGGCAGAGATATTTGCCTTTAACACTAAATTATAGTACAATACAAAAGGCAATTCTTAAGTTTTAGTATGCATGTGCTTCATTTGAATAGTTTGTGCACTCGATAAATAATACATACAAGAGATAGACGTGAGAGATAGTGCACAGATATAATCTAGCTTGTCAACCAATGTGGTTTTTAAATAACGTTGATCCAAATTTCATCATGTGTTCTCATAGAGTTGAGTACATGCAAACAATCACGATTCACGACTCACAATGGCACGGACGTGTTAGCATGCATGGATATAATATATTTTTTTCAGGGGAGAGGGGCGGCATGCATGCACATGGCTCTATGGTCATCACCAAAGACGATTTTGGCCTATTCCCGCCAATGATACTCGACTACCTTGTCGACCACAACATGTTTGACGTATTCTATGTGTCGCTTCGCCGGGCAACAATCTCCACCCAGAGGCGCTAGTAGGTGTCGGTTTTCAAGGACAAGCCAAACTTCAATTTTTAAACCCATACATAATGTTGGATTTCGCCCAAAGATCACATAAATATGCTCACACGAACACGACACACTCGAAGATCTATTGGCAAAGGCACTTGACGTGACCTTTTTATCTTTATTCCTCTCAACCTCACGGTAAAGTCCGTGTATCACATACATGTATAAACATAGAACCAAGTTCTTGTGCCCGTCTACTCAAACATAGATATATCTACCGAAGCATTCCTAATACAATACACCCATGGCAGCAAGTCAAAACACTTTTAAAAAAGAAGGGCAACCCCTGGCCTTTGCGTTGATTGGTGCACATAGATACATGCTATGCCTCTCTGTTGAGCCATTACAGAAAATAAAACAATATATTACTACAAGCACTTACGTATTCCACATCTCCACGTGATGCCGCCAACCATAACGGTTGAAGATACCCATCACAAGCATCACCCAGACTCTAGTGTATCCCACATCTCCACGTGATGCACCAAGGACCACATAAAGATTCTATTGTTAGACATGTGAATAAATTGCAAAGTTGGGAACTTGGTTATTTTTAAAATAAATAATATTTTAGTGATTCCAAATGGGGTCTGACATAAAGCGCAAACTCTCACCAACATTTGTGCTTTTAGTGCTTGTTTGGATCCCCTGAATTCATTTCATTCATACAAATGAAATGACATTATTTAGGTCATTACATTTGGAAAAACTGAAACTACAAATCCAAAATCCATGTTTTGCAACCACATGGAAATTGTGAAATTAAATGATTTCCTAACCTTATTTGGTTGCAATTTAGCTTAAAAATGAACAACATAATAATAAAACATGATTTTTTTTCAAAGTTGCAGTACATTAAACATGATATCATAACACAAATAATTCAACATACCACAAATTCATTTCCAGGTTCACATATAGAATATAACACTATGATTCAACATATAGCAATAGTTCTAGATGGTAAAATGGGTAATCTTGTGATCAAGATGCAAACAAACAGCCAAGTTTCACCAAAAATTCAGTCATTGCTTCATTTCATGGGGTGCACTGATTTGAGAAACTTTTTCATCTCTTGCTTCAAGGGAAGTTTTCTTCGGTACCTCCTATTCTCAACATGTTCAACACATTTGATTGTTCCTATTTTATAATTTTTCTGTAAATTATATCCTCATAGAGATCGAATATATGTATTCGGTCCTCGAATCTATAGGACTATAAATCAATTGGATATCCTTCTTTATCCTCCTCTATAAGAGATCCTAGGGTCGTGTCTAAAGAAAATAAAGTTTTGTGGGGACATGGGCTATCTTTGTACCCCCCCCCCCCCCCCCACACACCCAAATTTGAGACATTGTATATACTTTAGTGAAAAGAAGCATGTCAAGTCTCATTGTCTATGCATACACTTATATAAAGTCACAACACATATGTTGCTCCAATTAATGTGCTCTACTCCTGGTAAAAGCACATGATAGATTCCTAAATGTCATAAATGACAATAGAATTGAGTGGATGAAATAGTGTTTGGTTATTCAAATAGTTATGGTTTGTATGCGTTATGTGTATCTACTTGTGCACCTGAAAATAAGAAAGACACGTGAGGACAATGTGGACAAACATGGATTAGACATGTTGGCATCACTTAGGAATTAGGATAACTTTTTTACTGAAAAAGGTCCTATCACCACAACAATGGATCACCATGTATGATAAATTCTTACATAGCTGCACAACTATTCTCAATCATGTTACACACCACATGACTTGAAAGCAGGGCACATCACATGATTGTTCAAATTAACGAGTCAAGTTCAGATGCAATTATACTTAGTTGCTACAGGTCACTAATTACGGAAGATAGGAAAATGCCATATAACATTCAATTTATTTATGATATTTGACTCTATTAGAACTATATTGAATATACTATTTGTTCTCAAATAATTAGTGAAATATGGAAGACCAAGATTTTTTAACCCACTTGTTGCCATTGTAAATTATTGAAATGTTTTATATGTAAATTCCATCTATCCCCAGGCGGTGTTTTTTTATATCATTGATAATTCATATAGATTTGTTATTTCATTGAATGGTATGATGGTATGTTCCCTAGGTGACACACAAGGCATATTTGATGAATTTTGGATGAATGTAACCAAATCAATATATGCATCGAACACATAAGGTTTAATATATGAATAAACAGTGATCGGGAAAATCTGATAAGTGAACTTTGAAACATAAATATTGAGTTTATGAGTGAATCAAATATGATCTATGTGAGTTATAATACCGAGAAATTAACTAAATGGAGTGCATGTAAAACTCAAATGTGGTCATGAATATGATTGTGAGGTGAGCAATGGTTGATAAACTCTAGAAAAAAGTAATTCATTAGAAAAACTTACAAATAACTTCAAGACACTATGAGGAAGAAGAAAAAGGGTTCACCACAACTATTTGTAAGGATTGGAATAATATGGTCAAGACACAATGTGAAGATGTATTATGTGGGATCAAGTGATCTTGGAATGTTCGGATCATAGATCGAGTCCTAGCTCATCTCACTTGTGTTTCACATGTGCATGTGGATTATGCACCACTCATTGGATTGCATACATAAAAATTCATAATAGCCTCACTAGTGTGAGAGAATCTCCACTCGTTGGGCGTACCCAGGCCAAAAATCGGACCGATTTTCGGCCGGACGAAGCGCGTTTTTGGCTTCCCAAGTTCGGCTAAATTCACTCAAACTCGGCGAAATATGGGTGAATATAGATGGAATTTCATTAAAGCAGGCGAGGGGGTACATAGTACATCGATTTTACAACTAGGAAAGGACGCCGCCGTCGTGACGCCGCCGTGGTCGATGCAGGACGCCGCAACTACAGGCCGAGGCGGGGGTTGTTACCAGCCTCGATGTGCGCCATGACTCCAGCGAGAGTCCGCCCTGGAACGCTCCACCAGCGGCGGCGGTAAGCCATATTGTTACGTGGCGGCGGCGAGCCCGGCGGTCCGTCGTGTCGGGCGAGTTCCTCGATGCGCCTGTCGGTGAAAAACTGCCTCCAGAATACCAAGTTGCCCTGATCCTCGAGATCCGGGTCTTGCATAGCCTCGATGGCGGTCTGGATCTCTCCGGCGAGATCTGGGTCTTCCATGGCGGCGATAGTCGCCTGGATCTCTGTGGCGAGCTCCTTCCCGTCAGGCACCGGCGGAACAGGGATCCCGCTGGCGCTGAGTGTCCAACCTCGGGGGAGGAGAGTGTCCGGCGGGGCTGTATAGCGCGCCTCCCGGAGGAGCCGGGCTTCCCATGGCGACAGCGTGCGACAGCCGGCCATGGCTTCTCAGCAGAGCTGGCGAGGAAGAAAGATGCGAATGCCCGAAGTTCGCCGGAGTTGTGGTGGTGTGAGGAAGTGTGAAGAGAGACGGCGAGATGTATGACTTTATATAGGCCGCAAAAATGGCGGGAGGGGTGTAGCGGCGAGGGCGGGAAAAGTGGAAACGACGGGAAGTTAGTGACCGCCGGTCCGACACGGGAGCCGAGGCGGTGACGGTGGCGCCGTAAATCGGCGGCGCGTGGTCGACGCGACGGGCAGTTATTGCCCAGCGGTCGCCGTGTGGTTCCGAGGATGACGACGACTCGGCTTCCTTCACTAAATCAGCGGGTCCATGCGCCGCTTTGATTTTTTTTTCGCCAATATCACTGAGTCCGGCGTCCCCAGGGCGTACCCGGAAACCTGGGTTCGGCTTGGGTAGTCCGGACCAAAAACGGGCGAAATCCGGCCAAAAACAAGTCCTTGGGTACGCGACTGGGCCGATTTTCAGCGTCCGGACCAAAATTCGGCGTTCGGATCGGCCTCCTGGTAGGCGAGTGGAGATGCTCTAATAACCCACAAGTATAGGGGGTGTATTGTAGTACTTTCGATAAATAGGAGTGTCGATCCCAATGAGGAGCAGAAGGTGTTGACTAGTGGTTTGGAGGAGGAACTCTCTGCAATTACTTAGCAAACGGATTTTTAGGTATTTTTGATAAAGCAAGGTAATAAAGTGCAAGTAAATAAAGACAGCAAATAATTGCAGTGAGTGGACCAATCCTTCTTAGCAAAGAACAAGCCATTGGTAATATTAATAAGGACCAAACGTTCTCGAGGACACATGGGAATACTATCAAGTGCTTTCGTTTCATATAGTTGATTAATCTTCTTTGGTTTTATAAGTGTTGTGTGGGTGAACATGTGCTAATGTACTAACCTTACTAGGACCAATACATACTTATGATTAAACCCCTTGCAAGCATCCGCAACTACAAGAAAGTAATTAAGATAAAAACCTAACCATAGCCTTAAACTCTGAGATCCTACACTCTCTTGTGCAAAGGTTTTCTAACGGGGGTTCGGGTTTCTGTCACTCCGGCAACCCCACAATTAGTAGCCAAATACACAATGCATTCCCCTAGGCCCATAAATGGTGAAGTATCATGTAGTCGACGTTCACATGACACCACTAGAAGAATAGCACAACAACTTAAATTTTAAACCATTGAATAATACCTCAACACAATTCCACTACTAACAACATGACTTCTCCCATGTCCTCAAGAACTAAACGAACTACTCACGAGACATCATATGGATCAAGATCAGAGATGATATAATGATGGATAACAATCTGAACATAAACAATAATTCAATGGTTCCACTCACAAGCATCAACTACAATAGTAATCAACACCGAGAAAGTTTCCCCTAAGAACTATGCAAGATTCAACACGATTATTACAGCGGGATGGAGTGGTGATGATGGTGCTGGTGGAGATGGTGGTGTGGATGATGATGATGATCCCGATAAAGTCTATCTTGATGATGGTGTTGATGGCGATGATCTCCCCTCTCCGGGAAGGAATTTCCCCGGCAGAAATCTGTCTGCCGGAGAGCTCTTTCTATCTCTGTAGTTTTTGCCCTGCAGAGGCGGTGGAATCTTTCTGTGGTCGCTCCCCGAAGTTTAGGGTTTCGGGATGAGATATAGGCGAAGGAGCGGAGCCATAGGTGAGACAGGGTGGCCACAACCCCTATAGGCGCGGCCCAGGGTGGCTCGCGCCTGGGGGTGTGGGCCCCGTGTGGCCCAACTCCGCCTCCCCTTCTGGATTCCTTTGTCTTCTGGAAAATATAATTTTCCATATATTTTCTGGTATTTTTCTGATCTTCACGAAATTGCATCAAAACACCGCTTTTTCCATCAGAATCCTGACTCCCGCAGTTCATCCTCCAAGAATCATCCAACATGCAAAAATAGATAAAATAACATAAGTATCACCTCTTAATATGAAATATATTAATGAATAGAAGCAATTTATGATATAGAATGGTGATGCAAAATTAACGTATCAACTCCCCCAAGCTTAGACCTCGCTTGTCCCCAAGCAAAAACTGAGCTCAGTAAACATGTACATTGGTTTATGGAGTGAAGTATCGATAAAAAGAATACGGACAAGAAGCATCAAACTTAACAATACACAACTCATAGTAGAAAGAAACTCACCATTATATAACTTAACTTGCAACAAGTATGGGTGCCACAATAAAGATGAATAAAGATAAATCATAATTGGGAATGAAAAAAATTGTTCTTGGTCAGAGAACAGTTGGCAAATCAGTTTCCAAGCAAAGCTTTTTGTAAAGAAATTTATAACAGGAGTACTCTTTGCTCAAACATAAAAGGCTTTTCACAATGATGGCTTTCAAAGTAATACTCATTCACATAAGAGTTTTGTGCAAAATAAGGAAGATAAAGAACATGATTGGATAAATCATCATATGAATGATTGAAACACAACAACTCAAATGCTTGCTGGGGGTAGAGAGGAAAAATGTTTACTGACTCAACTTAGAAGTGAAAGAAAGGCCCTTCATAGAGGGAAGCAGGGATTTCAAGTTCATAAAGAGCTTTCAAAATATTATGGTACTTACTATCTTTGAGCTCTCATTGCCCCTATCATAAGCATCTTGAAGTGATTAAAGTTAAAGTGAACAAAGATAGAGTATATGCTTGACGAAATATAAGTTGGCAATCTCATGTCCCTTGAGTACGAGGGCCGCTCCTCATGCTACTCAACTTTAGTTACCGGTAAGTTCTTGTCATAGTAAGTACATGTGTATCATAGAGAACCGCCAACAGGGTACCCCTTGCACATGATACAGGAGCTATCCCATATCAAAATGACAAGGCAAGCAGACAATGAGCATCTCAGCAATCTCTTATTTACCATGGGAAAATGGTGCTTTTTTCTCTCTTTCCTATTTTTAATGTCTCTCTTTTTTTATAAGAAGAAAGCTTCATAGATTGCTCATTATGGTGATGCTGCAAGTTTCCACCATGATTAGGCATGGATTAGGCTAGCGTCCCAGGCACTTCTCTAACACATATACATAACTCCATGGACTTACAAGATCCCCTTTTATTTCACACCAACGACATCCACAAACAAAAGAGCATGATATCAACTGGGTAGATATTTACAAGTATTGAAAGCGGTCTCCGTGACAACACGGTTCTGCTAATCCTAACATATAGGTGCAAGCATATATAACTTCGATGACACAATGGTTCAAGTTTATTAGGGGAAAGAAAAATAAGGTGTGCCATCAAGTTCGTGAGAGCTATACTAACTAGTCACATAACAAAAGAATTTTTAATTTGAAAGATAGATGAAGCTTGAGAATTTACTTGGGATAGTAATAATGCTTAATAGGTAGATATGGTGGACACAAATTTCACAAGTTTTGGTTTAAAGGATTGGATGCACAAGAAGTATTCCCTCTAAGTACAGGTTTTTGGCTAGCAAGGATGGGTAGCAAGCAAAAGAGTTGAAGGAAACAAGAAAACATACAAGTGATAAAGTCAAACATGCAATCTTCCTTGAAGACACAAAAGATCTTAACTAAAGAATACTAAGTTTATGAGCCAATCAAGAAAGAAAGATAGCAATACAAAATACCTATAAGTGCTTTTCTCTTTTCCTTTCAAACCTCAAAAAATGTTGCTACTGACTAGAGCTCGGTTTGCCCAAACCAATTTAGATTTACTTGATGCTCCCAAAGTGATACCAATACTAATCAACAAGATCAATCATATAATAGAGATTGCAAACTAAAATAAGAATTGGAAAAAGTAAAAGATGAAACTTCTCATTAATATTCCAAAAAGGCACTCACACCAAGGGATACATAGATAACCAACTAAAGGAGAGATACTTCCACAATGCAAATCAACCTATATGAAAACTTCTCTATTCAAGATATGACTTTACTAAAAAAGCTAAAAAGCTAAAAAGATAAAATATAATGATGTGATACCACAGCACTGCCCCAAGCTTGGAACAAGCCAAGGGGATGCCAATACCTGATGACGAAATACTCCTTCGGTGGTGGTGGTGTTCCCTTTTTTAGGGTGAGAGTGTCGGGGTTCGTAGCATGGAAAACAAAAAAATTCTATCGCATGAACACACAATCAAGATCAATGATCAAGCCAAGATCTATCTACTAGATTGTAGCAACGAGTCGATAGAATACTAACCCTCGAAGATCCAAAGCGGTTAACGAGAGCAGATTCTCGCGGGTGATGTAGTCATACTCTTGCTGATCTCAAGATCGTGTAGGCGATCCTTCCGGCCACTGCTCCGGCAGCGCTTCCATGATCGGTCACACGTTCGTACTGATGAAGACCTTCCTCTCCTTGTTCCAAAGAAAAGGAGGTTGTAGCACTCTCCTCGTGATTCCGGCAGCACGACGGCGTGGTGTCGGAAGTAGAGGGGAGATATCGCAGGGCTTCACCTTAAGCTGGAGCCAGTATGGTGGAGAAAGAGATGTGCCTTGGCGATCTAGGGTTTAGAAGCACCAAGGGGAGAGGTGTAGCCGGCGGCTAGGGTTTGGGGAATCCCTAGTCGGCGACTTGGGAGGAGCCCTAGGCAGCGGCTTGGAAGTGGCCGGCGACTTGGAGGCTAGGGTTTTGGGTGTAGGGAGAGGGGGCGCCCTACCCCTCCTTATATAGGAGGGGAGAGGTGGTTTGGGGAGGAGGGAGTCCTCCTCCAACTCCTCCTCATGGCCGGCGGGTGGAGGGAGGGACTTCCTCCCAAGTAGGTTTCCTACTCTCCCTCCACCAAGCAAACTTGAGATTTGACCTTTTCAAATTGGCGTTTGACTTTCAAACTTCGATTTGATTTCTTCTCTTTATTTTGCCCAGCCAAGTGACCTAGTACATGATGCAACCATTCCACATTGTCATGACACATCCATGTACCCTTCCCCTCCGGAGTGCCGGACCTTCCAGACCCTTCTAGAACATTCCTGGTGAAAACACCGGAATCATTCCCGAAATCTGAAACAGGACTTTCCTTATATGAATCTTATTCTCCGGACCACTCCGGATCTCCTCATGATATCCTGGATCCCATCTGAGACTCCGAACAACATTCGGTCTCTTACTCATCATTCCATAACTACTCAACAACATTGAATCCTTAAGTGTGTCTCCATACGGTTTGTGAATTATGCGGACATGACCGAGACACTTCTCCGATCAATAACCAATAGAGGAATCTGGAAATTCATATGGCTCCCACATATTTCTACGATTACTTTGCGATCGAATGAACCACTTACATACGATACCAATTTCCCTTTGTCTCACGATAGTTTATGTAACACCCTCAGAATCGGACCTATGCAAGTTTGAACAAAATTCGCCAAACCCGCATAGAAACGATTCAAAGGTGCCCACCAGGCACTTTCGTGCGGGTGGAAAGCAAAGTAATAACATTACACAACAGTCCTCGATGGAACCCACAGAACAGATATATATAACAGCGACTCAACGAGTCAAGAATACAGATATAAAATACAAAGATCCAAATCACCTTGAAACGATATAGCGTCCAGCTACGGACAAGATGCAAATGGGGCTAAGAGCCCTGAAGAATAACCAATGGCGTCCATAACCCTGCCCAAGGCCGGAAGGGTAACCCCGCTAACGGCCGATCTCAAAACCTGCTTAACAAAGAGGTGCCGACAAAGGGCAAAGGTAAAACAAAGAAGGAGCGTGATGAGGCCAAGACACGGCGAGGCTAGAATTGCGGTCCTCGCCACATAGGTATGGTGGATGGCGGCGGCGGCATGCACTAAACAACCTATAGAGACTCGACAATCAAGGTGAAACAGAGGGATAAGAATGACCTAACCGGATCCAACTGAAGCTATCACCAAACAAACCCATCTCGGTGTTTCCTCGAGACCAATCGAGGAAGTCAACCGGGAACTCACAGTTGGCGCTTACTTATTCAGTTATAGTTATGCACTTTACTAGTCGTTTAGATAATCGCCCGATAAAGTAAAACAGGGCACTTTTAATTGACCATTCCGTTATAGTGGCAACAATTACTAATCGTGCAGATAGCATGAGATAAACCCAAAACCCAGCAGTTGTTGGTACTTTTATTCAGCCATTCTGCTAGAAGGTAATACTTACTAGTCGATACAATGGTCGCAGCGACAAACCAAACAAGCAATTGTGGGCAGTATTAATTAGCCATTCCATTATAGTGAAGCTGATTACTAGTCATTATAAGTCAAATTTATAGCGAAACTTTAGTTATGCTTGTCTATGATCGAGATCATGCTCCAAGTCGTCCATATCCATGGACACGGCTTTCGAAAGTTTTACCGGCGGGTGCACCAATAGCAACACACGCTCGATCAACCTCGGAAAACCAAATCAAAACCCAACGAGGCTTTCACGATCGAACAATCACAGGATTCGAAATATTTCAGGGGCCACCCTTAAGTAGAATCATAGCGAGTAAGCAAGCTCGAGACGGCCTCAAGGTCTTGGGTAGACGGGTGAACGATCGGGAACCCCAAACGGGCTTGTCGACACCGCGGAATCGTGTCCCGATCCTAAAAGACAGTGCGTTACCGCACAATCGTAAATAAAGCAAGAAAGCATGGCATAAGTACAGGATCGTAAATAAAACCTCAAACTAGTTTGTGGCCCCAAGAAATAAGAATGAATCAAGCTCGCTCGGGGTCCCATATACCTCCGGATGTGGATAGCGCGATAAATCAAGAACAGTATCAAGTACTGGGTCTTACGGACACAAGTGGGCGTCGAAACCAAATATTATCTATCACCCACGATGCCTCGCTTATCAATTTTAGTTGTTAAACAGAAATTAAAGTGACGATAAGTAAAACTTGAAACATCTCCACCATCAACATGCGGCAATACATCAGCATCTGTGGCATATGACGACACACTTCAGCACTTGAGCAAGCACTACGACGCGCAAGTCCAACTATCTACCAAACAACAGGTAATAGGGTGTGTCCAAGGCAATATAGGGCTGCACGGTATATCACAGGTACGGAAACTAAAGCATCGCAACACAGATAGCAATAGATCAACAGGAGGGAATAAAGACTATAAAAGTAAGATAGGTAGAAAGGGGGGAGATGCTCGCCTGAAAACATTGTTGAAGGTTCAACCGAAGATCGGGGCGAAGCTCACATCAACTCAACGGCCTTATCCGCGAAGAAGCAAAACACTAGAAGAAACACCGGATGCGATATTCAATACACGGCAGAAGATCGGCATGATGCATGTATGATGTATGGCATGGCCAAGTGCGATGCAATTAGGTCAAATTAAGCGGAACCGGGGTCCCGACAATTAGTTAGATGGTTCAAGTTATTTAACTACCCCGCAAATTAAATGTTGTTTTAGCATGGTAAGGATAGCACCGGTTCGCTACACAAGTTTAGATGAGGCCAATATGAGACTAGATTTGCCCGCATATGGGCCCCATGTTTAATTATTAGGTGAATCGGCATAAGGCCCCCAAACCACAGATATGCATGCGGGTATGACAATTCAATATGCAACAAGTTGTTATGTTATAAAATAGGGTTCGAGGAAAGGTTCACACATTGAGGGGGCTCGACGATCTTGTTAGGGTTCCGGGTTCGGGTCGGCCTCGGGGTCGTGGTTCGACGGGCGGTCTCATGGGAACGTTCTCGCTACGGGTAGTTCTCGTCGCCGGTCTTCGGGTCATATTGTCGGTCATGGCGTCTGCAGATCCTGTCGTCCCACGGGTCGATCTCGCGAGGGCCTTGTCGGGTCCGTGCCATCGAGGCGGTCTTGGCGAGGAAGAAGTGCTTGGCATCCTCGAGGAGCACTTGTTGCCTCCGTGTCGGCGAACTTGGCGTGTGAAAAGCTCGGGGGCTCCGTGGAGGCGATCTTGGTGCTCAGCGTCAAGTTCTTGCCGAGATCTCGAGGCCACCGGTTCGGTCCGGTCTACATGTAGATCTTGTCGAGTCCACTGCATCGGTCGTGTGGTTTCGATGACGATGTTGGCGGTCTCGAGGGATTCTTGTCGCATCCGATAACTATGTGGAGTCATCGTCGGTTTTTTTTTCTTGAAACTCTCGGGTTCATCTCCAAAGGATGTTGTGGGGCTTGGGCTAGCAACACGAACACATCCTCGCAACATGACGCCTCAGACGGGGCTCGGGAGGTCAGGGAGGCCACGCGGGGCGACGGAGGCTCCTCGGCGGGCGGCAGGCGGCTCCGGCTGGGGCGAGGCGCGACGCCGCGGGTGACCGGAGCCGCCAGGTTGTGAGGCCGCAGGCTGAGGCGGCGGGGAGGCTGGCAGGCAGGTCGCTCGGGCGGCCTTGAGGCGCACAAGGGCAGCTCTGGTAGCCAATGGCGACTGTAGGCGGCGCCGGCGTGGGCCTGAGCGAGAAGGCGAAAGGTCAGAAGAGGGGAGGAGGTGGCTGGCGCAGTGGTCTTGGGAGCCAAGAAGGTGGGGGCAGAAACACAGCCTTGAGTGGCAAGGACCTGTAAGTGTGTGATGTGTGTGTGTGTGTGGTGTGTGTTGGTGCGTAAAGGCTGTGCAGGTGGGGTGTGTGGTGTTCAGTGGAGAGAGAGGAGAGAGGGAGAGGGATGTGGAGGAGGCCACGTGGCGGGCTGTGGTTGGGTGAGGGTAGAGGGGTCCGAGGTGGCGTCTGAGGATAGGAGGGAGGTGGCGTGGTGGGTTGGGTAGACTAGTGGGTGAGTTTAGGATTAGATGGGTAGGCAGGTTGGACCGTTTAGAAAATGCAGAGGCGTTGTCGCTAAACGGCCCGTTCGATTGCCCATAAAATAATTAAATATTTTATTTAATTTAAGCGGCGTCTGCAAACCGATAGCGGCCAAAACAAAATATTCGGGACCGGTTTTGATGTTTGAAAAGAGAGGCGTTTGAAAACAACACGGTTTGCAAACATATTTTTAGCAAACAATGCATGATGATGACGATGCAATGCACAAATTCAACGCGATTTTCTAGTAGTGGTTTTGCGGGATGCCACAATTCGACACCACTAACAATGGATCTCGCCGAGATCCGCCTCCTGTACGGAAGGAAGGTCGGCGATCCTCGTCTTCTCGCTTGTAGATCCTCGCGACACCACTAACGAGGTTTCTTCTCCATCTCGTAGCGGCGACACCACCAACAAAGGGTCGTTGTTCACGATCATCGAGAGCACTCCGGAAACAAAAGGTCAAGGTAGAGGTATCACAAATAAAGCCACCCCTAACTTCCGTTAGAAGAGGAAAGTTACATCGATCCACCGATTCGATGTACGTGAGCAACGATGAAGAGTCGGGTAGGGTGATCAGTCCATCCGGACCCAAGCCAACTCTATACATGGGTGGGAGAATCAGGCAACTCAACTCTCGAGATTTTAGACTGAAGATCTTCATAGGCGGTATCCGGAACAAAAGGATGATGCCAGCAGAGATCGTATGAAAGACACAAAGATTAGGTTCCGCGATGGTTCCATTGGCATGAACAACACATGCTCAAGGTATACTCCAACTTCACCAAAGCTCGTCCTTCTCATATATTTTCAACGACACTGATATCCGGCAAGGAACACATATGGATAAAGAGCTCAAGAACAAAAGATCGGATGAAGGAACAACAGACCAGCTGCAGATTGATGTTCGTAGCACCTCCGTTACAAAAGGGAGAAAGCGAAGCCACAAGGTACGGAACCCAACCACGAGAATTCACGGACTCAAGAAAATATAAGAGAGCGATTCAAAACACGTCGAGATGAGGGGAACAGCGAGAGGGTAAGGAGTAAAATCGACCTAATCAGACTATCCAACCGTTTTGCAAAATAGTTTTGACACTCTACTTGACGTTAGCTAGGTTATCCTACAGCTGGACTTGGGTATCGCAAGCCGAGCTCGATACCACTCAGAACACCCTCGAATCGGACCTATGCAAGTTTGAACAAAATTCAAACCAAACGCATAGAAACGATTCAAAGGTGCCACCAGCACTTTCGCAATGTGGAAAGCAAAGTAATAACATTACACAACAGTCCTCGATGGGACCCACAGAACAGATATATATAACAGCGACTCAAAGAGTCAAGAATACAGATATAATATACAAAGATCCAAATCACCTTGAAGCGATATAGCGTCCAGCTACGGACAAGATGCAAATGGGGCTAAGAGCCCTGAAGAATAACCAATGGCGTCCATAACCCTGCCCAGGCCAAGCCGGAAGGGTAACCCTGCTAACGGCGTCGATCTCAAAACCTGCTTAACAAAAGAGGTGCCGACAAAGGGCAAAGCAGAAAACAAAGAAGGAGCGTCGATCTTGAGGCAAGACACAGCGAGGCTAGATTCCGGTCCTCGCCTACATAGGTATGGTGGATCGAGCGGCGGCAGATGCACTAAACAACCTATAGAGACTCGATACAATGGCGGTGAAACAGAGGGATAAGAATGACCTAACCGGATCCAACCTGAAGCTATCACCAAACAAACCCATGCTGGTGTTTCCCCCTCGAGACCAATCGAGGAAGTCAACCGTGAAGCTCACAAAGTTGGCAATTTTACTTATTCAGTTATAGTTGTGGCACTTTACTAGTCAGGTTTAGATAATCGTCCTGATAAAGTAAACAGTGGGCACTTTTAATTGACCATTCCGTTATAGTGGCAACAATTACTAATCAGGTACAGATAGCATGAGATAAACCCAAAACCCATCAGTTGTTGGTACTTTTATTCAGCCATTCTGTTGTAGTTGCAATACTTACTAGTCAGATACAATGGTATGGCGACAAACCAAACAAGCAATTGTGGGCGTATTAATTAGCCATTCCATTATAGTGAAGCTGATTACTAGTCATTATAAGTCAAATTTATAGCGATAAACTTTAGTTATGCTTGTCTATGATCGAGATCTTGTGCTCCAAGTCGTCCATATCCATGGACACGGCTTTGAGAAAAGTTTTACCCGCCGGGTGCACCAATAGCAACACACGATCAACCTCGGAAAAACCAAATCAAAACCCAACGAGGCTTTCACGACCGAACAATCACGAGGATTGAAATATTTGGGGCCACTTAAGTAGAATCCATAGCGAGTAAGCAAGCTCGAGACGGCCTCAAGGTCTTTGGGTGAGCGGTTGTGAACGACTGGGAACCCCAAACGGGCTTGTCGACACCGCGGAATCGTGTCCCGATCCTAAGCGATCGAAAGCGCCTACTGCACAATCGTAAATAAAGCGATAAAGCATGGCATAAGTACAGATCGTAAATAAAACCTCAAACTAGTTTGTGGCCCCAAGAAATAAGAATGAATCAAGCTCGCTCGGGGTCCCATATACCTCCGGATGTGGATAGCGATAAATCAAGGAACATTATCAAGTACTGGGGTCTTACGGGACACAAGTGGGCGTTCGAACCAAATATTATCTATCACCCACCGATGCCTGCTTATCAATTTTAGTTGTTAAACAGAAATTAAAGTGACGATAAGTAAAACTAGAAACATCTCCAACATCAACATGCGGCAATACATCAGAATCGTGGCATATGACGACACACTTCAAAGACTTGAGCAAGCACTACGACGCGCAAGTCCAACTATCTACCAAACAACGGTAATAGGGTGTGTCCAAGGCAATATAGGGCTGCGGTATATCATGTACGGAAACTAAAGCATCGCAACACGTATAGCAATAGATCAACAGAGGAATAAAGACTATAAAAGTAAGATAGGTAGAAAGGGGAGATGCTTTGAAAACATTGTTGAAGGTTCAACAAGATCGGGCGAAGCTCACATCAACTCAACGGCCTTATCCGCGAAGAAGCAAAACACTAGAAGAAACACCGGATGCGATATTCAATACACGGCAGAAGATCGGCATGATGCATGTATGATGTATGGCATGGCCAAGTGCGATGCAATTAGGTCAAATTAAGCGGAACCGGGGTCCCGACAATTAGTTAGATGGTTCAAGTTATTTAACTACCCCGCAAATTAAATGTTGTTTTAGCATGGTAAGGATAGCACCGGTTCGCTACACAAGTTTAGATGAGGCCAATATGAGACTAGATTTGCCCGCATATGGGCCCCATGTTTAATTATTAGGTGAATCGGCATAAGGCCCCCAAACCACAGATATGCATGCGGGTATGACAATTCAATATGCAACAAGTTGTTATGTTATAAAATAGGGTTCGAGGAAAAGGGGTTCACACATTGAGGGGTCTCGACGATCTTGTTAGGGTTCCGGTTGAGGTCCCTCGGGGTCCGGTTCGACGAGCGGTCTCATGGGAACGTTCTCGGCCAGGTAGTTCTCGTCGCCGGGTCTTGGTCATATTGTCGGTCATGGCGTCGTGCGATCCTGTCGCGTCCCACGGGTCGATCCTGCTATCAGGGCCTTGTCGGGTCCGTGCCATCGAGGCGGTCTTGGCGAGGGAAGAAGTGCTTGGAATCCTCGAGGAGCACTTGTTGCCTCCGTGTCGGCGAACTTGGCGTTCAGGGAAAAGCTCGGGGCTCCGTGGAGGCGATCTTGGTGCTCCGCGTCGAAGTTCTTGCCGGAGATCTGTCGAGGGCCACCGGTTCGGTCCGGTCTACATGTAGATCTTGTCGAGTCCACCATCGGTCTTGTGGTTTCGATGACGATGTTGGCGGTCTCGAGGATTCTTGCATCCGATAACTATGTGGAGTCATCGTCGGTTTTTTTTCTTGAAACTCGGTTCATCTCCAAAGGATGTTGTGGTACTTGGGCTAGCAACACGGAACACATCCTCCGCATGACGCCAGACGGGCTCGGGAGGTCCAGGAGGCCACGCGAGGGCGACAGGAGCTCCAGCGGGCGGCGGCTCCGCTGGCGAGGCGCGACGTCATGGTCGGACCGAGCCGAAAGGTGGCGGGCAGGCTGCGGTCGTCGGCGCCATGCTGAGGCACGGCTACATGAGGCGAGGTACTCCGGCGGGAGCTCGGCATGGCGACGCTGACAGCGAGCTGCTGCGGCGGCGCTTGAGGCGGCCGAGGGTCGGGACGGCGTTGGAGCTCCATGGCGGCACGCTGGACGGAGAGGCGAACGGAGGTCGCCCGGGCGCCGCGAGGCGACGGCAACGAAGCGAGCGGGAGAAGGCACCTGGCGACGCTTGGCTTGGCCGAGCGCCATGTAAGCGGAGAGGCGAGGCGCCGGGGAGAGCTGGGCGCGCCTTTCGAGGGCTGCTGGCGGGCGGGCGACGCGGGCAGGCCTGAGGAAAGGCCTGGCAGGCAGCCTGTGCGGCGAGGCCAGCAGCGATGAAGCCAAGCTTGGGCGGCGAAGGAAGGCCAATGAGAGCAGGCTCGGGAAGGTTGCGTGGAGAGAGAGGTCGTGGAAGAAGAAGGAGGAGGGAGGAGGTGGGTGCGGGCCAGGTGGGGTCGGAGGCGGTGGGGCCCGGGTGGAAGGGACACGGGGTCGGGGTGGCGGTTGTGTGCTCTGTGCGCGGGTACTGCGTGTGTGGGGCCCAGGCGGGCCAGTGGCGAGGATGTGGTGGTACATGCTTGTTGTGTGGTGTGTGTTTGCGTGTGTGCGTCGTGTAAAGGGTGGGGTGTGGTGTGGTGTGGAGTGGAGAGAGAGAGAGAGGGAGGGATGTGGAGGAGGCCACGTGGCTGTGGTTGGGTGAGGGTAGAGGGTGTTGAGGGTGGCGTGCAGGGGATAGGAGGAGTGAGGTGGCCAGGGTGGGTTGGGTAGACTAGTGGGTGAGTTTAGGATTAGATGGGGTGGCAGGTTGGACCCAGAAAATCTGAGGCGGTCATTGGCTAAAGCGGCTCGATTGCCCCATAAAATAATTAAATATTTTATTTAATTTAAACGGGCCGTCTGCAAACCGATAGCGGCCAAAACAAAATATTCCGGGGACCCGGTTTTGATGTTTGAAAAGAGAGGGGGCGTTTTGAAAACAACACGGGCTTTGCAAACATATTTTTAGCAAACAATGCATGATGATGACGATGCAATGCACAAATTCAACGCGATTTTCTAGTAGTGGTTTTGCGGGATGCCACAGTTTACTTATCCGAGGTTTTGATCGTCGGTATCTCTGCATACCTAGTTCAACCTCGTTACCGATAAGTACTCTTTTCTCGCTCCCGTGATATGTGATCCCTTATGAGCTAGTCACATGCTTGCAAGATAATTGGATGACATTCCACCGAGAGGGCTCAGAGTATATCTATCCTTCATATGGATGGACAAATCCCACTCTTGATCCATGTGCCTCAACCCATACTTTTTCAACACTCAATGCCACCTTTATAGCCACCCAGTTACGGTGTGGTGTTTGATGTCATCAAAGCATCCTTCCGGTGATGGTGATTAACATGATCTCATGGTCGAAGGAATTATGTTACTATGTATCAGAAAGCATATAGCAAATGAACTATATTAAATGACTTGATCTTTATGCTACGCTTAACTATAGGAGTATGTCCATCAAATCATTCTCCTAATGATATGACCCTGTTGTTAATAACATCTCTATGTTCATGATTAGGAAACCATGATCATATATTAACCAACAAGCTAGTTTAACAAGAGGCTTTACTAGGGACCCTTTTTATGTTTACAAATCACACAAGTATTAATGTTTCCGGTTAATACAATTATAGGATGGTATGTAAACATTTATCATAAGTATGAAGATATGATAATAACCACTTTATTATTGCCTCTTGGTCATATCTCCAACAGTCTCCCACTTGCACTAGAGTCAATAATCTAGTTTCAAACCTTTGTGTATTCAACACCTATGGCTTTGTGGTGTCGTACGTACATGATTGCTAGTGGTCAACTGATCTCCGGATCTAACACTTTCAGGTCTGTGTGTAATTGCATGTCTTTGCGTCTCTACGCATCACTCATTCTTTAATGAGATAGCTTTGTATAAATTTTGTCCTTTGGTGTGACCTTTAGTTCTTTGGGGTTGAAACATGTTGATAATATTGTCGTACAATATATCTTCATAGTATTATCCCTGCTGTGCACTACACCTAGTTTGATAACAAACTACTTGACACAAATGCGCTCTTTTGCTGCTATAATAGCAGTTATATACTTAGCATTTTGTTGTAGTATCTGTCACAATGTCTTAACTTTGGAACTCATCCAAATTCATTATGGAACTCACATTCCATCATATTGTGCCACCCTTAGTTTAGATTGAGATAAACTTAATTCATACTTCATGACAAAACTAGTAGCAATGTAATTTATTTACAATGAACTAACCATCTATTTGTCACTTCTACAAAATAATATATTCTTAGTTCTTTTACAAGATCATATAATATCTTTACTATCGTCCAATAATCATCTTATGAATCATTCTGGTATATGCTCATAACATTTAGAGCATATGGCATATCTGGATTTGTATACATCACAACATGATTGATAAAATACTCTTTGTGATTTCATGCATCAAGTACCAATCTATACTTGAATCTTTGTTTCACTTACCAAGTGTCAATACACTTGAATATATCATCAATATTGAACTCATTCAATCCTTTCTGTGTGACAAGAACCTTTCTTGTAGTTTCTATATTGAACTCATTCAATATATCATCTATGTACTTTCGGCATAACCATATTAGCGTCTATTGATGCCAAATATTTGGGTTTTGCCTAAGTCTTTCATCGGGATGAAATTCTTAATATGTGTTAATAAAAGATATATCATTTCCAATCAACAATATGTCTTCCACATAAGGTATTACAAACATGTCTTAGCGCTCCCACTTAATTTCTTGCAAATGCAAGCATCTTCATCGTTTCCGACGAATTTAAACTCCTTTAACAGTTTCATCATAGTGAAGATTCCAACTCCGCAATGCTTACTTCAACAATTGAAGTTTGCATATGATTTTAGCATCCTTTGAATTAATAAAACCCTATGGACCATGTTATGCACATGTCCTAGGTAACAATTCTATTAGAAGAACTTGTTGTGCTTATTCAACTACCACATAACAAAATTATATGTTGTGATTGCTACATTAATCCTTCTAGACTAAATATCGCTATGAAAGATCAAATCTTGTCATAGTCAACCTTTGAACATTGTTGTGAACTCTTTCCCAACATGTCGACTATTTCATAGATGTGAAACATCCATGTCTATTTGTTTATAGATCCAAACACAACTGTAAGGTCTTATACCTTTCTCGAGGGTCCTTCAAGTTCAAAACTTGATTTCTTGTGTATGGAACTATCACGGATTTTATGTCTTCAAGCCATTTTATGGAGTTAGGGCCCATCATCGCTTCTTTGTATGTAGTCCGTTCATTATTCTCAAATAAAGATTCAACCCTCAAATCTTGGTATTTGATTGTTTACTCGACCTACTTGGTTTAATAGAAACTTTGACCTCCGTAACCACAACCTTTGAGGCACGTGAGCCATGAGCATTGTTGCTGCCTCCGAAACACTTTTCGGTGCTACGTAATTTTGCACATATAGCTAAGGTTCTTTTAACCTTATCAAAGTTCTATGGTCCTCCCACTTATCTTTACACGAAAAATTCCTTCTCAAAGAAACTTGACGTTCTAAGTGACAAACACTTTTTTCTCCGATGTTATGGAGGAATACTTAAGAGTTATTCGAAATAACATACAAAGACAGGTTCATCCGACTTTGATTGCAAACATCTTTCTTATGCATAGCATACCAATGTTTAAGAAAAGATAACTTGGGTTTTATCCCAAACCATAACTTTATATGGTGTCATTTCAAAGGATTATGATGGAGCTCTTTTCAGTGGAAAAATGGTAGTCTCTAAAGCTTTTAATCTTTAAAATATAATGGTAGTTTTATGAATTACACCTTTGATCTTACCATGTCAAACAAGGTTTAATTACATATCTCGAACGCTCCATACTCTTATGGTGTTTCGGGAAATGCAAATCCACGGAACGATTCCTTAAATCTTAGGTATTATGCTAAACTTGTAACTCAAATATCTTCCTTTATGATCTTATCATAAACTATTTATATTCTTGTTACAATGATTTTGCACTTCATCTCGAAAGTCTTTGAACTTTTTCAAATGTTTCATACTTTATCCTTATTAAGTAAATATTCATATATTTACTCAAATTTTTGGAGAAAGCATATGAAGTTGAAATCCATCGCTCTTGACTACACATAATGGACTTCATACAACAATATGTACAAGTTCTAATAAGCCAGTCATTCGTTCCCTTTTGGCCTATGAACGAAGTTTTAATTATCTCTAGGAAAGTTTCACAAGAGTCATTTTATCAAAATCAAAAAGACTCCAAAATTCCATCCACATGGAGTTTCTTCATGTTTTCTTTCCAATATAATTTAAACGGCGATGTCACTTCCTAAGTGATCTTTCAAATAATTTGTCTTTCGACATTTTTAGCACTAGTTTTATGGATGTGAGTTCTCCAATGAGATTTGTGAATCATCCATATTTTATGGATTATAGCAATTATTTGAACAACCCTTTTGCTCTCAAAATACCTGATAAAACAAATATTGAAGGCAAGCTTTGATGTTTAACGAGCAACACAATAACCCTTTATTTGTTCTCAATGAACATCATCACATATTCTTTTGCTAGCTACTTAGGCCATTGTAGTTCATGAATTCTGTTGTTTCGTATGACGATTCATACCAACAAATTCAGTATCCAATACTTAAGAGCCACATTATTTAACAAGCAAAGAATACAACCATAATGTGTATATCCTCTATATACCTAAGCTGAATAATTCTAGTCTTTTCTTTTCTGACATATATTTATGAGATTCTCTTTCAGTATTTCTTTTTCTGTTTCAAAGAATCTATCAACATCAATAGTGGAGCCATATACATGACACATAGTCCAAAGCATGTATAGTTAAATACCAATGTCTTTGGACTTGCACTTTGAAGTAGATCACCATCATCAAATGTTTGGTGTTCTTTCAAATTCCTTTCTTTAGTAATCTCTTGGTGTAGTAAACATTTTACCTACATCAGATATTCACCTTATCATGGAATTATCCATGATCAAGATACTCTTAGCTTATAACGGTGAATCGCGAGTATAATGTTGCTCTCCAAAACCTTTTGGAGGATTAGGACAACCAGTGTCTCCAACCCTTTGTAAATTCTCATCAAATATGAGAACATTAACTTTTTCATATTATAATCTATCATGTTGTAACCAAAACATCATTTCAGATATCGTAATATCTTCCATACATGATGGTTTCTGAAACAACTCTTTCAACTCCTATATTACCTTGATATTGAAACTATCTTTCGAATATCAAGAATCATGGAGATAAACATGATACTTATATACTAACATTGGAATTGTTACTCTTGATTTAATACCAACTATTAAACTTCACGGAGTAATCGAAACTTACTGAAAGTTTGCAATGGGACTTTTAAACTTTAGATTAACACTTCAAAACAATACGATACCACTTCGTAAAGTAACTAACCAGAATTCTATAGTTCTATCATCTCAATTAAAACTAAGCGCAAGGTGGTAAACGGATGCCAATGACTACAACAACTATGCAAATTCACTTTGATTTAATTTATGATAAATAGTGTTCAACTTTTAATCATATTGCTGTTGAACTCCCACTCAAAACAATATCCCTCACATTGTTTTAGTGATCACACGAACCAAATCCACCACATCAAAACCGATCATCACGAGAGTTGATGAAGATTTAATGGCGAACAATCAACATGTTCATCATATCTACTATATGACTCATGCTTTACCTTTCGGTGATCCGTGTTCCGAGACCATGTCTGTACATGCTAGGCTCGTCAAGATCAAACCTTAGCTTCCGCATGAGCAAATCTGGCTTGCTCACGTTGTATATACTCGCAGAATATAACACACCCGATCATCACGTGCTGCTTCGAAACAACGAGCTTTAGCAACGGTGCTTACTAAGGATGAACACTTTAAAACTTGAAATTTGTGTGCTTGAGGGATCATCTTATAATGCTACCGTCGCAAACTAAGCAATACAAGATGCATAAAGGATTAACATCACATGCAATTCATAATATGTGATATGATATGGCCTTTCTTCTTGTGCTTCCGATCTCCATCTTCAAGCACGAACATGATCTCCATCATCACCGGTATGGCGTCAAGGTCAATGGCGTCGTTTCATGGTTGTCGTCCACCAGCTTCAACTATTACAACTACTTTGACTAGACATGCAGGTCCTATCGGAATTTAAAGACAACCATATGGATCCTACCGGTTGCCAATTTACAATAATGGACATTGCATACATCATATATAAACACAATCATGGCCATATCACATCACAGCACACCCCTGCAAAACAAAGTTAGACGCCTCTAATTTTCTTTGCATGTTTTGCGTGGTTTGGGGCTTTCAATAAGTGTCGTTCTAACTTACGAACAAGAACCACACCGTTGATGTTTGAACTATCAAGTGCCCGTTGTAAATTGAATCTTTACTATGATGGGAGAGACAGACACCCGCAAAGCCACTTATGCAATACAAGTTGCATGACGAGCGTGGAGCAAGTCTCATGAACGATGTCATGTAAGGTTAGCCCGGGCCGCTTCATCCCACCATGCCGCAAGATGCAAAGTACACAAGAAGAAATTGATAATAAAAGCACCACCGCCCACAATGACCATTGTGTTCTACTCGTGCAACAGATCTACATATAGACAGGGCTCTGATACCACTGTCGGGGTTCGTAGCATGGAAAACAAAAAAATTCTACAGCATGAACACACAATCAAGATCTAATCTATGATCAAGCCAAGATCTATCTACTAACCCTCGAAGATCCAAAGCGGTTAACGAGAGGAGATTCTCGTGGGTGGTGTAGTCGTACTCTTGCCGATCTCAAGATCGTGTAGACGATCCTTCCGGCGCTGCGTTCCGGCAGCGCTTCCGCAGTCGGTCACACGTTCGGTACTCGATGAAAACCTTCCTCTCCCTTGTTCCAGAAGGCAGCGGAGGTTGTAGCACTCTCCTCATGATTCCGGCACTACGACGGCGTGGTGTCAGAAGTATAGGGGAGATCTCGCAGGGCTTCGCCTTAAGCCAGAGCGAGTATGGTGGAGCAAGAGAGGTGACTTGGTGATCTAGGGTTTAGAAGCACCAAGCGGAGAGTTGTAGCCGGCGTATAGGGTTTGGGGAAACCATAGTCGGCACCTTGGGAGGAGCCCTAGGCGGCGGCTTGGAGGTGGCCGACGACTTGGAGGCTAGGGTTTCGGGTGTAGGGAGAGGGGGCGCCCTACCCCTCCTTATATACGAGGGGAGAGGCGGTTTGGGGAGGAGGGAGTCCTCCAACTCCTCCTCATGGCCGGCGGGTGGGAGGGAGTGGGACTTCCTCCCCAAGTAGGTTTCCTACTCTCCCTCCACCAAGCAAACTTGAGATTTGACTTTTTTCAAATTGACGTTTGACTTACAAACTTCGATTTGATTTCTTCTCTTTATTTTGCCCAGCCAAGTGACCTAGTACATGATGCAACCATTCCACATTCTCATGACACATCCATGTACCCTTCCCCTCTAGAGTGTCGGACCTTCTAGACCCTTCTAGAACATTCCTGGTGAAAACACCGGAATCATTCCCGAACTCCGAAACATGACTTTCCTTATATGAATATTATTCTACGGACCACTCCGGATCTCCTCGTGATATCCCGGATCCCATCCGAGACTCCGAACAACATTCAGTCTCTTACTCATCATTCCATAACTACTCAACAACATCGAATCCTTAAGTGTGTCTCCCTATGGTTCGTGAATTATGCGGACATGACCGAGACACTTCTCCGATCAATAACCAATAGAGGAATCTGGAAATTCATATGGCTCCTACATATTTCTACGATTACTTTGCGGTCAAATGAACCACTTACATACGATACCAATTTCGCTTTGTCTCACGATAATTTACTTATCCGAGGTTTTGATCGTCGGTATCTCTGCATACCTAGTTCAACCTCGTTACCGATAAGTACTCTTTTCTTGTTCTGTGATATGTGATCCCTTGTGAGCCAGTCACATGCTTGCAAGCTAATTGGATGACATTCCACCGAGAGGGCCCAGAGTATATCTATCTGTCATATGGATGGACAAATCCCACTCTTGATCCATGTGCCTCAACCCATACTTTTTGAACACTCAATGCCACCTTTATAGCCACCCAGTTACGGTGTGGTGTTTGATGTCATCAAAGCATCCTTCCTGTGATGGTGATTAACATGATCTCATGGTCGAAGGAATTAGATTACTATGTATGCATATAGCAAATGAACTATATTAAATGACTTGATCTTTATGCTACGCTTAACTATAGTAGTATGTCCATCATATCATTATCCTAATGATATGACCCTGTTGTTAATAACATCTCTATGTTCATGATCAGGAAACCATGATCATATATTAACCAACAAGCTAGTTTAACAAGAGGATTTACTAGGGACCCTTTTTATGTTTACAAATCACACAAGTATTAATGTTTCTGGTTAATACAATTATAGGATGGTATGTAAAAATTTATCATAAGTATGAAGATATGATAATAACCACTTTATTATTGCCTCTTGGGCATATATCCAACAGAGAGAACCCTCCAGCATCTTACGAAGCCTATTATTCTCCTCTTGACACCTTCATCCTTAGAGCATGGTACTTATCACGAAACTCATCAGTGGTTCGAAGGGCTTCCACTGCCTTAGGGCAGGATCTGAAGTCTGGAATGGAGGTCATCATCCCCTGCATATTATGAGAAAAAGCACGTCCATTGTTAATTTCCCCTACAAAAGTAGGTTTTCTTGCCCTTGATCATGTGGCATTTTGTCCCTTCATGCCTGCTGACATGTCCTTTACTTCCTCTTCGACGCTCCAATCCATGTCTTCATGCCTAGCAACGATCATTTCTTCTTCCACGGGCTCCTTGCCCTTGTTATTGGCGGAGACCATGGTGCCTCTAAACTTGAGAAAATTTCCTAACAGAAACAGATCGAAACAAAAACACGACGAGAACACGATATACGAACCTCGGGGGATCCGAGGGGGTTATAATTATGAAGTTTTAGTGCATAAGGAAGGTATTGTGCGAAAACGGGGCGGAGACGGACTCTAGGGGGCTCACACCCCCTGGTGGCGCGGCCAGCTGGGGCCCGCGCCACTGGTGGGTGTGGCCCACCCGGGCTTCGTTTCCTCCTCTGTTTCTTGTAACCTTCCTTATGGAATAAAAACATCAAAAATATAAACAGATAAGGTTTACGCGAACCTTTGATTTCCAACTCTTTTACCTATTCAAAAACGGACTCTACATATTCCTTATTTTTGACACTTGAAAGTTTCCTTTCATACAAAGCCTCACACAATCTTTATTAGAAACATTAGTGTATGCAAAAACAATAAACCTTTAGGTTCAAACTTCAACTGAAATCCATCAAAATAAAAGCTACAGTAGCAACTCCTTTCAAAAGCCCAAAAAGAATCTCAGAGGGAATCAATATAAATCTGACAAAACAGACCAGCAGGTAAAGGTTGATTTTTTCAAATAACTTATGTTGCTCAAATCAAAAAGTGAAAAACTAATGAAAGTTGGACAACAACTTGGGGCACAAGCATAGAAAAATACAGTTCCATCCGAAATACTGAGCTCCTTCACAATTTTTTATAATGCAGCACAAAAATCTGTCCCAGGACAGCATCTTTTCACAACTCCTTTACTTCTCAAAAGTGGTTGATCTTGACACAAAAACCAAACAAAAAGGATAAGGAGAGGTTATTACAAGTACTAACTTCCAAGACTCAATAAAAATATTGGGTTATCTCCCAAGAAGTACTTTTCTTTAATGCCTTTAAGTTAGGCTTGATAATTTCAGTGATGCTCACATAGGAGATATAGATTTGAAGTGAAAGAGAGCATCAAGAAGCAAATATCCAACACATTTGAGTCTAACCCGCTTCCTATGCAAGGGAGTATCATGAGAAAACAAATTATTGAAACTGTTGGGGATATGCTATATGGGTATCCCTATAGCATGTCTCTTATCCGGCTAACCCGGGTGGCCCACAGTTGGTAGCATGGCCTATGGCCTCTTGCCCATTAGATGGATCGAGGAGGCCCATGCCGGATAAAGGAAGGCTACGGTTGGAGTCACCGACGTACCTGGAGCCTTGGAGTGCAAGATACACAAGACTAGTAATAGACGGTGTAGGACTCTATAACCTATCCGGCAGGACTTTTCCCTGTAACCCTAGGACCTGGCGACTATATAAGTCGGGCCTATGGGAGCCTTTAGGGCACAATATCAGACGATCATAGACAACCTCGCGCAGCGAACCAATCCCTGTAACTCGGCGTATTGCCCTTATAATGATTTATAGCAGGAGTAGGATTCTGCCACCATCCTGGGATCTGAACCTGGGTAAGCTGTGTTACCTCGTACCCGTCAACTGTCCACCTTCCCCCACGTCTCTAAACACGCACTGTGAGGACCCCTCCATGGCGTACTCATCGGCAATACCACGACAGTTGGCGCCCACCGTGGGGCAAGAGGCGCTTCAGGCTCTTCCGCGGGCGAGGACCAAGATCTTCGCGGGAATCGGCGAAACCGTAGCCATCGGTCGCGTTCTCTTCTCCGGCAACGTTCTGATCGTCCCTCCTGACGAGTTCTGGATCCCGGCGAAGACGAACCCTACGTGGTGTTCGATCGTTCCTATCAGAGACATCCACCTCTTCATAGGCAAAACCGACTCGGGCACTAGTCCCCTGGGAGTCAGAGGAGCATCAAGGCCCGCACGGACCGCCTACGCGCAGGATACGTTTGGGAAGGATCGATGTCGGATCTCTCTTCGGAGTTTACCGGCAAAGATCGGAAAAATTCAAGGCCCACCTAAACCGCCCCTGTGCAGGATATAAAGGTGGAAGATCACTACAGATCCGCCGGCTTCGCCCGCGCGTCTGGACAGCAGAGATCCAAGTTCGTCGGAGTGGTCACCATCTTTGATCTAGCGCGTTGCCTTCAGAGAGTGGGTGAAAACCCCCGCGATTACCTGGCCAGGTGGCTCCGTATACGAGCTGATCTGGCCCACACCCCCGATGATAACGCTTTGTATCACTTCGTGGAAGGACTGGACCGTGGCACGCTTCTCTGACATTCTCTAAGACGGCAGCAGCCAACAGGACGCCTGAACCTTGAACAAATGGTGAGCACCGTCAAAAACTACGCGGAGGCTGACGCAGAAGCCCAGAAAGCACTTGCGCTCATCGACGGAGAACCTCCGATTCAGCCACCACCACCACCGCCTCCGGCCGCCATCGTCGCAGCCGCGCCACCACCTCCAGTCATCGTCGCTGCCGATGCACCTCCACCGCCCGTCATCGAGGAAGTCCTGGCACCCTGCAACTCTGTCATTGACGTGCTTTATGCTGATTTCAGTGCAGATTCAGAGGATATAGATTTTAGTCCAAAAGAGCTAGACTCTGCTATGCAGGAGATGGAGGAGGAGTACTCACGCGACGAGAAAGCCAACAACGCCATCACGTCTCGAGGGGTGTTCGTCACCATTGGGACGGCGATGGATGAAGATCAACCCGGACGAGCTCCGCCTACAGCGCTGGAAAAGGGGAAGGGGCCACTTATCACTGCTGACGATGATCGCGCAGAAGTCATTCCTCCTCCGCCTAACCCAGTGCAGCAGCCGCAGGAACTCGGCATCGGCCCGAGCAACAATAACACCGCAAACTTGTCGCCTCCAGCATCCATGTCTACAGCAGCCCAAGTTACTCCGGCTGATAGAGTGATGTACGGCAATCTCCTCGTCGAGCCACTGACCATCGCTCATATCCAGAACGTGACCCAGTTTGACGAGAAGCGCCAGCAGCTGCTGGAGGAAGCGCAGGCCATCGGAGAGCAAGGCGCTAAGCTAGATCAATGGAGGCCGAGGAAAAGACTTTGCTGCAGCAGCAGAAGGCCAAGAAGGCTCCGGCTCGCGTCATCAACAATCCTGGTGTACGGCGCAACATAGGATGGGCTCCCTCGAACCGTCACAAGCCAAGCCATACATTGATAGTGAAGGCAAGCAGGTGATGCCCACCCCACTCCTTAACCTCGCCGTCGCCAAGACCCTTCTGGAGCAGGATAGATCGCCCGAGTCAGTGGAACAAGTCTATGACCTAGTGGCCAAGGCGGTAAAGCAACAGGAAAAGGCCACCTCTCAGAGGCTTGAGTCCGACCCAGTGCTTTGCCAGTCTAGCCAGCATAAGCCGCCAAGGGACAGGTCTCCTCTTGATGTCGGGTCTCAGACGGGTTCATCTGAACAAAGACGGAGAGATGCACGCAACAGGAAGGATGCCATCCCCATATCCTCCGACCACGGAGAAAAGGCCCGACCTCGTCGCCCATCGCCACCACCCCGATCCCCCCGACATCGCGAAGATTACAAGATTCACCATCGTACGGATATGCCCCCACCAAAGCAGTGCGGCATCGTCATCCGCAACAACATGGAGCAGACCCGTCATGACGGAGAACGCAACCAAGGACACAGGAGCAGGTTACACCACGACCCTCCGTGTCCGACAAGCAACCGTGACAGGCGTGAGGCATCGCAGGAGGGTAACAGCAAGAAGGCTAACCCACCGCCACATACGCCTCCCTCACCACCAAGAAGTCACCATGGCGGAGGAGGCCCGCGTCGTTCACGCAGCCCATCCCCTATTGACAAGAAGAAAAAGAACCTGGAGCCGTACGATGCACGTTTGCGGATCGATAAGACCCACGAGGCCCGGGAAGGACCATACCTGGGACCACGTTGCTTTGGACCTGCAATACGGTCTGCAACTTACCCCAAAGGTTTCCGGATTGACAAGACCATCAAGCCCTATGACGGCACCGCCAAGCCAGCCACATGGTTGCAGGACTACGGCAACGCGGTGGAGATTGCCGGAGGCAACCCCAACGTCGCCGTCAAGTACCTCCCATTAATGTTGGCAGGCACGACCCGTCAATGGATCGACGACTTGCCGGAGAAATCTATCTACAACTGGTTGGACATGCAAGAAGTGTTCACCAAGAACTTTGAGGGCACATATAAGCGTCCCTGCACTGTGGGCGATCTATAGCGGTGCGTGCAAGAGAAAGACGAGACATCTCGCGCCTACCTCTCCCGCTGGCTGGACATGAAGAATTCCTGCGCAGGAGGCACACTCAGACCGCCATGGCCGCCTTCATCGACGGATTGGGAAGGGGCATGTTGCTCCGACATAAGCTGAAGCGCTTGCAGGACAATCACCAGCTTGACTTGAACCAGATGATTCAGTTGGCTAGAGAGTTCACAGCTGCCGCCAACGACGCTCGTGGATCCTTGGCGGCAACGGCCGTTCCAACTCAAGCTCGGAGGAACAGCAGTACAAAGCGGAAAACCGCTCCAGACGAAAAGCAATCTACCGACATGGTCGCTATGACTTTTGCAGGAGGAGGAGATGGCGGACAACATGGCCGGGGAAGGGGAGCTGGTCGTGGGCAGCAACAAGGAAGTGGAACTACCTCGGCGCCGCTCCGCGTTCCCCAAACATACGAGGAGTACCGCGATATGTCGTGCCTCGCACACCTCGATTCCAATGGTAAGGACATCCATAGCAAAACCACTACTAGAAAATCGCGTTGTTTTTGTGCATTGCATCATCATGACCGCATGCTCATGTCATCATGCCACATTGCATTTGAGCATCGTCATCATCTTGCATTTGCTTGTGTAAAACTATTTCGGAAAAATCCAGTTTTGTTTTCTAAAACGCCCCATCTTTATTCAAACACCAAAATCCGGGTCGCCGGAATATTTTATTTTGTCTGCTACCGGTTTGCCAGAAGGCCTGTTTGAAATAAATAAAATCTTTAAATTATTTTAGTGGGGCAGTCGAACGGGCCAAAACGACCCGAACGACCACCCCAGAGAAAAATACAAACGGTTCAATCTAAATCCTACAGCTACCAACTAACCTACCCACACCCAGCCTCCACCTCACCCTGCCCAATCTCCTCTCGCCACCTCACCCTCTCCCTATTCCCCAACCAACCAGGAACTGCCACCTCAGCATCCCCTGGCCTCTCCTCTCTCTCCCTCCCTTTCTCTCTCCCAATCAGCACCCCACACAACACACCCAACACCACACACGCAGCCAGCACACACACACAGCCCCACCCCCTGGCCCACCACACAACACCACGCACGCACCTGACCCACGCCGCTGCCCCGATCCCCACAGCCCCGTGCCCCTGTTCATCTTCCTCCCTCCCTCCTTCAACCTCTCTGTCCCCGACAGCCGCGCTCCGCCCGCCGCTCCTCCCGCCGGCCGCGCGTGCTCTTCCACCTCCCCAGTCAACCGCCTCCTCCCCGCCCTTGCCCGACCCTCTGCTCCACTGCCCGCCGGCCTGCCGCGGCTCCCTCCGCAACCCTCCACCGCCTCGCCCGCTCCTCGCCGCCACCTCGCTGGCTCCATGCCTCGCCTCGTCGGCCGCCTCCTGGCCCGCCTCCCTGCCTCCTTCCGGCAGCAGCTCCAGCAGCCGCCCCGCCGTCCCGTCAAGCTTCGCCACCGCCACCGCCAGGACCGTCATCACTGGTCGCCTCCGCTGCTCGCGCGCCCCGCTGCGTCTGCCGGCCCGTCTGCCCGTCCCGTCGGCCTCTGCTGCTGCCGCGGGGCCGCCATCATCCCTGCAGCAGCGTCGGCGCTGAGTTCGTCTGCACAAGCCCGAGCCGCCTCGTCCTCCTCGTCTGGGTGCGCAGACATGCTCCCGCAGTGCCTCGCGGTGTTTGCCCGACACTTGATCCGAGAGGTGCAAGCCAAGATCGGCCCAAGACCATGTGCTTCAAGTCCGTTGTTGCCACGGACCAAAACCCCCAAGACCGACCCGGTCGAGACCCGAACTAGGCAAGACCCGGCCGAACGAAACCGAACCTCGACACGCCAAGTTCGCCGAGACCCCGTCCCCGAAGGCCTCCGACAGGGAACCGACAAGATCTACATCACGGACGCGGAGAAAACCCCCGGAGCTCCAAGCTCGCCATGGGACGACAAGCACTTCACCCCGGCTGCCAGAACCGACCCGATACACGGACCCGACAAGTTCTTCTCGACGACAAGATCGTCGACAGGGAATCCGAAGACCACATGTGCGACAAGTACTTCCTCGAGAACGTCAAGTACTACACCCCGGACACCGAGACCCCGATGCGACAAGTGCTTCAGCCCGAACGCTAGGACCGACAACATGGCCCGACCATCGCGAATGCGACAAGATCTACCCCCGATATACGAGAACGATCCCGCCGAACCCGTCGAACCCTGAACCCCGAGGCCGAACCCCGAACCCCGGAACCAAGATCGTCGAGACCCCTAATGTGTGGACCCCTTCCCGAAACCCTATTTTATAATATAATAAACTTGTTGCATATTAATTGTTCATGCATGCATCCTTGTCTGTGGTTTGGGGGCCTTATGCCGATTCACCTTATAATTAAATATGGGGCCCATATGCGGGCAAATCTAGCCTTATATTGGCCTCATTTAAATTTGTGTAGCGAACCCGGTGCTATCTTCTGTCATGTTAAGACAACATTTAAATTGCGGGGCTTCTAAATAACATAAACCACCTAATTAATTGTCGGGACCCCGGTTCCGCTTAATATGACCTAATTGCATCGCACCTTTGCCATGCCATGCATCATATCATAAGCATGCCGATCTTTTGCCGTAGTATTAAATATTGCATCCGTTGTTTCTTCTAGCGTTTTGGTTCTTCGCGGATAAGGCCGTTGAGTTGATGTGAGTCACCGATCTTCGTTGAACCTTCGCAATGTTTTCAAAGCAGCATCTCCTTTCTACCTATCTTACTTTTATAGTATTTATTCCCTCCTGTTGATCTATCGCTATCTGTGTTGCGTTGCTCTAGTTTTCGTACCGTGATAGCCCTTGCAGCCTTATATTGCCTTGGACACATCCTACTACTTGTTGTTTGGTAGATAGTTGGACTTGCGCGTAGTCGCTTGCTCAAGTGCTGCGTGTCGCAAAGATGCCACGCTTGTTGCTGTATTGCCGCATGTTGATGTTGGAGATGATCATAGTTTTACTTACCGTTCACTTTAATTCCTGTTTAACAACTAAAATTGAAGTAAGGAGGCATCGATGGGTGATAGAAGATATTTGGTTTCGAGCGCCACTTGTGTCCCGTAGGACCCGTGTACTTGATACTTGTTCCTTGATTTATCGCGCTATCCACATCCGGAGGTATATGGGACCCCCGAGCGAGCTTGATTCATCTTATTTCTTGGGGCCACAAACTAGTTTGAGGTTTTATTTACGATCCTGTACTTATGCCATGCTACTTATGTATTTACGATTGTGCGAGGAGCACACTGCATCGCTTAGGTAAGCGGTGTTTCGCATGTCAAGCCCAGCCACACTTTCGGTTCCCGATCGTTTACAACCATTGTCGCAAACCTTGAGTCCGTCTCGAGCTTGCTTACTTGATGGTCTACTCAATGGGTGGCCTCAAATATTTCAATCTGTGATTGTTCATCGTGAAAGCCTCGTTGGGTTTTGTTTTGGTTTTTCCGAGGTTGATCGGCGTGTGTTGCTATTGGTGCACCCGGCCGGGTAAAACTTTCTCAAAGCCGTGTCCGCGGATATGGACGACTTGGAGCAAGATTCTCGACCATAGACAAGCATAACTAAAGTTTATTGCTATAAATTTGACTTTATAATGACTAGTAATCAGCTTCACTATAATGGAATGGCTAATTAATACTGCCCACAATTGCTTGTTTGAGTGTCGCTATACCATTGTACCGACTAGTAAGTATTGCAACTACAACGGAATGGCTGAATAAAAGTACCAACAACTTTGGGTTTAAGGGTTATCTCATGCTAATTGTATTCGACTAGTAAGTGTTGCCACTATCACGGAATGGTTAACTAAAAGTGCCCACCGCTTATTTTATCGTGATGATTATCTATACTTGACTAGTAATTGCTGCAACGATAACCGAATAAGTAAACTGCCAACCGTGAGTTCTCGGTTGACTTCCTCGTTTGGTCTCGAGGGGAAATACCAGATGGGTTTGTTTGGTGTTAGCTTGGTTGGATCCGAATAGGTCTTTCTTACCCCTCTCGATTGCCGCCATTGTATCGAGTCTCTATAGGTTGTTTAGTGCGCTTCTCACGCCGATCCACCACCACACCTATGTAGGCGAGGACCTTGATTCTAGCCTCGCTGCACGGCCTCGATCTTGACGCTCCTTCTTTTTCCTTTGCCCTTTGTCGGCACCTTTTGTTTAAGCAGGTTTTGAGATCGACGTCGTTAGGTGGTTACCCTTCCGCTTGGCTCGGGGTTATGGACGCCATTGGTTATTCTTCGTGGCTCTTAGCCCCATTTGCATCTTGTCCGTAGCTGGGCGCCTATCGCTTTCAAGGTGATTTGGATCTTTGTATATTATATCTGTATTCTTGACTCCTTGAGTCATTTTATATATATCTGCTCGTGGGTCCCATCGAGGACTGTTGTGTAATGTTATTACCGCTTTCCACCCGCACGGTGGGCACCTTTGAATCGTTTCTATGCGGGTTTGGCGGGAATCGCTGAAACTTGCATAGGTCCGATTCTGAGGGTGTTACATGGAGGCAATCCTAAGGCGGACCAACACCATCTTCCACGGCGTAGTTCTTGGTCGGGAGGCTCGGTCCCTTGGGTGCATTACACTTCAGGTTGCCTTTGGCGATGTTAACAATTACCGCCAAGAGCGCATGACCTTTGAGGTGGTCCCCTTCAAGAGCGTGTACCACGTCATATTCGGCCGCGACATATTCCACATGTTCATGGCCAAGCCATGCTTCGTCCACAACAAACTAAATATACCCGGACCAAACGGTGTCATCACCATATCCGGAAGCTTTACCAAGGCAAGGGACTGCGAGATCAATGAAGCGGCCTGCGAAGCTATCCTCTGACGAAGAATTCAAAGAGATCCAGAGCAAGGTCGATGACTCGATGCCCACGTCGAAAAGCAGATCTCCGACTCCGCTCCTGCGTTCAAGGCCGCCATCGAGACCAAGCCGGTGGAACTTTTGGTAGGCGATGCCTCCAAGGTCACAGCCATTGGGACGAACCTGGATCCCAAATAGGAAAGCGCGCTCGTCGAGTTCCTCCGTGAGAATAGGGACATCTTTGCCTGGCAACCTGCCGACATGAAAGGTGTACCTAGGGAACTTGTCGAGCATTGCTTAAACATTGATCCAAAATGGAAACCAGTGAAACAACCTCTACGACGCTTTAGAGATGAGAAGAGACGTGCCATTGGCAAAGAGATAGCTAGATTACTTAAAGCTAGTTTTATCCGAGAAGTCCTTCACACCCAATGGGTGGCCAATCCTGTACTTGTCCCCAAAAAGGGAACCAATGAATTAAGAATGTGCGTTGATTACACCGGCTTGAACAAAGCATGTCCCAAATATCCGTTTGCTTTGCCTCGCGTTGACCAAGTCATTGACTCGAAGGCTAGCTCGGAGCTTTTGTGTTTTATCGATGCATACTCAGGATACCACCAGATCAAGATGAGGATGTCGGACCAATTGGCCACTTCGTCCACTACCCCATACGGCATGTTTTGCTATGTTACGACGCCCTTTGGGCTGAAAAATGCAGGTGATACGTACCAGCGAACAATGCAACGTTGCCTCCACGACCAAATTGGTCGGAACGTTCACGCTTATGTGGACGATATTGCGGTGATGTCTAAAAAGTCAAACGACTTAATCTCTGACTTAAAAGAGACCTTTGATAATCTCCGGAAATACAACATGATGCTTAACCCTAACAAGTGCGTCTTCGGGGTTCTAGCTGGCAAATTGTTGGGTTTCATCGTTTCCCAACACGGAATCGAGGTGAACCCGGAGAAAATCAAAGCCATCTTAAACATAAACCGTCCGACATGCCTAAAGGACATTCAACGACTAACAGGTTGTGTTGCAGCAGTTAGTCGGTTCGTCAGCCGACTTGGAGAGAAGGCTCTGCCGCTGTACAAGTTGCTGAAGAAGGCGGACAAATTCACATGGACAGACGAAGCAGATGCATCATTAAAGCAGTTCAAGGAAACCCTTTCCTCAGCACCTATCCTTGCAGCACCCGAGCCTAGAGAGCCCCTTTTAATATACATGGCAACAACCAACCGGGTAGTCAGCATCGTCGTCGTGGTAGAACGGAAGGAACCAGGCTATGAGCACGGAGTTCAGCGACCAGTTTACTATGTAAGCGAGGTCTTGATGGAGTCCAAGAAGCGTTACCCGCACTACCAAAAGATAGCTTATGGAGTATTCCTTGCTTCTCGGAAGCTGAGGCATTACTTTCAGGAGCACCCAATCATAGTGGTGAGCAAGACTCCAATGTCCTACATAATCAACAACAGCGACGCTACAGGAAGGGTTGCGAAGTGGGGCATTGAACTAGCCGCCTTCGAAATCACCTACAAGAGACGCGACGCTATCAAGTCACAAGCCTTGGCGGATTTTTTTTCAGATTGGACGGAGATGCCTAACGCTACTCCATTGTCGAAACCAGAGTACTGGGTGATGCAATTTGATGGATCAAAGCTGCTCAACGGCTCGGGGGCTGGTGTATTGCTACAATCACCAACAGGAGACAAGCTACACTACGTTCTGCAGATCCACTTCGAGGATACAAATAACATGGCGGAGTATGAATCACTCATTCACGGACTACGTGTAGCCAAGGATATTGGCATCAAGCGCATAGTTTGCTGTGGAGATTCCGACTTGGTTGCCCAACAGGTGGCTGGCACATCTGTGAACCCTATGATGGCGGCATATCGAGACGAAGTGGACGAGATAGCCAAGAGCTTCTTGGGCTACAAAGTCAAGTATGTACCTAGGGAGAAAATGAGGCGGCTGATCTTTTGTCTAAACTTGGATCAGGGCGCAAGCAATTTCCGCTAGGAGTTTTCTTAGAGCATCTGCGCACACCATCCATGAAGGGAGCCGACATCGACAACCCGGATAGAGCTGACTCTTTCGTCAACATGGTGACAGAGGTCTCTCCGGCTTGGACAAAACCGTTCATGGAATATATCGAACACGGAACTTTGCCTGATGACGAGGTCGAAAGACGACAAATAGTACGACGAGCAAAGGGTTATACCATAATCAATGGACAACTCTACAAAAGAAGCACTACTTTTGTATACCTAAAGTGTGTTTCCCAGTTAGAAGGTATGGAAGTCCTACGCGAAATCCATCTCGGAGATTGCGGGCATCACGCCGCTCCTCGATCGTTGGTCGCAAAAGCCTTCCGGCAAGGATTCTCTTGGTGACATGCCGGACGCTGCTTGAGACATGCATGGGATGCCAGTATTATGCCCGACAACCACATGTTCCTGCTAAAGAATTGCGAACAATACCAATAACTTGGCCGTTCGCAGTTTGGGGGCTAGACATGGTGGGGCCATTACAAATGGCACCATGTGGATTTACACATCTGCTTGTAGCATTTGATAAATTCACTAAATGGATAGAAGCTAAACCCATTAGAAAGCTTGATGGGGCAACTGCCCTCAGGTTTGTCCGGGATCTAGTGGTGAGATTTGGTCTCCCACATAGCATTATCACCGACAAAGGCAGCACTCGGAGAAGTGGAGGCCTATTGTTGGGAGAAAGGCATCGGACTTGACCTTGCATTTGTGGCACACCCACAGTCCAACGGTCAAGTTGAGCGGGCCAATGGATTAATTCTGCAGGGAATCAAGCCACGTCTTGAGGCACCGCTACATAGAGCAGCTGGGGCCTGGGCGGAGGAATTACCATCTATGCTATGGAGTATATGAACTACACCCAACAGATCCATCGGCTACACCCCTTACTTCATGGTTTATGGAGCCGAAGCCATCCTGCCTTCCGACATACTTCACGATGCACCAAGAGTTGCCGCCTACGATGAGGTTGACGCTGAAGAATCGAGACGCCTAGACGTGGAACTTCTCGAGGAGGAGCGCGTTTTGGCATGCCAAAGATCCTCCATCTACCAGCAGAAGCTACGCAGCTACCATAGTCGTTGCGTTCGGCCTCGTTCGTTTAAAGAGGGGGATTTGGTGCTCCGACTTAAGCAGAAGAAGTCACACAAATTACCCCCGCCATGGGAAGGACCGTTCATCATAAGCAAGGCACTACTCAATGGGTCTTACTACCTTGTTAACAATCGTGAACTGAAGGATAGACCCAACGAGGACCATAAGCGTAAGCGACATGACCCAGATGATGACTACCCGGATCTTGATCGACCATGGAACATAGCACAGCTACATCCTTTTTACACTTAGCATTTTTATCTAATTGTGTACCTCTTATATGATCAATGAAATAAATCTCTCTGGTTCACTCATATTTCTGAGTCTTTTATCTCCTTTAGTGTTCATTTTTGGATCATGTAAAAACTTTATGCACAAGCTTTGCGATTGCACTTGTGAAAATTCTACCTACGGGCATTAGCTTAAGTTTTCTGGTCTACACGTTCTTTGTCGTTTTTATGTGGATTCTGGAGTAGTGACTTTTGGCACTTATTGTCGGTGATTTTGTGCTCAGGTTATTGACGGTGCCACTGGGCATCATCACCTAAGCGCATGGTTCTGACAACGAGTCTTCGGACACATGAAAAGTCAAGCATAAGAACCAAAGTAATGGATAAGCCAGCACTTGCTTAAAAAATATATACATGCTGGAAACTAGCTCTTGAGCAGCAGGAAATAACAACCATTGTTTTCCGCCTTAAGTTACATAAACAAGTTTTTTCCGCATATGCACCAAAGGTGAAACAAAAATTACAAAGTTGTTCTACACTCCTTTGGCGCAGGTGTCTTGGAAGCAGCATCATCACCAGCCGGAGAACCACCCTCGAAGTCGGCGCTGTGGTGGGACTCAGAGGAACCTTGGTTGCCGCTGTCGATGATGTTCATGGGCATGAAGACGTCGACATCCACCAACTCGGCAACTCTGGTGTCATAGACCACGAGCGATGACAATATGGCTTCATGGTTAATATCTTTGCCATCATCGTCTACGTCGGGAATGCCAGAGGTCACCGTATCGATGTCGGCATCTTCATAGTGTGCCTTCACCATTGACAGCGACATCCTTGCGCCAGCCCGTGCACATTAAGCTTTCCAGCTCATGATACGCTCTGGGGCTCGGCGCAGAATCTCCGAGTACTTCACCACGGAGTCTGATGCCTTGATGTTTATCTGGAGGGGCTTGGTGATCTCCTTGGCTTGCGTGATGGTTGTGTTGATGAATTTGTCGGCAAGAACCATGCATTCCTTGGCTGGAGGAGGTGATCAGGTTAAACCCATAGGAGCTGCAAATTCCTACAAGGAGCGCATGAGTTCAACAATTCAAAGTACCCACACTACAGAAATCCAAGACGGAGAAAACTTACTGGAGATGCTGGACTCAGCTTGCCAAAGGGTGTCCGCCAAGGATTCTTTCTCTTGTTGGAGGAGCTTATACGCCTCGCAATGGCGTTGATTTTGCTCATCGGCAGCTTGCTTCTGATCTTTTAAGGTCGCAATCTCCTTCTTCAAGCGATTGATGTCCTCGGTGGCGGAGTCCTGCAGGGCCTTCATTGACTCCTCATGCATTTTCAGCATGTCTTTCCTCTCCTCCTTAAGGATCTTGTTCTCTCTATCCAGCTGCTGAATGTGCTTGGATTGCTCGACAATGTCCTTGGCCTTGGCAATATGTTCTGCAAAGTCGGAGAAAACAAAGTACAGAGTGAGTACTCGGAGAATATAAGCACAAAACCAAGACGGAATGCGCAAAAAGAAAATAGACTCTTGTTTTTGATGATCTGTTCCTTCAAGATGGCAGTTTTACCCTTTTCGTCTTCAAGATCTGCACGCATCTTTTGGTACTTGTTATTGGCCATGCCCCTCCGAGCATTCTCGTTATGTAGAAAAAAGGTCAAAATTAAAACGTTGTTTGGTCTGCTTGGAGCACCTAGTTGGAAATTTTCCACCTAGACGCTCGGGGGCTACAACGAAAGTTTTTGACTTAACAATATGCATAGCTTCTCTTTAAGCATCTAGTCGGAACTAATTCAGTTACAACTAGAAGCTTGGGGGCTATAGTATAATGTTTTTAAACTCGGATATACGCTTAGCTTTGTTTAAGCGTCTAGTCGGAACTAATTCAGTTACAACTAGAAGCTTGGGGGCTACAGTACTGAAATCTATAAACACTGCATATGCTACTCTTAAAGCATCTAGTCGTAATAATTCATTCCATCTAAATGCCTGGGGGCTACAGTGAGAAGTTTTCTAGCTTAGTATCTCTTAGTGCATCTAGACGCAAAGACCTATGGTTTTCCGTCTACATCCTCGGGGGCTACATTGGGATACTCATATGAAATGCAAAAGGCAAATAAAACTTACAAGTGCAATGATCTTGAGATTGGTAGCGCTCTCGGCCAGCAGCTTGCCAAAGGAGATGTTGTTTCCTTTCAAGATGTCTGCTTGTCGGAGGAGCTCCTCAAGACCGCACGTCGGAGATGTCGGTGCTGCTCCAGGAACCAGAGTTGTGCTACTCGGCGTAAGAGCCGGGTAGACTATCTTTGGGAACTCAAAAGATTTCTGGGGAGCAAGGGCGCCGCCTTCGGCAGAAGTACCAGCTTCCACCACCGCCTTGCCGCCACCGATGGCATCCTTAGCCGGAGCTTCAGCCATTTGTTGGGCGGTACTCTTCTACGTCGCCTGCTCGCCGACAACATCAAGCTCGGTAGAGGTGCCAGAGTCCACTTCCATGGCGGAAGGGCCCGATGCCTCCTTAGCTTGTGAGATTGTCGGGGCAGACGAGGGCTTGACGACGGGAGTGGCAGGGGCGATGGCGTGGGAGGCGTCGCGATGCACTATGTCCTTAATATTTCTAGAAGCCCCCGATGTTTTGGAGGTCTTCTTAAGGCTGGTCGTGGCTTTCTTCCTGAAACGTGCAAAATGCATAAGTACATGAGTAAGACAGATAAATAGACAATGTGAGAGAAAGAGAAGCTTACACAAGTGGGGGTGCTTTGGCAAAGGGGATCCCGGTAACTCTTCTCTTTTCCGCCTCTAGGGCGGCGGTAGTCTTTTTGAAGGCTCCACCCTCCGTCTTCTTCTTCTTGCCTCTGTCGACAGCGTCAGAGGTGGAGCTCTTCCGCTGTAGAGGTCCCAACCTTCAATAAGGTAGAGATCCCTGTGTTTACAATGCTAGTCCCTGGATCAATAGCTAGCATCCACAGTTAATATGTAATATCAAGAAACAAAGGTCATAATACAACTTTATAACCAGGAATAAAATAATTTATTACATCTTACATAGATCATTTGGCTATCTCATTACAATGCAGCAGAAATAACTATAGCATGGAGTCCTTCATCTTCAAAGTGCCACAGGCAGTCATGTTGGTTGTAGAGTTGTAATCCTAATCAATAAACTTCACTAACAACAAACAAACCTGCAACATAATAAGTTACAGCCACAAGGGTCAATACATTTGAATTGTATTGGCAAGTGATACTATGGTAGTACACTGGAGTCTATCATCTATATGCATTTGGCTAAGTGGAGCTTAGGCTTGCTTTTCTCAAAATATATTTTCCTTATCATTTGAAAACACTAAGTTTTTGTTTTGACAAAATCACCCAAGGCATCTCCCAATAGAAATTGGTGATCCTTTAACCCTTGTTCAACCACAAGTTTTACTTAGAAATTGGGATGAGGAGATTCTTGATAGCTTCCATGTCTTGATGCTCAAATTGTCCTTTACCAGGGACATGACTAAGTACTTAGATTTTACACTCTGCAGAGGTGGTGCACTTTCCCCACAAGACTTGGTTTCACCAAGACAAGATCTTTCAGAAGCCTTCCCATAGACCAGAATGGACGCGTTCCAACCTATCAATCCCCTACCACCAACTATCCATTTGGCTAAGTTATTGCAACCTACATGATCTAGGCAGAGCCCATAATGCCAAGTGGCTGCACTTGAAGCTTCTCAACATTTGACATCTCAAATATCTTTGTTCCTGGGTGGCCATCCACAAGTGAGATACACAAGGTAAACCATAGAAATGGGCCTTGTGTAACCACTCAACACAAAACATTCCTTCCATTCCACCCAGGTGATTCATTCACTTAGTTGTTTTATTAAACAAAACACAAGTCCTTGACTTAGAAGTATTCCATAGCATGAATATAATCCACCCTTGTTTTCTACTAGCTAAACTAAGCATGATAGTAGTAGAATCTTAACTTAGGAAATTTCCACTAAGGTTTCATCTACTAGGTTTTCCCATGGCATAGTTTACCCTTAGCAAAATTCCATGCAAGTCCTACTTAGAAATATCACTAACGCATAGTGTAAATAATGGGACAAAAGTATGAAGCATCACTTGCCTTTTTGGTAGAGAATATAAGTTCACTCCTTGACGTTGCAATATTCACACTCTTCAAATTCAACTACAATTCAATCAAGCAAGAAAAACTTCAACTACCATTCAAGCAAAACATCACATAAAATAATAGAAACAAAGCAATGCATGCAAGCATGCCAAAGATTGTTTTATTTGGAAAAGTGCTTTCTAATGGGTTATAAGCATTCTAAAACATTTATTGGTCATTTTATAAAAGTGGCAAAACCATTTGCCAAAGATTATACTTATAAACCATTTTAATACCAAATCAATATTTTATGTGGTTGAAAATGCTTTTAGCAAAGCAATAATATTTATAGGGTTCACCAAATACATTTTTAATTCTAAAACTTTGTGTTTGAGGTCAGAGAGTTTAAATCAAAACATTTCCCAAAGGTTTTCATCCAAAAACATTTTTAACACGTAAATATTATTTTTATTTGACTAGAAATGTTTTAAATCAAAGATTTATTCTTTTGCTTCTCCAAATATATTTTTGAAACCACAAATTGATTTCTATGGTCAGTAGGTTCAAACAAACCATTTGACAAAAATTTTATCCCCAAAATAGTTTTAGAAAGAATTTTATACTCAAAATATGCCTACACAAGTTTCTGCAAAAACAGTCAATTTAACAGAAGCAATTTACTAAACAAAGTGCATGGTTGGATATGGTTTGTCTTGCTGATTCCATTGATATAAAACTTGCAAAATTTGGACGTGTGGTTTGAAAGTTATGAATTTTACAAATTGAACATCTAATAGAAATGTTTCTGTTTTTAAAACAAAGTCTGAGCCACGTGGCTATTTTTCATTGGGCCATACCGGTTCGCGCGGATCGCTCACTCTGGTGCGTTGGATCTAAGCTGCAACGCACGGTTCAGATAAGCTCGTACCTCTTCGATAAGTTGTTCTATCTAAGCCACTAGATGACGATCTAACGGCTGCTGCGCGTTTGACCTAGAGTGAGCGGCGCTGGCGGCGGCGAGTGGCGGCGGTGCGCTCTGGAAGCGAGGTTGCCGGTGATTCAGAAGGCGAGAGAGGGAGAGAGATGGCTTACAGCGATCGCAGCATCGTGGGAAAGCTCGACGTAGTCTTTTCCTGGACAGGGGCGCACGAGGACGAGCGAAATTTCTCGCCGGAGTTCTGCCTGGCGTCGGGCTCGTGCTGGTCTTGACGGAGGCGAGGATTGAGATCGCGCTAAGACGAGTGGAGGACACGGTCAGATGTGCAAGGTCGTGGCATGCACAGGAGTATCAAAAGGAGGGGAAAGGGAGGTCAGAGCTCACCGTGTGGAGTCGCCGGAGTCGAGGCAGACGGTGGCGGAGTTCAGTCGAGGTGTTTGCCGAGCGTCTGAGGCGCGCGCGAGTGAGGGAAAGGCACTAGCAAGTGCAGGAGATGATGGCGAGCAAGCTCGTGTACTCTGGAGGCAGTGGGGCTAGCGGTGGTGGCCGGAATTGACGGAGAATCTCGCCGGAGCAGTGGGTGTTGCCGAGAGAAATTCGGGCAGCCCTAGGACGGAGGAGGTGCGGTGAGTGAGGGAAGAGAGAGATAGAGAGAGAGAGAGAGAGAACACGCTTATGTACGCGTGATCGCGGGTCTGAATCAACGCGCGGTTATGAGGAATCAAGTGTGCAATCTATTGGCAGAAACGGCGACGAGGGCGTGGTCTTCGCGGGAAGGAAGACTGGCAAGTGGGGCCTGCTTGACAGCGAGAGAGAGAGAGAGGGAGAGTGGGTCCAAGCCGTCAGTGACGCTGTGGGTTCCTCCTGCGGTGAGAAAACGCTTCGGGGAGAGAGGGGAGAGGTGGGCTGATGCTGGGCCAGTGGGCTTTGCTGGGCTGGACTGGTTTAGTTCATTTTTCTGTATTGATTGATTTTCCCTTTTCTTTTTCTATTTATTTGTTTTGATTTTGTTTAATCATTTCAAACATTCATTTGAATTCTAAATTCTTCCAAATCTTTTCAATAGGTTTTATTTGTTTATTTGGGTGTCAAATAATTCACCTTAAATTATTAGGAATGTTTTTAATATGATTTATTAATCATTTAAAATTGGGTATTTGTCTTTATTCCAATTAAATATAGTTTTAATTCCATAAATTTTATTTGGAAGATTCCTTTGATCTTATTTAATTTAATTAAACAACTTTTATTCCACTTGGGTAAATTCCAAATATTATTTCCCATGATTTAATTAACCATTTCTAATAGGGATTTTGTCTTTATTCAAATGGCTATGGAATTTGGTTAATGCCACTTTATTTTATTTGGAAAATTCTTTATCCTTTTTTTATTTGGATTTGGATTATATTCATTCCATTTGCTTATGGTCTTGGCCAAGTTTTAATTTGGTCTTTAAATATTCCTCATTTACTATTTATTTCTCTATCTTATAAAATCCATATCTTTTTTATATAGATCCAAAGTTGGTGATTCCAATTTGTAAATTCTTATTTAATATTTATTTATCCTTTTAAATATCTTTAGGATTATTTGCTCACCATTTGGTATGGATTTCTAAATGGGTGATTTATTAACTTTGGAATTTAAATTTCCTTATCTTATTAAATTCATAAGATTTTATCTATGGTTCCAAATTAAGTGAAACCAATACATATGGTTTTATAATATTTCTATTTGTCATTATTGATCGTTTATAAATGTTTGTTGACAAAATTTTATATGGACCAAAACCATGGTCTTAGAGATATCTTGGAAATGATTTTATTCCATTAGGGTTTTAGGGTTTGGGTTTATTCTCCAAGTGATTAAATTTCCAGATGCATTTATGAAGAATGCATTTCACTTGATTTGAATTTAGTTGGATTCAAACTTTACTCAAGTTTGTTTAAGATGGGATTTTAAGTTTCCATTTAGAAACAAAAAATTTCTTTTCACCCTAAATTTCAACAATTGTTTGTTTTGTTTATTTATTTTCACATTACGAGATTTGGAAAATCTTGGGATGTGACAGGCTACCACCCTTAAAATAAATCTCATCCCGAGATTTGGGAAAGATAGGGTTACAAGTTTGGCTCAAAGCAACTAGGGTACTACCACCCTGAAAAAAAATTCCAACTAGATTACTTCTTGGCTTGCTTGGGATCTTGATGAAATTTCTCTAGACACTTGTCTGCATAATGGCCTAGCTCTTTGCATTTGAAACACATCACTTGGCTATTATCCTTCTTTTCCTTTGGTATCCTTGCCTCTTGTTTGTTTCTTTGATTCTTCTTCTTTTCTGGGCATTCATTAGCATAGTCTCCCATCTCTTTGCAAGTATAACATTGCTCTTGGGTAATATCCTTCTTGCTAGGGTTGGGGCATTTCTTCTTCTTTTTGGGTCTCTCCAAAGCTAGGAGTTCTTCTAGTTCATGCTCTTCATACTTCACCACAAAGGTGGGAAATCTTTATCTCTTCTTGGGGCAGTTACTAGAGATATGACCTTCTTCTCCACAAGAGTAGCAACACTTTGTGGTCACTTTAGATTTGGTCTTATGATGCATAGTTTTGACTTTGCCTTCATCCTTCTTGGTAGAAGTTGTTCCTTCATGAGGGTTTACAAACTGTTGCTGCACTCCATCTTGTTTCCTTTGTTGGACTATGGAATAGATGGGGCATTGGATAGGGACATGATTATTTCCTTCACATAGGAAACAAGTAGCTTGAGAGGTGGGGCGTTGATTAGTTGTATGTTTCTCTTCACAATTGGGGCATTGATCTTCATGATCCTTGGAAGTGTGATCCTTGTCTCCACAAACATTGCAAGCTTGAGTTCCTTCTAAAATATCATCCTTGACATCCTTGTTGTCATAATCTCCTTGGTAAGAGTTGTCTCCCATGTTGATCAATTGACTTGTCATCCTATACAACAATTGGGTTTGGGTTTCCAAAAACATTTGCATGGTTGGGTCTAAATCATTGTTTTTGGCCCAAAATTGAGTTGTCACTTGGTTAAACTGGGTTTGGGTTACTATGAGTTCCCTCATGTTGATCCATTGGTTGTTGTTGTCACCATCCTTGATGTTAGAGGCTCTTGGAGTAGTCATCTGTTTGGGTTGGATTGGGATTAGAATAGGCAAAAGATTTCTAAGGGAATAGTTCTAATCACACACATCACAATTCACACAAGCAATGTGCAAGCAATCACAAACAAACATTCCACTCAAACAACAAAGTTCAAGCACATTTTTTGCAACAAAATATTTTTTCTACACCACATAAGTTGGTGTGTTGATACTAAATATGGTGGTCCAACTATATGGTTTACTTGAGAGCATTCCATCCTTCTTCGTTGGTTCTTCTTGATCAATATCTTTGTATCCTTGGAGAATTTCTTGCATCTTCGTCACCAAACTTCAAAGGTGATGATGATTCCTTCTAAGTTGTGTTTCCTTAGCTTCTCAAACCTTGAGTAACAATCTTGTCTCACTTGTAGTCCTTAGTGTTATCCAAGTTGAAGTCCTTGGTGCAAATAAGGTTGAAGTCTTTGATGATGTTGAAGTTGAAGTCATTTGAGTTGGTGAAGTCCTTTGCTCATGGTTGAGGCTTTATCCACCAAGTTGAAATAGACAAGATGTAGAATCAAAACCAAAATGTTTGAGGGAATAGTTTACAAGATTTTTTGTAAATAAGTTTTGGAACAAATACAACTCCTATTTTTCTAAGGGGTTTTTTCCAATCCTAGGGTTACAATCCTACAAGCAACACAGTGCTCTGATACCATCTGTAGAGGTCCCAACCTTCAATAAGGTAGAGATCCCTATGTTTACAATGCTAGTCCCTGGATCAATAGCTAGCATACACAGTTAAAATGTAATATCAATAAAAAAAGGTCATAATATAGCTTTATAACCAGGAATAAAATAATTTATTACATCTTACATAGCTCATTTGGCTATCTCATTACAATGCAGCAGAAATAACTATAGCATGGAGTCCTTCATCTTCAAAGTGCCATAGGCAGTCATGTTGGTTGTAGACTTGTAATCCTAATCAATAAACTTCACTTACAACAAACAAACCTGCAACATAATAAGTTACAGCCACAAGGGTCAATACATTTGAATTGTATTGGCAAGTGATACTATGGTAGTATAGTGGAGTCTATCATCTATATGCATTTGGCTAAGTGGAGCTTAGGCTTGCTTTGCTCAAAATAGATTTTTCTTATCATTTGAAGACACTAAGTTTTTGTTTTGACAAAATCACCCAAGGCATCTCCCAATAGAAATTGGTGATCCTTTAACCCTTGTTCAACCATAAGTTTTACTTAGAAATTGGGATGAGGAGATTCTTGATAGCTTCCATGTCTTAATGCTCAAATTGTCCTTTACCAGGGACATGGCTAAGTACTTAGATTTTACACTCTGTAGAGGTGGTGCACTTTCCCCACAAGACTTGGTTTCACCAAGACAAGATATTTCAGAAGCCTTCCCTTAGACCAGAATGGACGCGTTCCAACCTATCAATCCCCTACCACCAACTATCCATTTGGCTAAGTTATTGCAACCTATATGATCCAGGCAGAGCCCATAATGCCAAGTGGCTGCACTTGAAGCTTCTCAACATTTGACATCTCAAATCTCTTAGTTCCTGGGTGACCATTCACAAGTGAGATACACAAGGTAAACCATAGAAATGGGCCTTGTGTAACCACTCAACACAAACCATTCCTTCCATTCCACCCAGGTGATTCATTCACTTAGTTGTTTTATTAAACAAAACACAAGTCCTTGACTTAGAAGTATTCCATAGCATGAATATAATCCACCCTTGTTTTCTACTAGCTAAGCTAAGCATGATAGTAGTAGGAATCTTCACTTAGGAAATTTCTACTAAGGTTTCATCTACTAGGTTTTCCCATGGCATAGTTTACCCTTAGCAAAATTCCATGCAAGTCCTACTTAGAAATATCACTAATGCATAGTGTAAATAATGGGACAAAAGTATGAAGCATCACTTGCCTTTTTGGTAGAGAATATAAGTTCACTCCTTGACCTTTCAATATTCACACTCTTAAAATTCCACTACAATTCAATCAAGCAAGCAAAACTTCAATCTACCATTCAAGCAAAACATCAAATAAAATAATAAAAACAAAGCAATGCATGCAAGCATGCCAAAGATTGTTTTATTTGTAAAAGTGGTTTCTAATGGGTTATAAACATTCTAAAACATTTATTGGTCATTTTATAAAAGTGGCAAAACCATTTGCAAAAGATTTTACTTATAAACCATTGTAATACCAAATCAATATTTTATGTGGTTGAAAATGCTTTTAGCAAAGAAATAATATTTATAGAGTTCACCAAATACATTTTTAATTCTAAAACTTGGTGTTTGGGGTCAGAGAGTTTAAATCAAAACATTTCCCAAAGGTTTTCTTCCAAAAACATTTTTAACACATAAATATTATTTTTATTTGACTAGATATATTTTAAATCAAAGATTTATTCTTTTGCTTCTCCAAATGTATTTTTGAAACCACAAATTGATTTCTATGGTCAGTAGGTTCAAAACAAACCATTTTCCAAAGATTTTATCCCCAAAATAATTTTAGAAAGAATTTTATACTCAAAATATGCCTACACAAGTTTCTGCAAAAATAATCAATCTAATAGAAGCAATTTACTAAACAAAGTGCATGGTTGGATAGGGTTTGTCTTGCTGATTCCATTAATATAAAATTTGCAAAATTTGGACGTGTGGTTTGAAAGTTATGAATTTTACAAATTGAACATCTAATAGAAATGTTTCTATTTTTAAAACGAAGTCTGAGCCACGTGGCTGTTTTTCATTGGGCCATACCGGTTCGCGCGGATCGCTCACTCTGGTGTGTTGGATCTAAGCTGCAACGCACGGTTCAGATAAGCTCGTACCTCTTCGATAAGTTTTCTATCTAAGCCACTGGATGACGATCTAACGGCTGTTGCGTGTTTGACCTAGAGTGAGCGACGCTGGCGGCGGCGAGTGGTGGCGGTGCGCTCTGGAGGCGAGGTTGCCGGTGATTCAGAAGGTGAGAGAGGGAGAGAGATGGCTTACAGCGATCGCAGAGTCATGGGGAAGCTCGACATAGTCTTTTCCTGGACAGGGGCGCACGAGGGCAGAAATTTCTCGGAGTTCTGGCGTCGGGCTCGTCTTTGGTCTTGTGAGGCGAGGATTGAGAGCGCGCTAAGACAAGTGGAGGACACGGTAAGATGCGCAAGGTCGTGGCGCGCACAGGAGTATCAAAAAGAGGGGAAAGGGAGGTCAGAGCTCACCGTGTGGAGTCGCCGGAGTCGAGGCAAACGGTGGCAGAGTTCAGTCGAGGTTGTTGCCTTGGCGTTTGAGGCGCTGTAGTGAGGAAAACCTTGGCAGTGCAGGAGATGATGGCGCAAGATCGTGTGCTCTGAGGCAGTGGGGCTAGCGGTGGTGGCAGGTGTGGAGAATCTCGCCGGAGTGGGTGTTGCGAGAGAAATTGGAAGCCACAGGCGGAGGAGGTGCGGTGAGTGAGGGAAAAGAGAGAGAGAGAGAGAGAGCAGGCGCTTATGTATGCGTTATCGCGGGGCTGAATCAACGCGCGGTTATGAGGAATCAAGCGTGCAATCAATTGGCAGAAACGGCGACGAGGGCGTGGTCTTCGCGGGGAGGAAGAAGACTGGCAAGTGGGGCCTGCTTGACAGCGAGAGAGAGAGAGAGGGAGAGTGGGTCCAAGCCGTCAGTGACGCTGTGGTTCCTCCTGCGGTGAGAAAACGCTTCGGGGAGAGATGGGAGAGGTGGGAGAAGTGGGCTAATGCTGGGCCAGTGGGCTTTGCTGGGCTGGACTGGTTTAGTTCATTTTTTTGTACTGATTGATTTTCCCTTTTCTTTTTTCTATTTATCTTTTTTGATTTTGTTTAATCATTTCAAACATTCATTTGAATTCTAAATTCTTCCAAATCTTTTCATTAGGTTTTATTTGTTTATTTGGGTGTCAAATAATTCACCTTGAATTATTAGGAATGTATTTAATATGATTTATTAATCAATTAAAATTGGGTATTTGTCTTTATTCCAATTAAATATAGTTTTAATTCCATAAAATTTATTTGGAAGATTCCTTTGATCTTATTTAATTTAATTAAACAACTTTTATTCCACTTGGGTAAATTCCAAATATTATTTTCCCATGATTTAATTAACCATTTCTAATAGGGATTTTGTCTTTATTCAAATGGAAATGGAATTTGGTTAATGCCACTTTATTTTATTTGGAAAATTCTTTATCCTTTTTTATTTGGATTTGGATTATATTCATTCCATTTTCTTATGGTCTTGGCCAAGTTTTAATTTCGTCTTTAAATACTCCTCATTTACTATTTCTTTCTCTATCTTATAAAATCCATATATTTTTATTTATAGATCCAAAGTTCGTGATTCCAATTTGTAAATTCTTATTTAATATTTATTTATCCTTTTAAATATCTTTAGGATTATTTGCTTACCATTTGGTATGGATTTCTAAATGGATGCTATATTAACTTTGGAATTTCAATTTCCTTATCTTATTAAATTCATAAGATTTTATCTATGGTTCCAAATTAAGTGAAATAAATACATATGGTTTTATAATATTTCTATTTGTCATTCTTGATCTTTTATAAATGTTTGTTGACAAAATTTTATATGGACCAAAACCATGGTATTAGAGATATCTTGGAAATGATTTTATTCCATTAGGGTTTTAGGGTTTGGGTTTATTCTCCAAGTGTTTAAATTTCCAGATGCATTTATGAAGAATGCATTTCACTTGATTTGAATTTAGATGGATTAAAAATTTACTCAAGTTTGTTTAAGGTGGGATTTTAAGTTTCCATTTAGAAACAAAAAAATTTCTTTTCATCCTAAATTTCAACAATTGTTTGTTTTGTTTATTTATTTTCACATTACAAGATTTGGAAAATCTTGGGATGTGACATCCGCTTTCGCGCCTGTCACATCCCAAAATTTTCCAAATTTTGAAATGTGAAAAATAAATAAACAAAATAAAAATTTGTTGAAATTTAGGGTGAGAAGAAACTTTTTGATTTCAATTGGAAACATCAAAACCTATTTTGGTCAAATAAAATCCTAAAGGGATTTACAAAGATAAACAAATAATAAATAAAGTTAAAATAGTTGGAATCACTATTTTTAGATCTTTTAATAAAAAGATTTGATTTTCAAAAGCAAAGGTAGAATTATAAATGAGGATTATTTTATAGATCCAAAATAAATATTGGCCAAGCTTTTGAAATAAAATATTTTGTTTGATAAAAATAGTAAAGGTTTGTTTAAATAAAATCATGAGGATTTATTAATATCCAATTTTGTTTAAGTAAAGGCTTTTCCATTTTAAATAAACACTAAAACTTGTTAGAGTATTTTTAAATAAGATTTCCATGTGTTTTAGTTTTTCAAATAAAACCTACTGAAATGGTTTTGATATTATTTAGATTTCAAATAGAGTTTTTAAATAAATTAAATCCTATTTGAATTAATGACTAAGGTCTATTTATTTAATTATTAATGGATCCTAAAAAAAGAATAAAAGATTATTTTGTTGTGGACCTTGGAATGTGTTGTTAAACATAATTAAAATCAACACAAAGTTTGGTGGAGATTTGATTTGATTTGTTGTTTGAATTATTTCTTTGAAAATCAAAACAGAAATTCAAATTGGAAAAAGAAAAAACTTTCAGTAAAAAAAATGAAACAAGTGGCAGCCCAGAAAACCCAGCCCAACAAGCCCAGCAACTGACCCAGCGAGCCCACCCCACACTCACCCCGCAGTGACACGTTTTCTACTTAGAAAATAACCCGCTGAGTCACAGACAAGCAGGCCCCACTCCCACTTCCTCCACCTCGCTGACAGACAGACCCCACACGCCTATTCTTCGTTTCCACCGGCGACCAGCTCCTCGCGACCGTTTTCTGCGCCTTGATTCGAGGTTTAATTCCGATTGATGGAGTGATCAATTCACGCCAGTAAGCACACACACATAAACGCCACACCCCCCTCTCTCTTTCCCCCCAAACCTCGCCTCCCCACTGCCCCTAGGCTGCTCCAATTTCGAGCTCGAGCATCGCCGTCTCCGACGAGCCTCTACACCGATTCCGGCCACACCTTGCCGCCCCTCGCTTCCTACTGCACACAGCTTTACTCCCTATCACCAGGCGCACCTGCCCGAGTGCTCCACTCGCCCACGCGTGCCCCGTAGCCTCGGCTTTGTCATCACCGAGCGTGCGCCGCCGTCTGTCTCGTCTCCATCGAGCTCCCCCGGTAAACTCCGACCGCCCAGAACTCGCCAGATGATGCTCCCATGATCCCCAGAACAGCACGCGTCTAACCACGCCTTTGTTTTGCCTCGGCACGACCTGCAGCTCCGTCCCCGTCGTCATACAGAGCCGCACGACGCCGTTGCACACTTCGGCGAGCAATCGTCGCCTCTTCGGTGCGCCACTCGCCAAACCAACAGCACCTCGAGCTTCACCTCGACCACGTGAACGTTGTAAGCCATTTTCCCCTCTTCCTCGCTTCCTGCATAATTGTCAAGCACACCGCCAGAGCGTGCTCCGCCACTCGCCGCCGTGCAGCGCCGCCAGTCTTTGACCAAGCAACTGTGCTCGTTAGATCGTGATCTTACGGCTAGGATTAGAATCAGACGAAGGGGTACGAGTTGATCAGCACCGTGCGATTTAAGTGAAATCCTACGGTCTAGAGAGGCTGATCTGCATGAAGCGGTATCGACCAGTAGGGAAGCGCCACGTGGACAAGGTTTTGTTAAAAATAGAAAATAGAATCTGTTTGAATTGCAAACTTGTAAAATTCATAACTTTAGTTCTACACGTCCAAATTTTAAAAAATTTATATCAATGGATTCAGCAGAACAAGTACTTTGCAACCATGCACTTTGTTTAATGATTTGCTTCTGGAAAATTGGTTGAAATTGCAGAAACATGTGTAGTCTTATTTTGAATATAAAAATTGTTCTAGATATAATTTTAATGTGAAATCTTTGCAAAATGATTTGTTTTGAACCAACTGACCCTAGGAACCAACTTATGGATTTAAAAATGTATTTTGTGAAGATAAGAAATAAATATTTGAATTAGCCCATTTCTAGTCAAATAAAAATATTATTTTTAGATTAGAAATGAATTTTGAGTAAAACCTTTGGGAAATGATTTTATTCAAACCTTCTGACCCTAAACACCAAGTTTTGTGGAATTAAAATATATTTGGTGAACTCTCTAAAGAATATTGTTTGCTAAAAGCATTTTCAACCACATAAAATATTGATTTGATTTAAAAATGGTTTATAGATAAAACCTTTTGCAAATGGTTTTACCACTTTAGTAAATGACCATTTTTGAACTTTATAATGTTTAGAGCCTAGTAGAAACCACTTCTGCAAGTAAAACTATCTTTTGCATGCTTGCATGCATGACCTTGTTACTATTATTTTATGTGTGATAAATTGGTTGGAATGCTAGTTGAATCTATGTTTGCTTGATTGAATTGTAGTGGAATTAGAAGAGTGTGATATTTGCAAGATCAAGAAGTGAAACATCATTCTCTACTAAAAAGGAAAGTGACACTATCATCCAAGTCCTACTATTTTCATTACACTTAGTAGATTTTTGTAACATGCATGGAAAGGACTACTATATTTTATGCTATGCTAAATCCTAATAGGATATCATTATATCTCCCTTAGTGGAAACATTGTAGTTATAGTATGGTTAGCCCTACTATATATTTGGGATGGGATACATGATATGACTATATGAAGTATTGAAAAGATATATGTTTTATATAATAAAACAAGTATTCAATGAACCACCTGGGTGGACAAGGATACTCAAGATTGGACAAGGTGGAAACAAAAGGAACCATGTTTATATGGCTATCTCTTTTTGTATGTGCACTAGAAGAAAACCACCTAGGGACTTAGAGATTGAACATGTTTCTCGTACAGTGGCTTCCGTGTAAAGCCACATGCTAAATGGGATCTGGCTTAGTCAACTACATAGTGGAAGACCCATGCATTCGCATCTTCGGGTTAACTAGAATTGTGTAAGGGAAATTTAACCCTACATTGGTGCCTGGTTGACAAGCTAGCATTTTGTATTGGGAGGACCTCTATGGAAATACTTTGTCACATTCTCAATCTGCCAGTACTCCATCTTGGTGAGTACTTATGAGATTGTGTCATGTGGGTAAAGTGTACAACTTCTGCAGAAGATCAAATTCTAAGTACTTAGTCGTGTCCCCGGTTATGGACAATACTGAGCAACTAAGGCCTGAAGCTATGGAAGATCTCGACATTCCAATTTCTCAAAGTAAAACTTGATGGTGACAACAAGGGGTTTGAAGCACTTGGAGTTTTCCAAGGAGTTAAGAAAGATTTTCAAAAGATCAATACTAGTTTGAAAAGATAGGACAAAACTATATTGCTTTCTGCAAATGAGCTTAAACCCTACTTAGCCAAATATGCATGTAATGATAGGATCCACTTATTTCTACATACTAGTGAAACTTGCCAATACAATTCAAATGTATTGACCCTTGTGGCTGTAACTTATAATGTTGCAGGTTTGTTTGATGTTAGTGAAGTGTGTTTATTAGGATTACAAGTATACAACCAACATGATTGCCTGTGGCACTTTGAAGATGAAGGACTCCATGCTATAGTTATTTCTGCTGCATTGTAATGAGATAGCCAAATGAGCTATGTAAGATGTAATGAATTATTTTATTCCTGGTTATAAAGTTGTATTATGACCTTTGTTTCTTGATATTACATCTTAAATGTGGATGCTAGCTATTGATCCAGGGACTAGCATTGTAAACACAGGGATCTTTACCTTATTAAAGGTTGGGACCTCTTACAGCGCCAACGGAGCCTCGTCGTCGGACACGATCGTGACTTCCTTCATCTTTGGATCGTAGATTTGAGTAGCCAGGTTGCCCTACTCTAGATCGCTAAGTTTTTAAGTGAGAAATCACCGTGTTAGATAAGATGACACTTGCAAAACGGAAGAACTGGAGTATATGGCGTACACAGAAAATAAATACCTACCTTTGGGCATTTGCCGTCTACGAACATGTCGTAGGTGATGGTGAAGCCACGCTTCTTATCCTTCACCTTGACGATGTCCTTAAGGCGGAGCTTGACGGAGTCGCTCGAGAAGTTGTCCACGGAGATGCGGAGGCTATCCCTTCTATCGCTGGTATACTCGTGCATGAGCTTCCTTGGCGGTCTTTGCAGAGGTTGAATTACGATGAACCAGCACATGGCTAGGTCGAAGCCAAACCCGTCTCTACGAACCATTCTATCCGCCTTATGGCGCGGGAAGCATAGAGGTCGGAGGGAAGGGAGGCCTAGGATCTCCATGACGAGGCTTCAGCGGCGGCTCCGTCAATGAAGTCTGGGTGCGTTACTTGTCGGCCAGCCAGAGGGATGTCTGGGCCGTAGAAGTACGTATGTTGCCAATTTTTGCAGGACTCGTGGCCGACGATGTTGCGGAACCGCCGGCCAGGTCAAATCTTGAAGCTTATGGTGCCGCAGTTCCTGATTTCTTCCTTGCTATGTTCGGCTTCACGTTTGACGGTGAAGAAGTACACAAACAGGTCTAACCTAGGCTTTATCCCTAAGTGTCCCTCGCAGAGCGCCGCGTAGTTGCTAAGCACTAAGATACTATTGGGGGAAAGATTCTGGGGCTGGATTCTATAGTGATTCAAGACAGAGAGGAAGAAGTTGGAGATGGGCAGGGAGACGCCGCGTACCAATTAGGCTTTGAGGTACACCTTTTCTCCGGCTTGGGGAGAAGGTGTAACCTCGCCGGCCGGCGCCGCCCGCCAGGCAAGCCCCTCCTTCGCAGGGAGGTTGCCCTCGGCGATCATCTCTTGGATATCACGGTTCGTGATATCTGAGTCGCGCCAGTCGCCCTTGTGCGAGTCTGGCTCCTCCTCCAATGGCTCCAGCGCCGCCAGATTAAGGTCGCCGCCGGTGGACTCGATCATCGCCGATGCGGGGATGACTAGGCCCTCCGGAGGCACGACAATGGAGCTCGCCGGCTTCGCCGCGGCTTCGTTCGACGCCTCCATGGAGGGAGAGGTGCTGCTAGCCATGGAGCGAGGATAGGTGTGACTGGTGCGGATTGGAGGCTAGGGTTTTTTCGCGAGTTAGGCGCGGAGAGCTCGAGGGGGCACGCGCTGGAGGAAGAAGATGATGCGAGGAGAATGAGGTAAGAGGTGAAAAATCCACCGCTGTTACTATTTATCATCTCCAACATCAAGATTCGTGCAACTTGATCGGACGGTTGCCACATAGACAACGTGTTTGCGAACGTGCGCGGAAATTTCGCCACGTCTCCAACCGTCACCGCCAACGGTTAAATATCGCGCTGTAAAATCGGACATGATTGCGTTCTGCATGTGTGAGTTCTGGCGTTCGACCTAAGCCTACATTGCCCTAGGCGACAGGCGGATGAGCCGTCACATCGAAGATTCCGGCATGGACGGATCGATCAGCTCTGGAAGTACGATGGAAGATTCAGCATTTCTCCGACTTACAAGTTGAAGACGGAGAAAACCTTGCAGGGTTCTTTGGGAGGACTACAAGATATTGCTTGACGATTTGCCGACATCCATCTAGACAGAGCATTCCACGAGAAGAGTCAAGACGGCGCAAGATCTCGGAGTTCTCCGGGGGCTACTGTTGGGGATATGCTATATGGGTATCCCTATAGCATGTCTCTTATCCGGCTAAACCGAGTGGACCACAGTTGGTAGCATGGCCTATGGCCTGCTGGGCGGCCCAGTTAGATGGATCCAGAAGGGAGGACCATGCCGGATAAAGGAAGGCTACGGTTGGAGTCACCGACATACCCGGAGCCTTGGAGTGAAAGATACACAAGACTAGTAATAGACGGTGTAGGACTCTGTAACCTGTCCGGCAGGACTTTTCCCTGTAACCCTAGGACCTGGCGACTATATAAGTCGGGCCTATGGGGGCCTTTAGGGCACAATCTTAGACGATCATAGACAACCTCGCACAGCGAACCAATCCTTGTAACTCGGCGTATTGCCCTTATAGTGATTTATAGCAGGAGTAGGATTCCGCCACTGTCGTGGGATCTGAACCTGGGTAAGCTGTGTTACCTCATACCTATCAACCGTCCGCCTTCCCACGCACTGTGAGGACCCCTCCATGGCGTACTCATCGGCAATACCACGACAGAAACAAAAGGCTACTAGCATATAAAGACAAAACAAGTGCAACTTCAGACCTTTCAACATAAAGCGGGGAAACTTAATACTATTGAGATGCATGAAACCATGTTTCCCTTTCTCATAATAACTTTCAGTAACACTTTGAATAAAGTTGAAAATATAGTTGTCACAAGAAACAACTTTATCATCAGAATGAGCATACTTACAATTATCAAAAAGAGGTCTAAGGTCATAAACTGGATCAATAGAAGCAAGTTGTTCAACCCTGAAATCTTTATTAGGCAATTCATTTTCATAAGGAGCTTTAGCAAATTTGGAAAAGTAAAACTCATAAGAATCTCCATCAAACTTAGTTAAAACTTTCTCCTTCTTACAATCTATAATAGCTCCATAAGAATTCAAGAAAGGTCTACCAAAAATGATAGGACAAGTATTACTAGTTGCTGAACCAAGCACTAGAAATCTGCAGAATATTTAATCTTAACACAAAGAACCTCCACATCTCTTACAATACCAATAGGGAAAATGGTTTCGTTATTAGCAAGGTGAATAACCACATTGATGACCCACAAGTATAGGGGGTGTATCGCAGTACTTTTAATAAATAGGAGTGTCAATCCCAACGAGGAGCAGAAGGTGTTAACTAGTGGTATGGAGCAGGAACTCTCTGCAAATACTTAGCAAACGGATTTTTAGTGGTTTTCTGACAAGGCAACAAAACAAAGATCAAATAACAAACACAACAAACAAACGCAGCAAATGGCCCAATCCTTTCTTAGCAAAGGACAAGCCGGTGGAAATACTTATAAGGACCAAACGTTCTCGAGGACACATGGGAATTCTGTCAAGTGCTTTCGCTTCAAATAGTTGAGTACTCTTCTTTGGTGTTTGTAAGTGTTGTGTGGGTGAACCTGTGCTAACATACCGACCTTACTTGGACTAATACATACTTGTGGTTAAACCCCCTGCAAGCATCCGCAACTACAGGAAAGTAATTAAGATATAAATCTAACCATAGCCTTAAACTCTGAGATCCTACACTCCCTTGTGCAAAGGTGTCCTAACGGGGGTTCAGGTTTATGTCACTCCGGCAACCCCACAATTAGTAGCCAAATACACAATGCATTCCCCTAGGCCCATAAATGGTGAAGTATCATGTAGTCGACGTTCACATGACACCACTAGAAGAATAGCACCACAACTTAAATACTAAACCATTGAATAATAACTCAACACAAATCCACTACTAACAACATGACTTCTCCCATGTCCTCAAGAACTAAACGAACTACTCACGAGACATCATATGTATCAAGATCAAAGATGATATGGTAATGGATAACAATCTGAACATAAACAATAATCCAATGGTTCCACTCACAACCATCAACTACAATAGTAATCAACAACGGGAAAGTTTCCCCTAAGAACTAAATCAATATCCAACACAATTGTTACAACGCGATGGAGTGGTGATGATGGTGTGATAGCGCTTGACGAGGTGGAAGAGGTTGAAGTAGATTACCCAGTAATGGCACCAGAAAGCTTGATGGCGCCTGGTGTTTTACATGGAAGCGCTTCGTTGGATACCCCAAGAGCAAGGTGTGGAGCAGCAAGCAGCAAGTATTCCCTCAGTAGAGACCGAGATTATCGAACCAGAAGGAGGAAGGAAACGTCACACAAGTGTTGCAAACAACGTGGAGACCTGCACAACACAAACTCAAGACTTTTCCTCAACGAATCAGTGAGGTTGTCAAGCTCACCGGTTTGCTGTAACAAAGTATTAAACGTATGGTGTGGAAGGTAATGGTTTGCAGCAAGTAAACAAGTAACAGTGGAAGATGTATCAGTGGTGAAGATTGGACCGGGGTCCATAGTTCACTAGAGGTGCTCTCCTTAGGTAAACAACATGGCATGAAGGGTAAACAAATTACAGCGGGGCAATTGACAGGAACTGAGCAAGGCATAACAATGAAATTACTAGCCAGAAAGATCCTATGAAGTTGATTGGGAAATACAACAATATACATAGACCATAATCCAACTGCATCTATGACTAGAAGTCCACCTTCAGGTTATCATCCGAACCCCCTCCAGTATTAAGTTGCAAGCAACAGAAAACTGCTTTAAGCAAAGTGTGTAAGGTAAACAGTCCACATGTTCCTTGAACAAGAGACCGTTGTTTTCTCCCTAGTAGCAACAACACATCTGCAACCGAAGAGATTATTGTCACTTCCCTTGGAAAATAGAGGCATGAACCCACTATCGAGCATAAATACTCCCTCTTGGAGTCACTAGCAACTACTTGGCCAAGATAACCACTAGCAACGGAGAGCATGCAAGACCACAAACAACACAGACATGATAGAATCATAAAGATAGAACCATTAATCAAACCAACATAATAATCTCAATATCCATCGGATCCCCGCAAACACAACATGCATGATTACAATAGATTAGATCTTGATCATGAACGGAGCTCACAAGATCTATACATGAAAGAACAAAGGAGGAGATACAACTTTCTAGCTACTACATGGACCCATAGTCCAAGGTGGAACTACTCACAAATCATACTGGAGAGAAGGCCTCCGGGTTGATCTCCCCTCAGGAAGGGTGCCGGGAAGAACTTCAGATCCCCCCCCCCCCGATCTAGGGATGGTGGTGGTGGCGGCTACAGATGGTTTCGTGGATTTCTGATCGGCTACTCAGAGTTTTTGCATCGGGGGCTTCTTATAGACGAAGGGGGAGACCGAGGCGGCCGCCAGGGCGGCCAAACCCTAGCCAGGTGCGGGCTAGGGCCCACCCGCGCCTGGGGGGGTCTGGCCCATCTGGCTGGCCCCTCAGGCTCTCCTCTAGACTTCTTGTTCCCCACGGAAAGTTATTGACTTTGTCCTTCGTCCCGTCCAATTCTGAGAATATTTCTTTACTAACTTTTCTGAAACCAAAAACAGCAGAAAACAGGCATCTGGCACTGTTGCAACTTGTTAATAGGTTAGTACCAGAAAACATGTAAAAATCACCTCAAAGTGTAGACAAGTAAAGCAAAGTAGATACTAAGCAATCATGGACATTCAAAAATTATAGATACGTTTCCAACGTTTCAGCATCCCCAAGCTTAACTCTTGCTCGTCCTCGAGTAGGTAAGTGATAAAAGAATAATTTTTTAGGTGACATGCACCCTCACAATAAAGATCCAACCATTTGTAAACATTGAAAGCTGGGATCAAAGAACTCTAAACATGTGCATGAAAGATGGTGTTCTATCAATAGGACATAGTAACTATGCATGCAACATGACAAGCTACAAACAAAGATCATGAATAATATGCATTAAAAAATGTTTGTTTGTTTCACATGCAGAAAACATAGCATAGTGCCTTTCAGCTTGTCCCTCATAGAGTAGCAATATAATGCATAGGACACCTGCAAAGTTCACAAGGGTGACTAGAAACAAATAGCAATAAGAACAAGTAATAAGCTTTGGAACATTACACATAGAATGACAACTATGCTCTCTTAATGGTGCCTAAAGGTAGAAGGTGGAGACTCAATAATGATGGAAGAAAGGCCTTTTTGTAAAGGAAGCAGGGATTACAAGTTTCAAAAAGATCTTCCAAAAATTATGGTACTTATTAGCTTTAAGCCCTCATTGCCCCTATCATAAGCATCTTGAAGTGGTTTAGGTTAAAGTGGCAAAGCTGGAGTATATGCTTGACAAAGTATAAGTTGGCAATCTCAAGTCCCTTGACTATGAGGGATACACCTCATGGATACTCAACTTAGGGCCCAGGCAAGTTCTTGTCACTGTGAGTATTTGCATAGCATTGAGATCTGCCAACGGGGTACCCCTTGCACATGGCACAGGATCTTTCCCATAACCAAAATGACAAGGCAAGAAGACAATGAGCATCGCAGCAATTCTTCTTATGTACCATGGGAATATGGTGCTTTTTATCTCTTTACTCTTTTCTCAATGTGTCTCTTTTTTTATAAGAAGAATGCTTCATAGATGTCACTATGGTGATGCTGCAAGTTTCCACCATGATTAGGCATGGCTTAGGCTAGCGGCCCAGGCGTTTCTCTAACACAGAATACAAACTCCATGGACTTACAAGTTCCCACTTCATTTCACACCGGTAACATCCATAGACAAAATAGAATGATATCAACGGAGTACAAAAAGTACAAGTGCAATGTTGAAAACGTTCCCCATGACAACACGGTTCTGCTAATCCCAACTTATAAGTGCAAGCATATACAAAAAAGTTGCCTCAATGGTTCAAGTTTATTAGGGGCAAAGAATAAAATGTGCCATAAAGTTCGTGAGGGCTTTAATCACTAAGTTTTCACATAACAAAATAGTTTTTAATTGGAAGATAGATGAAAACAAGAATATACTTGGAATGGTGTAACACACCATGCATAGGAGTTTATAGTGGACACTTTGGAATAACTTGGTTTCTTGGGAGTTGGAAGGATGAGTAGAACTTACTCATACAAGTGGAGGCTATCAAAAGACTAGGAGCAACCAACTAAGAGAGCAATAATGGCCATAATTATGCAATGCAACAAAGCAAACTAATCAAACCAAAGAGTGGTACTACAAGTCGAGGACTAAATGATCATAAAGGCTAATGGTGACTTGTCATAGTCATAACATGGTGTGAGCATGTGACAAGTCAACCCAAGCAAAACATCAAAGGAGAATACCACAATACCATGATTTTGCATGCTAAAACAACGCATAAGTTCTTCAAGGCACACTAAGCAATCCCAATTGTTTCTAACAAGACATGATACAGCAATAATCACTAATCATAATGCTAAAACAACACCTAGAATGTCATGCTAAAGTCTAAGTCACAGTCAATGCAAGCTCCTCTTGCACTTCAAGCAAGAACTTACTACTCCTTTCCAAACACCAAACAAACTTATTTGCAAAACAACACAGCGAGAGCGGGGGTCCAAACTACTAAATCAAACTAAACAAACTAAGCAAAGCAAACAAAAACTAAGACGCTCCAAGAACAACACAACTGTGCATGAAACAATAAAAGTCAAGTGTCTAGACAGACCTAAGCTTTTTATTGAGGAAAAAGGGGATGCCTTAGGCATCCCCAAGCTTTGACGCTTATACCTCTTGGAAATTTTTGGGGTGACACCATGGTGGCATCCCCAAGCTTGAACTTTTGGTCCATCCTTCATCTCATTGCATCATTCTCTCTCTACACCTGAAATTTTTCCTTCATACAAAACTTCACACAATCTTTATTAGCAACATTAGGTTATTCAAAAGATATTAGACCACTGGCAAAGCTTTGGAACAGCAAGGCTTTTCACTAAAAACACAAGCTACTGAATTAACTCCTTCAAAGAAACTCAATTTACCTGAAGAGAGCTCAAAAAGGAATCAATAAGAAGCAAATGCAAATAATGGCAGAAATCTGTCAAAACAGACAAGCAGATAAAAACGAATTTTTTCGAACATCTTCTGTTGCTCAAAACAAAAAGTGTTGAACTAACTAAAGTTAGCCAACATACTGGGGGATTTATTAGTAAATTTAAGCTCAATACGAGTTACAGAGCCTCCTCACGATTTTTTTTGGTGGAGGACAGAAATCTGTTTCGGGACAGCAACTCCCCAAATCTTACTTCCCTCTCATTAGAGGTCATTCTTGGCACAAAAAGCAAACAAAAAGGATAAGGAGAGGTCATTACAGAAGTAGTAACTTCCAAGACTCAGAAAAACTCTTGGGTTATCTCCCAACAAGTACTTTTCTTTAACGTCTTTAAGTTAGGCACAAGAAGCAAGAAGAATCAAGTATTTTAAAATGAAGAAGCATTAACATTCATACTTGCAAAATCTTCAACTATGAAAGGTATCTCATCCAAATGGTTTTTGGAGGATCCTTTCTCATCTCTCTTTGGTCTAGTACCTTCGTCAAAAAGATTTTTAGGGGCAATCCAGTCAAAGTTATTTTCAAAGGCTTCATGCATTCCAACAAGCTTATAGGGTATGGGTATATTGAATTCCTCTCTAGGCTTAGTTTTATCAGAAATACCCATAACATCTACACTTGAACCTAGCATATTGAAACGTTTAAAAACCTTTTTGGCCTCCTAGCAACATCATGGAATTCTTTTGATAAAGTTTCAAGGATGAATTCCATTTTTTCAACATTCTTCTCTTCTTTTAGTTTTAGGAATAAGAATTGTATGAAGGGGTTAAGGCTAACAAACCTAGCCTCCAACATATGAACTAAAAAAGCTGCAGCAATCTCGTAATTAGGATCATGTTCAGCTAGTTTATCCTCAATATCCTCATGCTTGCTAACATAATTAAAGAATTTTTCAATATTACCTTTCCCAATTATGGAGCCACTACCTATTGCATGATTTTTCAGAGAGAACTGGGGGGTAACATGGTGAGCTAGAGCAAGGTGGCAACTAGAGCAGGAACTAGTTTTTATGTGTTTTTGAATAAGGCAAGCAAACCAAGCTAGACTAATTTTTTTAGGTTTTTTGAAAAGAGCAAAACAAAACCAAGCAAAAGAAAAAAAGCAAACTAAAAACAAAGTAAAGAGAAAGGAAGTGAAGGACCCCCCTAGTGAAGACGTCCTTAGCCTCCCCGGCAACGGTGCCAGAAAACTTGTTGATAGCGTTTGATGAGGTGGAAGAGGTTGAAGTAGATTCCCCAGTAATGGCACCAGAAAGCTTGATGGCGCCTGGTGTTTGACGTGGTAGCGCTTCGTTGGGAACCCCAAGAGCAAGGTGTGAAGAAGCAAGCAGCAAGTCTTCCCTCAGTAGAGACCGAGGTTATCGAACCAGAAGGAGGAAGGAAACGTCACACAGATGTTGCATACAACATGGAGACCTGCACAACACAAACTCAAGACTTTGCCTCAACGAATCAGTGAGGTTGTCAAGCTCATCGGTTTGCTGTAACAAAGGATTAAACGTATGGTGTGGAAGGTAATGGTTTGCAGCAAGTAAACAAGTAACAGTGGAAGACGTATCAATGGTAAAGATTGGACCGGGGTCCATAGTTCACTAGAGGTGCTCTCCTTAGATAAACAACATGGCATGAAGGATAAACAAATTACAGCGGGGCAATTGACAGGAACTAAGCAGGGCATAACAATGGAATTACTAGCTAGAAAGATCCTATGAAGTTGATTGGGCAATACAACAATATACATAGGCCGTAATCCAACTGCATATATGACTAGAAGTCCACCTTTAGGTTATCATCTAAACCCCCTCCAGTATTAAGTTGCAAGCAACAGACAACTGCTTTAAGCAAAGTGTGTAAGGTAAACAGTCCACATGTTCCATGAACAAGAGACCGTTGGTTTCTCCCTAGTAGCAACATCACATCTACAACCGAAGAGATTATTTTCGCTTCCCTTGGAAACTAGAGGCATGAACCCACTATCGAGCATAAATACTCCCTCTTGGAGTCACTAGAAACTACCTGGCCAAGATAACCACTAGCAACGGAGAGCATGCAAGATCACAAACAACACAGACATGATAGAATCATAAAGATAGAACCATTAATCAAACCAACATAATAATCTCAATATCCATCGGATCCCCACAAACACAACATGCATGATTACAAATAGATTAGATCTTGATCATGAACGGATCTCACAAGATCTATACATGAAAGCACAAAGGAGGAGATATAACCATCTAACTACTACATGGACCCATAGTCCAAGGTGGAACTACTCACAACTCATACCGAAGAGAAGTCCTCCGGGATGATCCCCCCCTCAGGCAGGGTGCCATGAAGAACTTCAGATCCCCCCCTGATCTAGGGATGATGGTGGCGGCGGCTACAGACAGTTTTGTGGATTTCTGATCGGGTACTCAGACTTTCTGCATCGGGGGATTCTTATAGGCGATGGGGGAGATCGAGGCAGCCGTCAGGGCGGCCAAACCCTAGCCAGGCGTGGGCTAGGGCCCACCAGCACTGGGGGTCTGACCTCGCCAGCCCCTCGGGCTCTCTCTCGACTTCTTGTTCCCCACGGAAAGTTATTGACTTTGTCCTTCGTCCGTCAATTCTGAGAATATTTCTTTACTAACTTTTTTACGAAACCAAAACAGCGGAAAACAGGCATCCGCATGTTGCAACTTGTTAATAGGTTAGTACCATAAAACATGTAAAAAGCACCTCAAAGTGTAGACAAGTAAAGCAAAGTAGATACTAAACAAGCATGGAGCATCAAAAATTATAGATACATTTCCAACGTATCATGGTGCAGGTGGAGATGATGGTCTGGATGATGATGATGATGATCCCGATAAAGCCTAGCTTGATGACGATGTTGATGGCTACGATCTCCCCTCTTCGGGAAGGAATTTCCCCGGCAGAAATCTGTTTACCGGAGAGATCTTTCTCTCTCGGTGTTTTCCGCCCCGTAGAGGCGGCGGAAATCTATATGTGGTCGCTCTCCTGGTGTTAGGGTTCTGTAGGGAAGTTATAGGCGAAGGGGTGGAGTTGGTCCACAAGGGGCCCACACCCTCCCCCCCCCTAGGCGCGTTTTGTAGGGAAGATATAGGCGAAGGGGCGGAGTCGGGAGCCGGGCAGGTAGGTCACACCTGCCCTAGGCGCGGACCAGGGTGGACCCGCACCTAGGGGGTATGGGCCTACTTTGTCACAACTCCGCCTCCCCTTCTGGCTTCCTTCGTCTTCTGGAAAAATATAATTTTCCATATATTTTCTGGTATTTTTCTGATCTTTGCGAAATTGCATCAAAACACCGCTTTTTGCCATGAAAATCCTGGCTCCGGCAGTTCATCCTCCAAGAATCATCTGACATGCATAAACAGATGAAATAACATAAGTATCACCTATTAATATGAAATATATCAATGAATAGAAGCAATTTATGACATAGAATGGTGATGCAAAATGGACGTATCATAGTGACATCAAGAGAATAGGTATAATCATTGAGCCATACCACAAGATAAGAATTTTGAGAAGATATGCATTAACTTGCGGTTCATTTGATTTTTTTTTCAAATGGGAGTATACCCCGTCCTCTGCATCAATTATTGCACACAGCCCTTTTATTGACAAATTTCAAAGTCTCCCAAAACATATAGTTTAGTACTCCCTCCGACCCAAATTAATTGACTCAAAATTTGTCTAAATTTGGATATATCTAGACATGTTTTAGTGCTAGATACATCCAAATCTGAATCAACTAATTTGGATCAGAGGAAGTATTACATTCATGGATAAGTCAACGTGGCTACAAATATGAGCCATCTAAACTAGATAACCAAAGCTCCCTGATGCAACACCTAGCCTATTAGCATGTCGCCACCAAACTTGGTTGTAAATAGCATATGCGACCATCTGAAGTCGACTATACTCGGTATCCATAGCCCCCCGCTGGCCCTCATACCGATATAGTGTGTAACCCTATAGATGACCTTCAAAATATTTTATAGTTCCACACCTGTTAAATACCAAATCATTTCTAGAGTTGTAAATAGACCATAACAAAGCTGAAACTCCCACATGAATTCCAGCTTTATCATTTTTTCCAACCCATTTAGCCAATTCGCAAACATATTTGTCACGTTGGCTGGTGGTGGAAGATTAAAAGTTAACTCTAGGATTCTCTAGCAAGACATAAAGCAATAAATAGATGATGTATAGATTCCGGTAAATCACATAAACAAATTTTCTTACATATATTCCATTTTTGCTTACCTAAGTCATCTTTTGTAAATAGAATCTTATGGTATAAAAACCATATATGAAGATATTTATCTTACGTGACACTTCCATTTTCCAAAGATAACGATGTAGAAACCTTGTGAGTCCATCTAAAGATCTTCATACATATATTTAATAGTAAAATCTCCCGATGTTGTTAATTCTCACAAAAGAATATGAATTCTTTGTGAGGTGTACACCCATCAACCTTTGAACCAAATGCAACCACCCATTACATCTATTGTTAGTTAGACTCCTCCTGAATTCAATATTCAACGGTCTATTTGTTGGGGTTCGTAGCATGGAAAACAAAAAAATTCTACCGCATGCAAACAAACAAGCCAAGATCTATCTACTAGATTGTAGCAATGAGTCAATTAGTGTACTCACCCTCGAAGATTCCAAAGAGATTAACGAGAGAAGATTCCCGTGGATGATGTAGTCGTACACTTGCCGATCTCAAGATCGCGTAGACGATCCTTCTGGCGCTGCGTTCCGGCAGCCGTTCCGCAGTCGGTCACACGTTCGGTACTCGATGAAGACCTTCCTCTCCCTTGTTCTAGTAGGCAGCAGAGGTTGTAGTTCTCCCCTCGCGATTCCGGCAGCACGACGGCGTGGTGTCAGAAGTAGAGGGAAGATCCCGCAGGGCTTTGCCTAATCCGGTGCGAGTTATGGTGGATCTAGGGTTTTCCAGCGATCTAGGTTTAGAAGGCCAGGAGGAGGAGGAAGTGTCGGCGGCGGCTAGGACGACGACGACGAGGCCAGCGGCTGTGCAAGGAGGCGGTGGCGCAAGGCGCAGGACGGCGGCATGGCGGCGGCGCAGAGCGGCGGCGTGCCTGGCAAAAGGCGACGGCGCACGAGGTGGGGAGGGCTAGCTTGGTGTTGTTTGGGGCAGCCCTCCCCCTATATTTATGAGAGGGAGGAATCCTTGGGAGGGGAGATATTGAATCCAAATCCAAACCCAAGTTGGATTGAAGGAAGGACTCTTTCCTTCTTCCACTAGGAAACCATTGTTCCAGTTTGACTTTTTAAACCTCCCGTTTGACTTTCAATTTAGAGCTTTAATTCTCTCTTGCAAATGCCAAAACCAAGTGACCTAGGATATGATCCAATCATTCCACTTACCCATGACACATTCATGGACCATTCCCCTTCCGGTCTGGGGAACCTTCTGGACCCTTCTAGAACCTCTCCGATGAAAACATCGAAATCATTCCCGAACTCCGGAATCGGACTTTCCTTATAGGAATTTTATTCTCCAGACTATTCCGGATCTCCTCGTGATATCCCGAATCCCATATGAGACTCCGAACAACATTCGGTATCCCTACTTACATTCCATATCTACTAAACAACATCGAATCCTTAAGTGTGTCTACCTACGGTTCGTGAATTATGCAGACATGACCGAGACACTTCTCCGATCAATAACCAATAGAGGAATCTAGAAATTCATATGGCTCCCACATATTTAAACGATTACTTTGCGATCGAATGAACCACTTACATACAATACCAATTTCCCTTTGTCTCGCGATAGTTTACTTATCCGAGGTTTGATCGTTGGTATCTCTGCATACATAGTTCAACCTCGTTACCGATAAGTACTGTTTTATCATTCCCGTGATATGTGATCCCTTGTGAGCCAGTCACATGCTTGAAAGACAATTGGATGAGATTCCACCGAGATGGCCCAGAGTATATCTATCCGTCATATGGATGGACAAATCCCACTCTTGATCCATGTTCCTCAACACATACTTTCTGAACACTCAATGCCACCTTTATAGCCACCCAGTTACGGTGTGGTGTTTGATGTCATCAAAGCATCCATCTTGTAAAGGTGATATGCATGATCTCATGGTCGAAGGAATTAGGTTACTATGTATCGGAAAGCTTATAGAAAATGAACTATTTAAATTACTTGATCCTAATGCTACGCTTATCTATAGGAGTATGTCCATCATACCATTCTCCTAATGATATGACCTTGTTGTTAATAACATCTTAATGTTCATGATCGAGAAACCACGATCATCTATTAACCAACAAGCTAGTATTATAAAGAGGCTTTACCAGGGACTCTAATTTAGTTTACAAATCACACAAGTATTAATGTTTCCAGTTAATACTATTATAGCATGAATGTAAACATTTATCATAAACACAAAGATATAGTAATAACCAATTTTATTATTGCCTCTAGGGCATATCTCCAACAATCTCCCACTTGGACTAGAGTCAACTAATCTAGATTACATGGTAATATACCGAACACCCATGGCGGTTTGGTGCTGGTCATGTTTTTCCCTCGGGAGAGGTTTAGTCAACGGATCTGCCACATTCAGATATGTGTGTACTTTGCAAACCTTTATGTCACCACTTGGACATGCTCTCGAATAGAGTGAAAACATAGCTTGATGTGCTTCAGCTTCTTGTGTGACCTTGGTTCTTGCGCATTGGCTATGGCGCCCATGTTATCACAGTAGATAGACATTGGGTCCAGCGCACTTGGAACCACACCGATCTCTGTAATGAACTCCTTCATCCATATCGCCTCTTGTGAAGCTTCCGAAGCAGCTATGTATCCCGATTCAGTTGAAGATCTCGCCACAACGCTTTCCTTTGCACTCCTCCATCTAACTGTTGCACCATTCAAAGTAAATACATATCCAGATTGAGATTTAGAATCATCCGGATCGGTGTTCCAACTAGCATCGGTGTAACCATTAAAAACGAGTTGTTCATCACCTCCATAAGAAAGAACCATATCCTTAGTTCTTCTCAAGTACTTAAGGATGTTTTTGACCGCTGTCCAATGATCCACTCCTGGATCACTTTGATATCTGCTAGTCAAACTAACAGCATATGCAATGTCGGGTCTAGTACATAGCATGGCATACATAAGAGATCCTATGGCTGAGGCATAGGGAGTCTTACTCATCCTTTCTCTATCTTCTGTCATTGCAGAACTTTGAGTTTTACTCAAGGTCATATTGGTCAACATGGGCAAGAACCCTTTATTGATATCTTCCATTCCAAACCTCTTTAGAACTTTGTCCAAATATGTACTCTATGACAATGATATTAGGCGTCTCGATCTATCTCTATAAATCTTTATGCCTAATATGTAAGCTGCTTCGCCAAGATCTCTCATTGAAAAAATATTATTCAAATAATCCTTGACACTATTAAGAAGGTCTACATCATTACCAATCAACAATATGTCATATAAATATAGTATTAAGAATGCTACAGAGCTCCCACTCACTTTCTTGTAAATACAAGCTTCTCCATAAGTTTGTATAAAACCAAAGTTTTTGATTACTTTATCAAAATGTTGATTCCAACTTCGTGATGCTTGCTTCAATCCATAAATGGACCGTTGAAGTTTGCATAACTTGTTAGCATCTTTAGGATCGACAAAACCTTTGGGTTGCATCATATACAACTCTTCATCAATGTCTCCATTGAGGAATGTTGTTTTGACATCCATCTGCCATATCTCATAATCATAATATGCAGCGATTGCTAACAAAATCTTCACAGACTTTAGCTTTGCTACCGGTGAGAAAGTCTCATCATAGTCAACTCCTTGAATTTGTCGAAACCATTTTGCGAGAAGTCGAGCTTTATAGACAGTTACATTACCATCAGCATATGTTTTCTTCTTGAAAATCCATTTGTTCTCGGCAGCCTTCCGGCCATCCGGTAAGTCCACCAAAGTCCATACTTGGTTTCCGTACATGGATCCAATCTCGGATTTCATGGCTTCTTGCCTTTTATTGGAATCTGGGCTCATCATCTCTTCCTCATATGTTGCAGGGTCATCGGTGTTGTCCACCAACATGACACTCATAACGGGATCATACCAATCAGGAGTGGTACGAGTTCTCGTTGACCTGCGAGGTTCCGTAGTAACTTCAATCGAAGTTTCATGATCAACATCATTAGCTTACTCTCTTATTGGTGTAGGCGCCACAGGAACTATTTCCGGTGCTGCGCTACTCTCAAGTTCGAGAGAAGGTTCAGCAACCTCGTCGAGTTCTACTTTCCTTCCAATCACTTCTTTCGAGAGAAACTCCTTCTCTAGAAAGGATCCATTCTTGGAAACGAAGATTTTGCCCTCTGATCTATGATAGAAGGTATACCCAATAGTTTCCTTCGAGTATCCTATGAAGACACATTTTTCCGCTTTGGGTTCAAGCTTGTCTGGCTGTAACTTCTTTACATAAGCTTCGCAACCCCAAAATTTAAGGAACGACAATTTAAGCTTCTTTCCAAACCATAATTCATACAGTGTCATTTCAACGGATTTAGATGGTGCCCTATTTAAAGTGAATGCGGCTGTTTCTAATGCATAACCCCAAAACGATAGTGGTAAATTTGTAAGTGACATCATAGAATGAACCATATCTAAGAGAGTTCGATTACGACGTTCGGACACACCATTACGTTGTGGTGTTCCCGGCGGTGTCAATTGTGAAAGTATTCTGCATTTCTTCAAATGCTCGCCAAACTCGTAACTTAGATATTCACCTCCACGATCAGATCGTAGAAATTTAATCTTCTTGTTACGTTGATTCTCTACCTCACTTTGAAATTCCTTAAACTTCTCGAAAGTCTTGGCCTTATGTTTCATGAAATAGATATACCCATATCTACTCAAATCATCCGTGAAGGTAAGAACATAACGATAACCACCGCGCGATGCTACACTCATTGGGCCACACACATCAGTATGTATGATTTCCAATAAGTCCGTAGCTCGCTCCATCATACCAGAAAATGGAGTCTTAGTCATTTTACCCATCAGACATGCTTCGCATCTTTCAAGTGATTCAATAAGTCCATCGGAATGGAGTTTCTTCATACGCTTCACTCCAATATGACCAAGACGACAGTGCCACATATAGGTCGATTTATCGCTCAATTTCAAACGTTTAGCTTCAATGTTATTAATGTGTGTATTTCTATAATCGAGATTCAGTAAGAATAGACCATCTATCAAAGGTGCATGTGCATAAAACATATTACTCATATAAATCGAAAAACCATTATTCTCGGACTTAAACAAGTAACCGTCTCGCAATAAACATGATCCAGATATAATGTTCATGCTCAACGCAGGCACCAACTAACAATTATTTAAGTATAAAACTAATCCCGATGGTAGATGAAGAGGTAGCGTGTCAACCGCGATCACATCAACCTTTGATCCATTTCCAACGCACATTGTCACCTCGTTCTTCGCTAGTTTCTGTCTATTCTGCAGCACATGTTTCGAGTTACAAATGTGAGCAACCGAACCAGTATCAAATACCCAGGCACTACTACGAGTACTAGTGAGATACACATCACTAACATGTATATCGGATATACCTTTCTTCTTGATGTTGTCGTTCTTCAAATCCGCCAAGTAATTAGGGCAATCCCGCTTCCAGTGACCTTCTCCCTTGCAGTAAAAGCACTCAGTATCAGGCTTAGGCCCAGCCTTGGTCTTCTTCGCCGGTTCAGTAACTTTCTTACCGCCCTTTTTGAAGTTTCCCTTTTTCTTAGACTTGCCTTGCTTCTTGAATTTGGTGGTCTTCTTGACCAACAACACTTGGTGCTCTTTCTTGCTCTCCACTTCCACAGACTTTAACATGGAGAAGAGTTCAGGCAACGACTTGTCCATGTTTTTCATATTGTAGTTCATCACAAATTTCTTGTAACTTGGTGGTAGTGATTGGAGGACACGGTGAATCCCCAAAGCATTAGGAACCACTATACCCAAGCTTTGAAGCTTGCTTGCGTGCCCAGACATCTTAAGCACATGCTCACTGACGGAGCTGGCCTCTTCCATCTTGTAGTTAAAGAACTTTTCAGAAGCCTCATAACTCTCAACTGTCGCGTGAGCCTCAAATATCATTTTGAGTTCACGGACAATATCATATGGGTCATGGTTATCAAACCTTTTCTGAAGCTCCAATTCCAAACCATACAATATAGCACACTGAACTGTGGAGTACTGATTCTTCCGAGTGAGGAAAACATTCTTTACCTCATCGGTAGCATCAACTGAAGGTGAGTCACCCAGCGGTGCATCCAGCACATAGGTCAAATTACCAGCATTGAGGACGATACTCAAATTGCGAAACCAATCCGCGAAGTTGCTTCCATTGTTTTTCAACTTTTCTTTCTCTAGGAATACATTAAAATTGATGGTAGGGGCCGCCATTGATCTACAACATATTTGCAATAGTTTAGACTAAGTTTATGACAAATTGAGTTCTAATTAATAGTTAAATTAATCTATGTGAACACCCACTCAAAACAATATCCCTCACATTGTTTTAGTGATCACACGAACCAAATCCACCACATCAAAACCGATCATCACGAGAGTTGATGTAGCTTCAATGGCGAACAATCAACATGTTCATCATATCTACTATATGACTCATGCTTTACCTTTCGGTGATCTGTGTTCCGAGACCATGTCTGTACATGCTAGTCTCATCAAGATCAAACCTTAGCTTCTGCATGAGCAAATATGGCTTTCTCACATTGTATACACTCGCAGAATCTAACACACCCGATCATCATGTGGTGCTTCAAAACAACGAGCTTTAGCAATGGTGCTTACTAAGGATGAACACTTTTTAACTTGAATTTTTTTGTGCTTGAGGGATCATCTTATAATGCTACCGTCGCGAATTAAGCAATACAAGATGCATAAAAGGATTAACATCATATGCAATTCATAATATGTGATATGATATGGCCTTTCTTCTTGTGCTTCCGATCTCCATCTTCAAGCACGAACATGATCTCCATCATCACCGGCATGGCGTCAAGGTCAATGGCGCCGCTTCATGGTTGTCGTCACTAGCATCAACTATTACAACTACTTTGAATAATAGACACGCAGGTCTTAACGGAATTAAAAGACAACCATATGGCTCCTGACGGTTGCCGACTTACAATAAGGAACATTGCATACATCATATATAATCACAATCATGGCCATATCACATCACAGCACACCCCTGCAAAACAAACTTAGACGCCTCTAATTTTCTTTGCATATTTTACGTGGTTTGGGGCTTTAAATAAGTGTCGTTCTAACTTACAAACAAGAACCACAACGTTGATACTAGTATTGTCAATTACCCGTTGTAAATTGAATCTTAACTATGTTGGGAGAAACAGGCACCCGCAAATCCACTTATGCAATACAAGTTGCATGTCAAGCGTGGAGCAAGTCTCATGAACGATGTCATGTAAGGTTAGCCCGGTCCGCTTCATCCCACCATCCCGTAAGATGCAAAGTACATAAGAAGCAATCGACAACAAAAACATCAACGCCCACAATGACCATTGTGTTCTACTCGTGCAACAGATCTACATATAGACACGGCTCTGATACCACTATTGGGGTTCGTAGCATGGAAAACAAAAAAATTCTACTGCATGCAAACGAACAAGCCAAGATCTATCTACTAGATTATAGCAACAAGTCAATTAGTGTACTCACCCTTGAAGATCCTAAAGCGGTTAATGTAGGGGTTCGTAGCATGGAAAACAAAAATTTTCTATCGCATACAAACAAACAAGCCAAGATCTATCTACTAGATTGTAGCAACGAGTCGATGGAATAACTTACCCTCGAAGATTCCAAAGCGGTTAACGAGAGCAGATTCTCATGGGTGATGTAGTCGTACTCTTTCCGATCTCAAGATCGCGTGAGACGATCCTTCCGGCTGCTGCGTTAAACAGCGCTCCCTTAATCGGTCACACGTTCGGATTGACGAAGACCTTCCTCTCCTTGTTCCAAAGAAAATGGAGGTTGTAGCACTCTCCTCGCGATTCGGCTGACTAGCGTGGTACCGGAAGTAGAGGTGAGATCTCGCGAGCTTCGCCTTAAGCGAGGCGAGTATGGTGGAGTATGAGAGAGCTATTAGTGGTCTAGGGATTAGACACACCAATTAGAAGGCTCTAAACCGCAGGCTAAAGCAATTAGAAGCTCTAAACCAAAAGCGGCTCTAAATCGGAGATTAGAGGATAGGAACTTGTGTGTCTAGAGGAGGAGGCCCTGCCCTCCTTTTATAGGTGGGAGGGCGGCCAGGGAGGGAGTCCCTCCCAAGTCGGTTCAACCACCTCTTGCTTGTTTCCCACAGTTCCTGTTTCCCACAGTTTCTGTTTTGCGTTTGACTTTCAAATGGCTTTGACTTTTCAGTTTTGGAACAGCAAGAACACTTAGTACATGATGCAATCATTCAATATGTAATAACACATTCATGTACCCTCCCCGGAGTGCTTGGACAATCCGGAACCTTCTAGAACATTCCCGATAAAACACGGAATCATTCCCGAACTCAAAGCGGGACTTTCCTTATATGAATCTTATTCTCCGGACCATTCCGGATCACCTCGTGATATCCGGATCCCATCCGAGACTCGAACAACATTGGTCTCTTTCTCATAATACCATAACTACTCAAACAACGTCAATCCTTAAGTGTGTCTCCCTACGGTTCGTGAATTATGCGGACATGATCGAGACACTTCTCCTAACAATAACCAATAGAGGAATCGGAAATTCATATGGCTCCACATATTTCTCGATTACTTTGCGATCGAATGAACCACTTACATACGATACCAATTTCCCTTTGTCTCACGATAGTTTACTTATCTTACTTATCCGTGGTTATGATCGTCGGTATCTCTGCATACCTAGTTCAACCTCGTTACCGATAAGTACTCTTTTCGTTCCGTGATATGTGATCCCTTGTGACCAGTCACATGCTTGCAAGCTAATTGGATGACATTCCACGAGAGGGCCCAGAGTATATCTATCCGTCATATGGATGGACAAATCCTCTCTTGATCCATGTGTTTCAACCAATACTTTCCGAACACTCAATGCCACCTTTATAGCCACCCGATTCTGGTGTGGTGTTTGATGTCATCAAAGCATCCATCCGGTAAAGGTGATATGCATGATCTCATGGTCGAAGGAATTAGGTTACTATGTATCGTAAAGCATATAGAAATTGAACTATTTAAATGACTTGATCTTTATGTTACGCTTATCTATAGGAGTATGTCCATCACATCATTCTCCTAATGATATGACCCCACATTGTTAATAACATCTCGTGTTCATGATCGAAACCATGATCATATATTAACCAACAAGCTAGTTTAACAAGAGGCTTTACTAGGGACTCTTATTTTAGTTTACAAATCACACAAGTATTAATGTTTCCGGTTAATACAATTATAGCATGGTATGTAAACATTTATCATAAGTGTGAAGATATGATAATAACCACTTTATTATTGCCTCTTGGGCATATCTCCAACAGTCTCCCACTTGCACTAGAGTCAATAATCTAGTTTCAAACCTTTGTGTATATAACACCTATGGCTTTCCGGTGTTGTATGTACACGATTGCTAGTGGTCAACTGATCTCCGGATCTGACACTTCCAGGTCCGTGTGTAATTGCATGTCTTTGCGTCTCTACGCATCACTCATTCTCTAATGAGATGGCTTCGTACAAATTTGGTCCTTTGGTGTGACCTTTAGTTCTTTGGGGTTAAAACATGTTGATAATATTGTCGTACAATATATCTTCATAGTATTATCCCGCTGTGAACTACACCTAGTTTGATAACAAACTACTTGACACAAACGCCCTCTTTAGCTGCTATTATAGCAGTCATATACTTAGCCTTTTGTTGTAGTATCTGTCACAATGTCTTAACTTTGGAGCTCATCCAAATCCATTATGGAACTCACTTTCCATTATATTGTGCCACCCTTAGTTTAGATTGAGATAAACTTAATTTGTACTTTGTGACAAAACTAGTATCAATGTAGTACTTTTACAATGAACTAACCATCTATTTGTCACTTCTACAAATATTATACTCTTAGTTCTTCCAAAAGATCATAAGAATATCCTTACTATTGTCCAATGATCATCTTACGAATCATTCTGGTATATGCTCACAACATTTAGAGCATAGGACATATCTGGATTTGTACATATCACAGTATGATTGATATAAATACTCTTTGTGATTTCATACATCAAGTATCAATCTATACTTGATTATTTGTTTCACTTTACCAAATGTCAATACACTTGAATATATCATCAACATTGAACTCTTTCAATCCTTTCTGTGCGACAAGAACCTTTCTTGTAGTTTCTATATTGAACTCATTCAATATCTCGTCTATGTACTTCTGGCACAACCATATTAGCGTCTATTGATGCCAAATATTTGGGTTTTGCCTAAGTCTTTCATCGGGATGAAATTCTTAATATGTGTTAATAAACGATACATTATTTCCAATCAACAATATGTCTTCCACATAATGTTTTAGAAACATGTCTTAGCGCTCCCACTTAATTTCATGCAAATGCAAGAATCTTCATCGTCTCTAATGAACTTTTAAACTCCTTTAATAGTTTCATCACAGTGAAGATTCCAACTCCGCGATGCTCACTTTAACCATTGAAGTTTGCATATGCTTTTAGCATCCTTTGAATTAACAAAACCCTATGGACCGTGTTATTCACATGTCCTAGGTAACGATTCTATTAGAAGAACTTGTTTTGTTTATTCAACTACCATATAACAAATTATATGTAGTGGTTGCTACATTAATCCGTCTAGACTAAAAATCGCTATGAAAGATCAAATCTTGTCATATACAACCTTTGAACATTGTTGTGAACTCTTTCCCAACATGTCGACTATTTCATAGATGTGAAACATCCATGTCTATTTATATATAGATCCAAATACGACTGTAAGGTCTTGTACCTTCCCAGAGGGTCTTTTAAGTTCAAATCTTGATCTCTGATATGGAACTATCACGGATTTTATGGCTTCAAGCCATTTTTGAGTCGTGGCCCATCATCGCTTCTTTGCATGTAGTACGTTCATTATTCTCAAATAATGATTCAACCCTCAAATCTTGGTATTTGATTATTTACTCGCCTACTTGGTTCAATGAAACTTTGACCTTCATAACCACAACCTTTGAGGCACGTGAGCCATGAGAATTGTTCTTTGCCTTGAACACTTTTCGGTCTTGCAACTCTGCACATATAGCTAAGGTTCTTTTAACCTTATCAAAGTTCTATTGTCCTCCCACTTAACTTTTCACGAAAAATTCCTTCTAAAGAAACTTGACGTTCTAAGTGACAAACACTTTTGTCTCCGGTGTTATGGAGGAATACTTAACAAAGACAGGTTCATCCGACTTTGGTTGCAAACATCTTTCTTATGCATAGCATACCAATGTTTAAGAAAGGACAACTTGGGTTTTATCCCAAACCATAACATATGGTGTCATTTCAACGGATTATGATGGAGCTCTTTTCAGTGGAAAAAGCGGTAATCTCTAAAGCTTTTAATCTTTAAAATATAATGGCAGTTTTATGAATTATACCTTTGATCTTACCATGTCAAACAAGGTTTAATTACATATCTCGAACGCTCCATACTCTTATGGTGTTTCGGGAAAATGCAAATCCATGGAACGATTCCATAAATCTTAGGTATTATGCTAAACTTTGTAACTCAAATATCTTCCTTAATGATCTTTATCATAAACTGTTTATATTCTTGTTACAATGATTTTGCACTTCATCTTGGAAGTCTTTGAACTTTTCAAATGTTTCACACTTCATCCTTATTAAGTAAATATTCATATATTCACTCAAATTTTCGGAGAAAGCATATGAAGTTGAAATCCATCGCTCTTGACTACACATAATGGACTTCGTACAACAAAATGTACAAGTTCCAATAAGCTAGTCATTCGTTCCCTTTTGGCCTATGAACGAAGTTTCAATTATCTCTAGGAAAGTTTCACAAGCCTCATGTGATCAAAATCAAAAGACTCCAAAATTCCATCCACATGGAGTTTCTTCATGTTTTCTTTTCAATATAATTTAAACGGCGATGTCACTTCCTAAGTGATCTTCCAATCAATTTGTCTTTCGACATTTTTAGCACTAGTTTTATGGATGTGATTTCTCCAACGAGATTTGTGAATCATCCATCTTTTATGGATTACGGCAATTATTTGAACAACTCTTTTTTTCTCATAATACCTGATAAAACAAATCTTGAAGGCAAGCTTTGATGTTTAACGAGCAACACAATAACCCTTTATTTGTTCTCGATGAACATCATCACATATTCTTTTGCTAATTACTTAGGCCACTGTAGTTCATGAATTCTGTTGTTTCGTATGACGATTCATACCAACAAATTCAGTATTAAATACTTAAGAACCACATTGTTTAATAAGCCAAGAATATAGCCATAACATGTATATCATCTATATACTTAAACTGAACAATTCTAGTCTTTTCCTTTTCTGCCATATATTTATGAGATTCTCTTTCAGTATTTCCTTTTCTGTTTGAAAGAATCTAACAACATCAATAGTGGAGTCATACATATGACACATAGTCCAAAGCGTGTATAGTTAAATACCAATGTCTTTGGACTTGCACTTTGAAGTAGATCACCATCATCAAATGTTTGGTGTTCTTTCAAATTCCTTTCTTTAGTAATCTCTTGGTGTAGTAAACATTTCACCTACATCAAAAATTCACCCTCATCATGGATTTATCCATGATCAAGCTACTTTTAGCTTGCAACGGTGAATCGCAAGTATAATGTTGTTCTCCAAAACCTTTTGGAGGATTAGGACAACTAGTGTCTCCAACCTTTTGCAATTTCTCATCAAATATGAGAACATGACTTTTGCCATATTATACTCTATCATGTTGTAACCAATACTTCGTTTCAGATATCACAATATCTTCCACACATCATGGTTTCTGAAACAACTCTTTCAGATCCTAGATAACCTTGATATTAAGAGAATCCTTTGAATATCAAGAATCATGGAGACAAACATGATACTTATATACTAACACTTGGAATTGTTACTCTTGATTTAATACTAATTATTAAACTTCATGGAGTAACCGAAATTTACTGAAAGTTTGCAATAGGACTTTTAAACTTTAGATTAACACTTCAAAACAATATGATACCAGTTTGTAAAGTAACTAACCAGAATTCTATAGTTCTATTATCTCAATTATAACTAAGCGCAAGGTGGTAAACGGATGCCAATGACTACAACAACTATGCAATTTCACTTTGATTTAGTTTATGATAAATTGAGTTCTAATTAATAATTAAATTAATCTAGGTGAACTCCCACTCAAAACAATATCCCTCACATTGTTTTAGTGATCACACGAACCAAATCCACCACATCAAAACCGATCATCACGAGAGTTGATGCAACTTCAATGGCGAACAATCAACATGTTCATCATATCTACTATATGACTCATGCTTTACCTTTCGGTGATCCGTGTTCTGAGACCATGTCTGTACATGCTAGGCTCGTCAAGATAAACCTTAGCTTCCGCATAAGAAAATCTGGCTTGCTTACGTTGTATACACTCGCAGAATCTAACACACCCGATCATCACGTGGTGCTTCGAAACAACAAGCTTTAGCAACGGTGCTAACTAAGGGTGAACACTTTATGACTTGAAATTCATGTGCATGAGGGATCATCTTATAATGCTACCGGCGTCTACTAAGCAATACAAGATGCAAAAAGGATTAACATCACATGCAATTCATAATATGTGATATGATATGGCCTTTCTTCTTTGTGCTTCCGATCTCCATCTTCTAGCACGAACATGATCTCCATCATTACCGACATTGCATCAAGGTCAATGATGCTTCTCCATGGTTGTCGCCCACGGCTTCAACTATTACAACTACTTTGAATAGACACGCGGGTCTTAACAATTTAAAGACAACCATATGGCTCACGGTTGCCAACTTACAATAAGGAACATTGCATACATCATATATAATCACAATCATGGCCATATCACATCACACCCACAAAACAAAGTTAGGCGCCTCTAATTTTCTTTGCATGTTTTACGTGGTTTGGGGCTTTCAATAAGTATCGTTCTAACTTATGAACAAGAACCACAAGATTGATACTAGTATTGTCAATCACCGTTGTAAATTGAATCTTAACTATGCTAGGAGAAAGCAGCACCATAAAGCCACTTATGCAATACAAGTTGCATGTCAAGCGTGGAGCAAGTCTCATGAGCGATGTCATGTAAGGTTAGCCGGCCGCTTCATCCCAACATACCGCAAGATGCAAAGTACACAAGAAGCAATCGACAATAAAAGCATCAACGCCCACAATGACCATTGTGTTCTACTGCGTCTGAAGATCTACATATAGACACGGCTCGATACCACTATAGGGTTCGTAGCATGGAAAACAAAAATTTCTATCGCATACAAACAAACAAGCCAAGATCTATCTACTAGATTGTAGCGAGTCGATGGAATAACTTACCCTCGAAGATTCCAAAGCGGTTAACGAGCGATTCTCGTGGGTGATGTAGTCGTACTCTTTCCGATCTCAAGATCGCGTAACGATCCTTCCAAGCTGCGTTAAAGCGCTCCCTTGATCGGTCACCGTTCGGTACTCGGCGAAGACCTTCCTCTCCTTGTTCCAGACGGCGGAGGTTGTAGCACTCTCCTCGCGATTCCCGGCTGACTGACGTGCAGGAAGTAGAGGTGAGATCTCGAGGCTTCGCCTTAAGCGGAGCGAGTATGGTGGAGTATGAGAGAGCTATTAGTGGTCTAGGATTAGACACACCAATTAGAAGGCTCTAAACCGCAATGCTAAAGCAATTAGAAGCTCTAAACGAAAGCGGCTCTAAACCGGAGATTAGAGGATAGGAACTTGTGTGTATAGAGGAGGAGGCCTCCTCCTTTTATAGGTGGGAGGGGCGGCCAAGGGAGGAGTCCCTCCCAAGTCGGTTCAACCACCTCTTGCTTGTTTCCCAGTTTCTGTTTTAGCCGTTTGACTTTCAAACCGGGTTTGACTTTTCAGTTTTGGAACAGAAAGAACACTTAGTACATGATGCAATCATTCAATATGTAATAACACATTCATGTACCCTCCCAGTGCGGACAATCCGAACCTTCTAGAACATTCCCGATGAAAACACGGAATCATTCCCGAACTCAAAGCGGGACTTTCCTTATATGAATCTTATTCTCCGGACCATTCCGGATCACCTCGTGATATCCCGGATCCCATCCGAGACTCCGAACAACATTCGGTCTCTTTCTCATAATACCATAACTACTCAAACAACGTCGAATCCTTAAGTGTGTCTCCCTACAGTTCATGAATTATGCGGACATGATCGAGACACTTCTCCGAACAATAACCAATAGAGGAATCTGGAAATTCATATGGCTCCCACATGTTTCTACGATTACTTTGAGATCGAATGAACCACTTACATACGATACCAATTTCCCTTTGTCTCACGATAGTTTACTTATCCGTGGTTATGATCGTCGGTATCTCTGCATACCTAGTTCAACCTCGTTACCGATAAGTACTCTTTTTCGTTCCCGTGATATGTGATCCCTTGTGAGCCAGTCACATGCTTGCAAGCTAATTGGATGACATTCCACGAGGGCCCGAGTATATCTATCCGTCATATGGATGGACAAATCCCACTCTTGATCCATGTGTTTCAACCAATACTTTCCGAACACTCAATGCGACCTTTATAGCCACCCAGTTACGGTGTGGTGTTTGATGTCATCAAAGCATCCATCCGGTAAAGGTGATATGCATGATCTCATGGTCGAAGGAATTAGGTTACTATGTATCAGAAAGCATATAGCAATTGAACTATTTAAATGACTTGATCTTTATGCTACGCTTATCTATAGGAGTATGTCCATCACATCATTCTCCTAATGATATGACCCTGTTTTTAATAACAACTCTGTGTTCATGATCAGGAAACCATGATCATATATTAACCAACAAGCTATTTTAACAAGAGGCTTTACTAGGGACTCTTATTTTAGTTTACAAATCACACAAGTATTAATGTTTCCGGTTAATACAATTATAGCATGGTATGTAAACATTTATCATAAGTGTGAAGATATGATAATAACCACTTTATTATTGCCTCTTGGGAATATCTCCAACAGTTAACGAGAGCAGATTCTCGTGGATGATCTAGTCGTACACTTGCCGATCTCAAAATCGCGTAGACGATCCTTCCGGCGCTGCGTTCCAGCAGCGCTTCCACAGTCGGTCACACGTTCGGTACTCGATGAAGACCTTCCTATCCCTTGTTCCAAAGAGGCGGAGGTTGTAGTTCTCCTCGCGATTCGGCGACACGGCATGGTGTCGAAGTAGAGGAAGATCCGCGGACTTCGCCTAAGCGGTGCAGTTATCTTTGGATCTAGGGTTTTCCGGCGATCTAGGTTTAGAAGGCTGGGAGGAGGAAGTGTCGGCGGCGGCTAGGGCGACGGCGACGAGGCCGGCGGCGGCGTGCGGTGGCGGCGGCTAGGAGGCAGCGGCGGCGCACGGGGTGGGAAGGGCTGGCTTGGTGTTGTTTGGGGCAGCCCTCCCCCTCTATTTATGAGAGGGGGCAGCCTTGGGAGGGGAGAGTTTGAATCCAAACCCAAACCCAAGTTGGATTGAAGGAAGGACTCTGTCGTGGGAATGGTCACGCGAGATGCTGTCGGCGTGAGTAGTAGAAACGAGGGCAAGGCGGCCAGCCATCGTAGTGCGAGATGAGGCGGAGACGAGGTTTTACCGAGTTCGGCCCCGGAGGTAAAGACCTACTCACGCTAGATTGTATTAAGGTGGTACAATGGGCGAGCCTGGCTAGGCTGGCGAGTCGCTTGGGTGTATGATGGAACGTATCTCTACACGCCCGCAGGAGGTTTATATAGGCTCACCTCCCTAGGGTTTACATATCTCAACCGAATCGATTAAGGCTTGGTACTCGTTTAACTAATCATTGGGCCTATCTACTACTTTGGGCCTTGACTTCGATCGCTTGGATCCTCGCTGGGCTTCGATCCGATCGCCGTCTTGAGCCCACTCGCCAGTTCTTGGGCGATCGGAAGCGTCTGCTGGGTATACCCGGTGGCACATCCCCATCGATAGTCCCGAGGCCGTCGTCGATTAGGCGCGGTGGCTGCCGCATGGAGATATCTGACGGGTAGACATCCGGTCGAATCGTCGGCTCTCTGTATAAAGGAGAAAACTATTCATCCAGTCGCGACTTTAGCGAGTCGGCGAAACATCTTGTCATAGTGATCGGTCGGAGCCGTGTGGAGTTGGACCATTAAACGTGGTCAAACTAGCCATTGGGGTAATCCAACGGTAACTTTTTGGCGTAATCACCGCGTAGTAACGGCTCCCTGATTTGGCGGGTAACAACCGCTATATAAGGGGAATGGCATGCGATCGGAGAACCATCTTCTCGCCATTTCCTCCGATTGCACGCACTTTTCGCCTCCCTTCGCATCGCGATCCAGCCGACCCGAAATCCTCCGACCCCACAAAAATTCTTCCGCCATGGCCCTCTCCACCGAACCTTGGGGTAGATCTAAGTGTACGAGGGCGCAACTGGCTTCCTTTGAGGAGGCCGGTATCCTGCGCGCCGGCTGCTGGCGCATCCCTGTGGCCGGAGAGGTGACCCCGAGCCCGTGCGAGAGGGAATTCATCTGCTTCACCAGCCATCTAGAACGGGGGCTAGGATTCCCCACGTCCCTATTCTTCCGGCGATTTTGCGCCTACTACGGGATCCAACCATCGGACCTAGGTCCTCACAGCATCGAGCAGCTCGCCATCTTCGTATGCTCAATGTTACTTGGCTGCCGCCCTACTTCCTCTATGGCAAGATCTGCTCCACGGACGGATCGCGAGGAAGCGGCCCAATGCTTGCAAGGGCGGCCTAACTTTCCAGCTGAAGTCGAAGGCTTCGTTCTTCGACTTGATGCTGCCCGCCAAGGCGGCGAGCGACTGGAAGAAATCTTGGTTCTATGTTGCCGAGGCGACCCCGGAGGGCGAGGCGGCGATCCCACGGTACTCCACCAACCGGTCCGAACCGCGCCGTCTTTAAGTCGGCAAGCTCCCCAGCGACCAGCGGATGGTCGTGGACGAAATGCTCCAAACCATCCGCGGCCTGAAGAAGAAGGGCCTCCAGACGATCAACTTGTACAACTGCTGGCTCGGGCGGCGGCTCGTCCCTCTGGCTCGGCGCGAACACTACATGTACCAGTACACCGGTCGGGAGGACCCGACGAAGTCCTGCCTCGCTAAGTGGAAGCTCGAGAACTACACCGCAGCACAGAAGAAGATCACCCAGGCGGTGTACCAGGACGCACAGGCTGGGGTCTCCCCCTACACCGCAAAGCGTCCAGCCCCAACGGTAATCACCTCGCTTCATTCGCAGTCGCATTTTTTGCAGTCGCGGTCATTCTAATTTCATCTTGCGTTCATTGCAGCTATTCCAAGTGGTGGAAGGATGGCTCCCACCTTCGGATGACGAGAATTCGAGCTCGTCCGTCCAGGACATGGGCGAGTCGCCTCCCGCCAAGGGCGACGCCGGGAGCGACGAGAGTGACGGCGACGACGATTCTGAGGAGGAGGTCGCCCCGCTGGCCCGCAAGACCCGCGGGCAACGTCAACGTGAGCTTGAGGCGAGCAAAAGCCTCGAGCGTCATGACGACGATGAAGAACTTCCGGAGACCACCTCGCGCCGCCAGGCTACTCCGTCGAAGAAGAAGAAGAAGAAGAAGAAGGAAAAGGAGGCAAGGGCCCCTCCGAAGAAGAAGACAAAGCCGATGAGGCCGGCTTCGCCACCGCGCTCGGCGAGCAGCTCCGACGCCCCCAGCCCGGCCAAGGACGAGGCGCCATCGACAGCAACCGAGCTGGACATGGACACTGTCTAGGTGCCACTGGCTTCGATGCCTCCACCATTCGCCCGATTTACGCCCGGATGGGGATGTTCCCGCGCGGCTTTGCCTCAGGAAGCTCTCACGAAGATGTCCCGTGCTCGGTTGCGGCCTCGACGACGAAGAAGCCGTCCGTGTCTTGGGCACGCGATGTCCTGGAGATGGGGCTCAGCCGCCGACTGGGCCCTGAACTGGAGAAGCCGGCCGGCCTCCGCACGGGGCTATGCTTCATTCCAGTCGCCAAGTGAGTTTACTCACCTACCTTTGTCTTCCATAGCATCTTAATTTATCTTGCTTACATGATTGATGTACAGCACCGGAGTGAAGAGGATGGGCCACCCGACCGTGGCTAAGGTGCCACCCGTCGTAAGCAAGGAGGATCCTTCCCGTAATAGGAAGGCGGACGAGGTCGTCGTCCCTACGGATGGCGGCAAAAAGGCCAAGGGCGATGATGTCATCACGCTTTCTGACGACATGACGGTCGCGCCGACTAACCCCGCAACAGAGGTTGCCGCGTCCACGAAGGAGGGAGCTCCCTCGCCTGGAGCGGCTGAGCCGACCTCCTTTGGTGCGGGTGCCTCCATCGCGACATTCCCGCGCTTCATGGCCAAAGCGGCCGCAGCGAGTGGAACTTCGCCCTCGAGTTGTGCACCTGGGGTCGCCGACGCGGAAGTCGAACAGCGTCGTGGGTACACGCCAGATCTCCTCGCGTCTGTGGACACGATACAACTTCATGGCATGCTTGGCGCAGCCATCCAGGTATGTCCAGTCCCCGAGGATCAGGTCGGTGTTTTGCAGCGGTCTGATTCTTTAAGTGTCTTGTTATTATTTTTCGCATCCAGTCCCCGAGTGTGCACTCGCTGAATTTCAGCAGGTGGGCACTTAGGATTTCTTGATTGCCAGTCCCCGAGTGCGCACTCGCTGAATTTCAGCAGGTGGGCACTTAGGATTTCGCTTTGGTTAACTGTTTGAATGATGTGCAGGGTCTGCAACGTGAATCAGCTGACCGATTGGCAGCGAAGCACCGCGCGGAGAAGGAACCGCCACCCCGTGAGGCGAATAAGGGGCTTGAGAAGTTGCCATGGCGGAGGAAGCTCGCCAGGACTTGTCCCGCGGTGAATTGGCGGCAAGCGCAATCGGCTTGAGCTCGGCTGAAAGCGGATCGCCGATCTCGGCGCGCCGCGGGAGGTGAAGGAAGCGAGCTCGGTGATGGTGAGCCAAGGCCGCCATTACAGCCGCCAAGAAGATCGTAAAGTGTCGGATGCCCTTGTTGCTGGGCTTCGGGGCGACCATACTTCGCTTCAACGCTTCATCACGGATCTCCGCCGTTGATTGGTAAGTGCATCTGCCGCCATGGCGTGTGCTTTTTGTGATGTCCGGCGTACTTTGTTGTCTTCTACTCGTAGGTCGCATCATTGATAGCGGAAGAGGCGAGCCTGTTCGACGCGCCGGTAGTCGCCACGCTCGTCGACTCGGCGACGTGCATCCGAGCCTACCTCGGGAAATATCACCCACGGTAATTCCCAGACCTCGTCGAGGTGTGGAAATTTGGAGAAGGCGCCCTCGGTCGTTGAATTCATGACGATCGGAGTTTCGGCGAGTAGGACGGGCTTAGCCTTGAACTTGCTCACTTCGAGGACTTGACCGGCGATGTGACGAGTGGCTACCCTTCGTCGACTGGCGCGGTGGAGCTTTCCGAGGTGCTCAAGTTGACGGACCACGCCGCGATGTACTCCGAGCGTGGCTGGGCAATGGGCGACCTCCTTTCGTACCAGGAGACGGTCGTCGCGCCCAACGACCCCGAGCCACCGCACCGGGATTTCAAGGTCGAGCAGCCCTTCCAGCGGCGATGGCGGGTGAGCCGACGACGTCAAAACCCAGACACGCCGTTCATCCGCAATCGCCGGGGTGTTGGCGAGTCGTCGTCGAAGCCTGCAGAATAGGATAGTTTGCCCTGGGGTGTTAGTAGCAGGTCTGCCGTATGGGCATATTTTGTAATTTGAGACAATGCGTCATGCTATTGAATGAGACATCGTGTCTGTTTTGGGATTTGTCATGTGTTTTGTGATTGAGGTTTGAACGAGTCCCCGAGCGCATCCGCCCTTTTGTGGGGTTTACCTCGTGTGTGATATGTTTGTTGTTTTTCAATGTTTTCTTATTGTGGTCTACTACTTGACTCGAAGAGCCGTGAGGGCGACTCCTTGAACGCCTGTATTTCACCGTTTTTGCGCAACGGGGTCGGGTGGCCGAGTCCCCGGCGTGGTACTTGGTTGTTCTAGGCGCGACTTGAGGTGGGTGAGGACTTGGCGCGTTAGTTTGGGCGCATCACTCCTACACCCGTTGGGTCAAGGCAGGAGTCTGAGCATGCTCTCCTACTTGGCGTTTTCGAGCCGCTCGCGATGAACTGGTCGTCGCCCCGGCGTGGTACTTGGCCGTTCGAGTCGCTATGTCGAGGATGCGGAGGACCATGGTCGCCGAAGAAGCGAAGCGATTGTCTTGGCTCAGAGCCACCGGGCTGGGCGACTCCAATGGGGCTCCGGGTACGCGTTTTTCATGGACGATGCAAGACCTGAGGTGACTCAGTGCTCTTGCACCGCACTACTTAGCCGTGCCGATCGCTGTACCAGAGGTTGACTTTTGCTGTTAGCTTGACGTTGTTATTACGAGTGCGAGTGGCACAAGACACGGAGAGTAGGTGCAATTTGCGGTAACCGATTCTTTTTATTTCATAGCGACTGTGGAGTACATATGTGGGGTTCTAGGGGTAGAACTTCCGTAGGAGGTTTACATTCCATGGTCGCTTGAGGTCGAGTTCGCCGTCCCCGCGGACGTCGATGAGGTAGTAGGCATCGTTGTCGAGTGCTCGCCCGATGGCGAATGGTACCTCCCACGGAGGGGAGAGCTTGTGCATGCCCTTCTTGTCCTGGATGAGGCGCAACACCAGGTCGCCTTCTTGGAAGGTGCGAAGCCACCCACCGGTGGTAGCGGCGAGTCCCTCCGGTAGATGGCGGTGCGTGACGGCGAGGTCACGTGCCTCGTCGAGTTGATCGACTCCGTCTCGGCGCGAGTTCGTTCGCAGCCTCCGTGTAGTGGACGACCCTCGCGAAGTCGTGCTCAAGGTCGGGCATGACCGCCTCGGCGCCTACACCATGAAGAAGGGGTGAATCACGCCGACTGTTGACCGAGGTGCGGATGCCCCAGATAACGGAGGGTAGCTCCTCGACCCAGCACCCGGCGGTGCGCTCGAGTGGTACTTGGAGTCGTGGCTTCAGGCCGTGGAGGATGCTTTGGTTGGCCCGTTCCGCCTGGCCGTTGGATTCCGGGTGGGCGACCGACGCGAGGTCGAGCCGGATGTGGTGCTCTTCGCAGAATTCGGCCATGGCTCCTTTGGCGAAGTTGGTTCCGTTGTCCGTGATGATGCTGTTTGGGAACCCGTAGCGATATATGAGCTCGCGTAGGAATTTGGTGGCGGTCTTCCCGTCACACTTCCGGACTGGCTTAGCCTCCACCCACTTTGTGAATTTGTCAACTGCGACCAGGAGGTGGGTGTAGCCGGAGGGAGCCTTCTTGAAGGGGCCAACCATGTCCATGCCCCATACGGCGAATGGCCAGGTGATGGGGATTGTCTTGAGCGCTGAGCTCAGCACGTGCGTCTGGTTGGCGTACTTCTGGCACCTGGCGCACCGCTGGACAATGTCGACGGCATCGGCGTGTGCGGTAGGCTAGTAGAAACCATGCCGCATATCCTTGGCGACCAGAGAGCGGGCGCCGGCGTGGTGGCCGCAGTCGCCGGAGTGGATGTCATGGAGGATCTTGCGTCCTTCGGCGGGTTGGACGCAGCGTTGGAATACGCCGGTGACGCTGCGCTTGCGGAGCTCGCCGTCGATGATGGTGTAGGACTTGCATCGGCGTGCGATCATCCGGCGTCGTTGCCCGTCTCGCGGCAAGGTGCCGTCTCGATTAAGCGACGTAGGGCTTGGTCTAGTCGTCGCTCGTTGACGAAGTGCGACCAGCTGCCTCCGGTTTTAGCGGGACTCGATGTCGATCTCCTCGTGGGAGAGATGGCTCGATGATCGTGTCGAGGAAGACACCGGCGGGTGGTGCGAGTCGAGCCGACCCGATCGCGAGAGTCGTCGGCCTCCTCGTTCTTTCGCTGTCGATCCACTCGGCGGAGTAGCCTGTGAAGTGTCCGCCAGCTTGTCCACTTTGCGCGATGCGCCGCCATGGTGGGGAGAGGCGTCGCAGTGCCGACGGCCCATCGACGAGGTCGGAGTCTCCGTAGCAGCGAGGGCGGTTGACATTCATCTCCGCAGCTCGCATGCAGGAGTAAGGCCTCGTGACTCGGCCATGTTGTTGGTGCAGGTGTGAAGTCGAGGCAGGACGAGCGGAGCTTGTCGCCTTTGGGGAAGTCAACACGATCCCTATTCCTGCGATACCCGTGCGTTCTTGGAGCCGTCGAAGTCGCGAGCTCCAGAATGGAGGTATGGCAGCTTCTTTGCTTTGGGCCTCCCTCGCGGCGATGAAGTCCGCTAGAGCTTGCGACTTGATCGCTGTGGCTCGTACTTGATATTGTGGACGCCGATCTCGACCACTTAGCGACTTCGCCGGTCGCCTCACAGTTGCGGATGATGTCCGCAACGGTGTTGAGGAGACGACCGTGATCGGGTGCTCCGGAAGTAGTGCGGGCGGCGCCTTGCTCTGAGACCGCATATACCAGTTTCGTATCTGCGGGTATCGCTGAATGCGACTCGGTGAGGACCTTTGCCGATGTAGTACACCGGTCAGTGTATTACTCCTTTCCTTCTCCGATAGCTCCCGACGACCATGACGGCGTGACGTCGCGCCGAGCCGCGGCGTAAACCAGCATGGGTTCTTTGTCGGGCGGCGAGTAGCGGCGGCGAGTATCACTTTCTTGAGGTCACGGTTGCGCGTCATCCGCCTCCTTGTCCCAATCGAAGGTGGGATTCTTTACGCATCGTGGTATAGGGCATCGCTTTTCGCCAAAGCGGGATGAAGCGGCGAGAGCCGCTATCGCCGGCCGCGTCGGACGCTGCGCAGCACTCGGGTTTGCCAGCGATCGTGTCGATCTTCATGGGGTTCTCGATCCCTCGCTGGAGACGGTACCCTAGTTGTCCTGGTACACCAAGGTGCATTTGCTGAGTTAAGCTTTATCTTGTATTTTCGCAGTTGGCGACGTTTAGCGGTCAGTAGTAGGTCACCTGGCGGCGGACTACGACACGTCATCGATGTAGACGTGGATGTTGCTGACAATTGGCTCGCCAGGCACTCTTGCATGCACTGCTGGTAGGTCGCCCAGCGTTCTTGAGGCCGAAGGTCATGGCGGGTAAGGGTCTGAAGCGTGATGAACGCCGTCTTCTCCTCGCCCTCAATGGCCATTTTGATCTGGTTGTACCTAGAGTAGGCGTTAAGGAAACATAGCGACTCCGAGCCTGGAATTCGATTATTTGGTCGATCCGCGGAGGACGAATCGCTTTTGGCTTTAGGCGGTTGTTTAAGTAGTTTGTAGTCGATACACATCCTCTAGGTCCGTTTTTCTTCTCGACCAGGACTGGTTTTGCCAGCCACTTGAGTATTTGATTGGCGGATGAAGCGCAGCGTAGACGCTGCACCTCCTCGGCGATTGCTCTACGTGCGCTCTTCATTGAAGGGCCGCAATTGCTTGACGGGTCGCACTTTGGGGTCGTTTAGCTTGTGCTCCGAGCTCCCTAGGGACACCGGGCATGTCGAGGGCTTCCATGCGAAGATGTCCTGTTCTCACGGAGGAACTCGGCGAGCGCCTTCCTAGGCTGGGCTCATGCCCGTCCGATCGTCACCGTCTGGCTGGAGTCGCTTGGGACCAGCTCGACGGCTTGGTGTGCGTCGTTGCCTCGAAGGTTGAGGTGTTTGCGCCCGAGTTGGGCTTCTTGAGTATTGTGGGTCGTTGTTGACCCGCCGCGTATTTGGCGAGCTCATCGGCGTGGTTGGTCTCTCGCCGCGATGATCGTCGGCGAAGTTCGCGTTTGGCCTCGCACTCGGTGGCCATGTCGGGTCGCCGTTGATGGTGATGACGCCGCACGCCCGGGAGCTTCATCGCGTTGTCTGCGAGCGTAATGGCGCCATGAACTTGGCGAACGCCTGGCGCCCCAGAACGCAGTGGTAGGGGCTGTCGAAGGGCACCAGCTCGAAGACGATCCGCTCGGTGCGGAAGTTTGCTGGTGTGCCGAAGGTGACTGGCAGCGTGACCTTGCCGATCGGGTACGCCTTCCGACCGGGGACGATGCCATGGAACGTGGTGTGGGTCGTTTCGATCATCGACTGCGGGAGCCGCAGCTGCCTGAAGGTGTCCAAGTACAGGATGTTGATGGAGCTGCCGCCGTCCATCAATGTCTTGGGGAGCCAGTAGTCGTCGACCTTAGGCTTGACCACTAGGGCGACTCGGCCTAGGTACTCGATGCGTGGCGAGTGGTCTTGGCGGCCCCAGATGATGGGCTGCTCCGACCAGTTGAGGAACTGGGGAACGTCCACCTTCTCGCGCTTCGTGTTGAAGCCTGTGAAGGTGTGGAGCGAGCCGGCAACTTTGCCGAATTTTCCTCCATTTGACGGGTCGTTGTAGGGGTCCTCCCGTGCTCGCCGTGCCTTCTCGATCTCCCTGAGGGTGTGGCAGTCGGCAGTTGTGTGCGTTGCGGGCTTCCCTTCCCTGCTGTGAAACGCACAAGGTTGGTTAAGGAGGGCCGCGGGGTCGAACCTTGGCTTGGCCTTGTAGTTGCCGCCGTCGCGGCGTTGTCCTCCGTCGCGACGGAAGCTCTTGGGCTCGTTATGCGTTGCGGCGTTAGCTGGCGATGAAGTCGCTGTCATCCGCGGGGCGCTTGCCGGTGAGGCGAGTGTTGCTGTAGCGTAGGTCGGACCGTCGTCCGCTGTCGTTGCCGCTCATGCGGCGTTGACCTCCCGACTCGTCGTCGGTTTCCTGGTTTGGATCTTCCTCTGCATACCGTTTGGCAATCTCGAGGAGGTCCGGTATGTTGTTGAGGGTGCGAGAGTGTCGCTTAAGCTTGGCGACCAGAGGCTCATAGCGGTACGAGGTCTTGAAGCAATGGATCGCGGTGTCCGGGTGGATGCCGACCGCGTTGTACCAGAGTTCTTGCCACCGTTGGACCCAGATTCTTGTGTCGACTCGCGGGGTCCCCGGGCGACGCCTGTGTCCTCGATGGTGGTGGCGCGGGTGTAGGAGCACTCGAGGTACCTGACGAAGGCGTCGCGCATCTCCTCCCAGGAGTCGATACTATCCTGGGGGAGGGTGTTGATCCACTGCCTGCACGTCCCCTCCATCATCAGGGGGAGGTAACGGGCGGCTAGCAGGTCGGTGTGGCATGCGATCCCCATTGCCATGAGGTATATATCGAGCCAAACGGCGGGATCGTACGAGGGGTCGTACTTTTCTATCTCCTTCAGCGCCTTGAAGTTTGGAGGGTACTTCTTGCCTCGGATCATTGGTCCGAAGCACTTGGGGCCGAGTCGACTGAGCGACCCCATGGGCTCGCCGTCGCGGCGATTGGTTAGGGTGTGTCGTAGGTCGTCGGGCTGGCGTGCGCGCCAGCTTTGGTTGTTGATGATGTGGGTGCGGGCGTCGATGGGTTGACCGTTGGCGGCGACGAAGTTGGTCGCCGCCCGGGTCACAGGAGAGTGCAGCGTTCGGCGGGTCGGTGTTGGAGCTGCAGTGGCTCTGGTGGCGGGCAGTTGAGGGTGTTTGCCGCCATTGGGCGGCCGCTTGAGGCTGCTCTCCTTCTCGAAGAACGCGAGTATACTCGACCCTGCGAGTCGGCGCCCGTGTTTTGCTGCTCGACGGCCTTTGGCGCAGTGTGGCCTGACGTCTTGGATCTATAGGCGCCCGTCGCGGTGGTCGTGATGTTGTCGGCTGCTCGGCTTGCCACGAGGTTGTCCATCGGGGTGGAGAACGATGGGAGGCCGTTCGTCTCGCTCCCGTGAGGAGACTACTATCCGCTGGTCCCAGAGGTGTGCCGTTGGGTGGAGGTGGGGCGCCCATCACCGTCGACCCTGGCGGGGGCCGGGCGCTTCCTCCTGGTGGCGCGTTCTCGCAGATCGCGCGCTCGGCCACGGGCCGGGTCGTTTTCGTCGTCGAAGTTCAGGCGCCTGACGGTGGGGTTCGGCGCGACCGATCCGGCTGGTGGTAGCCGATTGCTCTGCGCCACCACTCGGCGAAATTTTTCGCCGTCTTGCTTCTTGCGCATCGCCTCTGCGGCCAGCGGAGTTCCTCGACCTCCGTTGCCGTGGCGTTAGGAGGGATTGGGGTGGAGAAGGGGTCCTCCGGCGGCTCGGTGCCGGTCGCCATGTAGGTCGCGGCGTGGCGACCGGTACCGTCGCGGAGGTCGGCGGAGTTTTCCGACCCGGAGTCGAAGTCGAAGATCCCGAGGATGGAGGGGTCCTCGAAGTCTCCCACGTTGGAGACCTGGGTGATGGAGCCCGCGGGTGAAGCCGCGGTGATGGATCCGGCGAGTGACGCCGGGGTCGCCGAGTCGTCGTCGTCGTTGAGGGCCGCGTCTTCGGTGGTCAGCTGAGTTTTCGCCACGTCGGCGGGCGAGTTGTACTTGAGGCGGCGATGAATCATGCGGATCTGGCTCTCGGAGAGCCGATCGCGTGGCGGCGACTTCGCGGATGCGAGCCGAGTCCTCCGAGGCGATGGCGTCGGTGAGGCCGGCGAAGAGGCGATCGTGCCGACCGGCAGATCACGCCAGGCGTGACGGTCGCGCCGCCGGGATGTAGCTGCTCGGCAAGATTTGGAGCATCTCGCCGATCGCTATTATGCGGCCGGTGGCGACCGTCTCGTTGATGGGCAGATTGGATCTCGCCGCAGAACACCGGCCAGACCGGACAGGCCCCACGGTGGGCGCCAGCGTGGGAATGGTCACGCAGATCTGCAATCGGCAAAGTAGTAGAACGAGGGGCAAGGGCAAGCCATCTGCGATGCGAGATGAGGGCGAGACTCGGTTTTACCCAGGTTCGCCCGGAGGGTAAAGACCTACTCGCTAGATTGTATTACGAAGGTGGTACAATGGGCGAGCTAGGCTAGCGAGTCGCTTGGGTGTATGATGGAACGTATCTCTACACGCTCTGCGGGGAGGTTTATATAGGCTCACCTCCCTAGGGTTTACATATCTCAACCGATCGATTAAGGCTTGATTGTTTAACCTAATCCGACCGGGCCTATCTACTGCCCTGGGCCTTGACTTCCATCGCTTGGATCCTCGCTGGGCTTCGATCCAGTCGCCATCTTGCAGGCCCACTGGCCAGTTCTTGGGCCAGTCGGAAACGTCCTGCTGGGTATACCCCGGTAGGCACATCCCCATCAGACTCTTTCCTTCTTCCACTAGGAAACCATTGTTCCAGTTTGACTTTTTAAACCTCCCATTTGACTTTCAATTTAGAGCTTTAATTCTCTCTTGCAAATGCCAAAACCAAGTGACCTAGGATATGATCCAATCATTCCACTTACCCATGACACATTCATGGACCATTCCTTCCTTCGATGGGAACATACAGACCCTTCTAGAACCTCTCCGATGAAAACATCGAAATCATTCCCGAACTCCAGAATCGGACTTTCCTTATAGGAATTTTATTCTCCAGACTATTCCGGATCTCCTCGTGATATCCGAAATCCCATAAGAGACTCCGAACAACATTCGGTATCCCTACTTACATTCCATATCTACTAAACAACATCGAATCCTTAAGTGTGTCTACCTACGGTTCGTGAATTATGCAGACATGACCGAGACACTTCTCCGATCAATAACCAATAGAGGAATCTAGAAATTCATATGGCTCCCACATATTTAAACGATTACTTTGCGATCGAATGAACCACTTACATACAATACCAATTTCCCTTTGTCTCACGATAGTTTACTTATCCGAGGTTTGATCGTTGGTATCTCTGCATACATAGTTCAACCTCGTTACCGATAAGTATTGTTTTATCGTTCCCGTGATATGTGATCCCTTCTGAGCCAGTCACATGCTTGCAAGACAATTGGATGAGATTCCACCGAGAGGGCCCAGAGTATATCTATCCGTCATATGGATGGACAAATCCCACTCTTGATGCATGTGCCTCAACACATACTTTCCGAACACTCAATGCCACCTTTATAGCCACCCAGTTACGGTGTGGTGTTTGATGTCATCAAAGCATCCTTCCAGTGATGGTGATTAGCATGATCGCATTGTCGAAGGAATTAGGTTACTATGTATCAGAAAGCTTATAGCAAATAAACTATTGAAATTACTTGATCTTAATGCTACGCTTATCTATAGGAGTATGTCCATCATACCATTCTCCTAATGATATGATATTGTTGTTAATAACATCTTAATGTTCATGATCGAGAAACCACGATCATCTATTATCCAACAAGCTAGTATTATAAAGAGGCTTTACCAGGGACTCTAGTTTAGTTTACAAATCACACAAGTATTAATGTTACCAGTTAATACTATTATAGCATGAATGTAAACATTTATCATAAACACAAAGATATAGTAATAACCAATTTTATTATTGCCTCTAGGGCATATCTCCAACACTATTTTCCAAAACATGTCGAGCCATCACATGTTTTGGTGTATAATGGAAAATAAGGAAGGATATTGGTTAGTTAGGGACTTATCCCCCAACCAAGTGTCTTCCCAAAACCTCTTTTTAAGGACATTCCACACAACAAAAGAGCCTCGGGCAGAAAACTCAGATTTAACCCCCATTAGCCCCTTTCAAAAAGGAGAGTCGGTTGTTTTTGCAGTAATTAGGGAGATCATTTTATTCCTAAGATACTTATTGCATAAAATTTCTTCCGATATACCTTCCTCATTTAAAAGTTTTAAAATTCATTTTCTTAGTAAACATTTATTTTTAAGCTCAAGAACTGCCACCCCTTAACCGCCTTGATCTGTGGGATAGGAAATGATATTCCACCTAGTTAACCAATACTTTTTTATGATCATCATTGTGCCAGAAAAAATGATATTGATAATAATCAAATCTATTCCTAACCCCTTTACGTATCTCGAGAAAAGATAACATAAACATTAGTAAACTTGTGAGAACGGAATTGATAAGGATAAGTATGTCTCTGTATGAGAGAAACTTACCATGCCAGCAACCAAGATTTCATTCAAAGCATTCCTCCACTTGTTGGGGATATGCTATATGGGTATCCTCATAGCATGTCTCTTATCCGGATAACCCGGGTGGCCCACAGTTGGTAGCATGGCCCATGGCCTGCTGGGAGGCCTAGTTAGATTGATCCAGAAGGGAGTCCCATGCCGGATAAAGGAAGGCTACGGTGGAGTCACCAGCATACCCGGAGCCTTGGAGTACAAGACAAGCTAGACTAGTCATAGTCGGTGTAGAACTCTGTAAACCTGTCCGGCTAGGACTTTTCCCTGTAACCATAGGACCTGGCGACTATATAAGTCGGGCCTATGGGAGCCTTTAGGGCATAACTTCAGACAATCGAGTAGCGATTAGCACGCACCTCGCACAGCGAACCTATCTCTATAACTCGGCGTATTGCCATTATAGTGATTTATAGCAGGAGTAGGATTCTGCCACCGTTGTGGGATCTGAACCTGGGTAAGATGAGTTACCTCGTACCCGTCAACCGTCCGCCTTTGCCCACGTCTCTAAACACGCACTGTGAGGACCCCTCCATGGCATACTCGTAGGCAATACCACGATAGTTGGCGCCCACCATGGGGCATGAGGCGTTTCAGGATCTTTAGCAGGCGAGGACTAAGATCTTCGCGGGAATCGGAGAAACCGTAACCATCGGTCGCATTCTATTCTCCGGCAACGTTCTGATCGTCCCTCCCGACGAGTTCTGGATCCCGACAAAGACGAACCCTACGCGGTGTTCCATCGTTCCTATCGGAGACATCCACATCTTCATCGGCGAAACCGACTCGGGCACTAGTTCCCTGGGGTTCGGAGGAGCATCAAGGCCCGCACGGACCGCCTACGGGCAGGATACGTTCGCGGAAGGATCGATGTCGGATCTCTCTTTGGAGTTTGTCGGCAAAGATCGGAAAAATTCAAGGCCCACCCAAACTGCCCCTGTGTAGGATATAACGGTGGAAGATCACTGCAAATCCGCCGGCTCCGCCCGTGCGTCTGGACAGCGGAGATCCAAGTTCATCGACGTGGTTACCATCTTCGATCTAGCGCTTTGCGTTCAGAAAGAGGGAGAAAACCCCCGCGATTACCTTGCCAGGTGGCTCCGTATACGAGTCGATCTGGCCCACTACCCCAATGATGATGCTATGTATCACTCTATGGAAGGACTGGACCATGGCACGTTTCTCCGGAATTCTCTAAGATGACATCAGGCATCAGGGCGTCTCACTTTCGAATGTATGGTGAACACCGTTAACAGCTACGTGGAGGCTGACGGGGCAGCTCAAGCGGATCTTGCGCTCATTGGAAGAGCGCCCCCGCCTCAGCAACCGCCACCACCGCCTCCTGCCGCCATCGTCGCAGCCGCGCCACCACCTCCAGTCATCGTCGTTGCTTTTGCACCTCCACCCACCGTCATGGAGGAAGTCCTGGAACCCTCCAACTCTGTGATTGACGCGCTTTATGCCGACTTTAGTGCAGATTCAGAGGAGATAGATTTCAGTCCAGAAGAACTAGACTCCGCCATGCAGGAGATGGAGGAGGAATACACGTGCGACGAGCAAGCCCACAAAGCCGTCACGTCTCGAGGGTGTTCGTCACCATTGGGACGGCGATGGATGAAGATCAACCCGGACGAGCTCCGCCTACAGTGCTGGACAAAGGGAAGGGGCCACTTATTGCTGCTGACGATGATCGCGCAAAGGTCATGCCTCCTCCGCCTAACCCGATTACAGCCGCGAGAACTTCGGCGCCGAAAACAACAACACCACAAACTTGCCGCCTCCGGCATCTACGTCTGCTGCTGCCCAAGTTACTCTGGATGATAGAGTGATGTACGGAAACCTCCTCGTCGAGCCACTGATCGTAGCTCATATCCGGAACGTGACCCAGCTTGACGAGAAGCGCCAGCAGTTGTTGGAGGAAGCACAAGCCATCACAGAGAAAGGCGCTAAGCTAGATCGAGTTCTGGTCAACGCGCAGAAGCCGCCAAGGGACAGATCTCCTCTTGATGTCGGATCCCAGACGGGATCATCAGAACGAAGACAGAGGGATGCATGCAACAGGAAGGATGCTATCCCCATATCCTCCGACCACGGAGAAAAGGCCCGACCTCCTCACACATCGCCACCGCCCCGCTCCCCCCGACATTGCGAAGACGTCAAGGCTCACCATCATACGGATATGCCCCTGCCAAGGCAGGGCGGCATTGTCATCCGTGACAACGCGGAGCAGACCCGTCATGACGGAGAGCGCAACCAAGGACACAAGAGTAGGTCACGCCATGACCTTCCACGTCCAACAAGCAACCGCGACAGGCGTGAGGCGTCGCAGGAGGGTAATAGCAAGAAGGCTAACCCACCGCCACCTCCGCCTCCATCATCACCCAGCAGTCACCATGGCGGAGGAGGCCCACGTTGTTCACGCAGCCCATCCCCTGTTGACAATAAGAAGAAAACCCGGAGCCATACGACGCGCGTTCGCGAATCGATAAGATCCACGAGGCCCGGGAAGGACCATACCTGGTACCACGTTGCTTTGGACCTGCAATACGGTCCGCAACTTACCCCAAAGGCTTCCGGATTGACAATACCATCAAGCCCTACGACGGCACCGCCAAGCCAGCCACATGGTTGCAAGACTACGGCAACGCGGTGGAGATTGCCGGAGGCAACCCCAACATCGTCGTTAAGTACCTCCCTTTAATGTTGGCGGGCACGGCCTGTCAATGGATTGATGACTTGCTGGAGAAATCCATCTGCAATTGGTTGGACATGCAAGAGGCATTCACCAAGAACTTCGACGGTACATACAAACGTCCCTGCACTATTGGCGATCTACAGTGGTGCGTGCAAGATAAAGACGAGACATCTCGTGCCTACCTCTCCTGCTGGCTGGATATGAATCCTGCGCAGGAGTGCATGCTCAGACCGCCATGGCCGCCTTCATCGATGGGTTGGAAAGAGGCACGTTGCTCCGACATAAGATGAAGCACTTACAGGACAATCACCAGCTTGACTTGAACCAGATGATTCAGTTGGCCAGTAAGTTTGAAACTGCCGACGACGATGCTCGTGGCTCCTTGCCGGCAACGGCCGATCCAACTCAAGCTCGGAGGAACATCAGTACAAAGCGGAAAACCGCTCCAGAAGAAAAGCAAACTACCGACATGGTCGCCATGACCTTTGTAGGACGAGGCGATGGCGGAAAACGTGGCCGAGGACGGGGAGCTGGTCGTGGGCAGCAGCGAGGAAGTGAAACTACCTCGGCAGTGCACCGCGTTCCCCAAACCTACGAGGAGTACCTCGTACACCTCGATGGTAAATCCACTCACACCAATCGACACTACAAGTTCGTCAACAACCTTAAGGAAGACCCGGAGTCCGGCTACAAGCAAAGTCGGAAGAACAGACCGCGAGGCAAGGGCAAGGGGAAGAATAAGGAGGAGGAGTCCAAGGATTCAAGTGACATGGACGAGGACATCGACCCCAAGCACGCCGCCAAGAGAGACAACAAAGGAAAGAACCCCTTCGTAAAGAAGGCGCCAGTTTACCACACTTTCCTTGGCACCCCCTCCGCCCGACAACAGAAGACCTCTATGAGGATCCTGATGGATACTCTACCCCCAGTTACCCAGTACCTGCGCTGGTCGGAGGTTCCCATTACTTAGGACAGGAAGGATCACCCAGACCTCATTCCTACGGAGAACCAATACGCCATGGTCATCAACCCCCTGATTGACGGCAATGAGTTCACCAAGTGTATGGTGGATAGTGGAAGTAGCATCAACATCATGTACCTGGATACAATGCAGAAGATGAACTTGATGGAGGCAAACCTAAGGCGGACCAACACCATCTTCCATGGCGTAGTTCCTGGTCGGGAGGCTCGGTCCCTTGGGTGCATCACACTTCAGGTAGCTTTTGGCGATGTTAATAATTACCGCCAAGAGCGCATGAATTTTGATGTGGTCCCCTTCAAGAGCGTGTACCACGTCATATTCGGCCGCTACATATTCCACACCTTCATGGCCAAGCCATGCTTCGTCTACAACAAACTCAAGATACCCGGACCAAACAGTGCCATCATCGTATCCGAAAGCTTTACCGAGGCTAGGGACTGCGAGATTAATGAAGCAGCCTATGCGGAAGCTATCCTCTATAGCAAAGAATTAAAGGAGATCCAGAGCAAGGTTGATGACATAGAGATGCCCACGTCGAAGAAACAAATCTCCGACTCCGCTTCAGCAGTCAAGGCCGCCATCGAGACCAAGCCGGTGGAACTTGTGGTAGGCGATGCCTCCAAGACCACCGCCATTGGGACGAACCTGGATCCCAAATAGGAAAGCGCGCTCGTTGAGTTCCTCCGTGAGAATAGGGACATATTTGCCTGGCAACCTGCCGACATGAAAGGTGTACCTAGGGAACTTGCCGAGCACAGCTTAAACATTGATCCAAAATTCAAACCAGTGAAGCAACCTCTACGACGCTTTGGAGATGAGAAGAGACGCGCCATTAGCAAAGAGATAACTAGATTACTTAAGGCTGGTTTTATCCAAGAAGTCCTTCACACCCAATGGGTGGACAATCATGTACTTGTCCCCAAAAAGGGAACCAATGAATTAAGAATGTGCGTTGATTACACCGGCTTGAACAAAGCATGTCCCAAAGATCCGTTTGTTTTGCCTCGCATTGACCAAGTCATTGACTCGACGGCTGGCTCGAAACTTTTGTGTTTTATCGATGCATACTCAGGATACCACCAGATCAAGATGAGGAAGTCGGACCAATTGGCTACTTCATTCATTACTCCATACGACACGTTTTTCTATGTCACGATGCCCTTTGGGATGAAAAACGCAGGTGCTACATACCAGCGGACAATGCAACGTTGCCTACATGATCAAATTGGTCAGAATGTTCACGCCTATGTGGACGATATAGCGGTGATGTCTAAAAAGTCAAATGACTTAATCTCCGACTTAAAAGAAACCTTTGATAATCTCTAGAAATACAACATGATGCTTAACCCTAAGAAGTGCGTCTTCGGGGTCCCAGCCGGCAAATTGTTGGGCTTCATTGTATCCCAACGTCGAATCGAGGTCAACCCGGAGAAAATCAAGGCCATTTTAAACATAAATCGTCCGACATGCCTAAAGGACATTCAACGACTAACAGGTTGTGTTGCAGCAGTTAGTCGATTCGTCAGCCGACTTGGAGAGAAGGATCTGCCGCTATACAAGTTGCTGAAGAAGGTGGACAAATTTACATGGACAGACGAAGCAGATGCAGCATTGAAGCAGCTCAAGGATATTCTTTCCTCAGCGCCCATCCTTGTAGCACCCGATCCTGGAGAGCCCATGTTACTTTACATGGCGGCAACCAACCGGGTAATCAGCATCATCGTCATGGTAGAGCTGAAGGAACCAGGCTATGAGCACGGAGTTCAATGACTAGTTTACTACGTAAGAGAGGTCTTGACGGAGTCCAAGCAGCGTTACCCGCACTACCAAAAGATAGCTTATGGAGTATTCCTTGCTTCTCGCAAGCTGAGGAATTACTTTCAGGAGCACCCAATCACAGTGGTGAGCAAGACCCCACTGTCCGACATCATCAACAACAGCGACGCTACAGGAAGGGTCGCGAAGTGGGGCATTGAACTTGCCGCCTTCGAGATCACCCACAAGCGACGCGATGCTATCAAGTCACAAGCCTTGGCGGATTTCATTGCAGATTGGACGGAGATGCCAGATGTTACTCCGTTGCCGAAACCAGAGTACTGGGTGATGCACTTTGATGGATCAAAGCTGCTCAACGGCTCGGGGGCTGGTGTATTGCTACAGTCACCAACTGGCGACAAGCTACACTACGTTCTGCAGATCCACTTCGAGGCTATGAACAACATGGCGGAGTATGAAGCACTCATTCACGGATTACGCGTAGCCAAGGATATTGGCATCAAGCGCATAGTTTGCTATGGAGATTCTGACTTGGTTGCCCGCGGTGGTGGGCACTGAATGCGGAACCCTATGATGGCATATCGAGGCGAAGTGGACGAGATAGCCAATAGCTTCTTGGGCTACGAAGTCAAGTATGTACCTAGGGAGCAAAACGAGGCGGATCTGCTATAAGCTTGGATCAGGCGCAAGCAATTCCGCCAGGAGTTTTCCTAGAGCATCTACGGACACCATCAGTGAAGGGAGCCGACATCGACAACCCGGATAGAGTTGACTCTTTCGTCCACATGGTGGCAAAGATCCCTCCGTCTTGGACAAAACCGTTCATGGAATATCTCGAACACGGAACTTTGCCCGACATCAAAGTTGAAAGACGGCAAATAGTACGTCCAGCGAAGGGCTATACCATACTCAATGGACAACTCTACAAAAGGAGCACTACTAGTGTATACCTAAAGTGTGTTTCCCAGCTAGAATGTATTGAAATCCTACGCGAAATCCATCTCGGAGATTGCGGGAATCACGCCGCTCCTCGATCGTTGGTCGCGAAAGCCTTCCGGCAAGGATTCTACTGGCTGACCGCGAAGGCGGACGCCGACAAGCTGGTTGAGATATGCATAGGATGTCAGTATTATGCCCGACAACCACATGTTCCTGCTGAAGAATTGCGAACAATACCAATAACTTGGCCGTTTGCAGTCTTGGGGCTAGACTTGGTGGGACCGTTACAAACGGCACCATGTGGGTTTACGCATCTGCTAGTAGCAGTTGATAAATTCACTAAATGGATAGAAGCTAAACCCATTAGAAAGCTTGATGGGGAAACTGCCATCAGGTTTGTCCGGGATCTAGTGGTGAGATTTGGTCTCCCATATAGCATTATCACCGACAACGGCAGCAACTTGTCACTCGGAGAAGTGGAGGCTTATTGTTGGGAGAAGGGCATCCGACTTGACCTTGCATCTGTGGCACATCCAGAATCCAATGGTCAGGTTGAGCGATCCAATGGATTAATTCTGCAGGGAATAAAGCCACGTCTTGAGGCACCGCTACATAGAGCAGCTGGAGCCTGGGCGGAAGAATTGCCATCTGTGCAATGGAGTTTGTGAACTACACCCAACAGATCCACCGGCTACACCCCTTATTTCATGGTATATGGAGCAGAAGCCATCCTACCTTCCAACATACTTCATGATGCACCAAGGGTAGCCGCTTACGACAAGGATGACGCTGAAGAATCCAGATGCCTAGATGTGGACCTTCTAGAGGAGGAGCGCGTTTTGGCATGCCAAAGATCCGCCATCTACCAGCAGAAGCTAAGCAGCTACCATAGTCGCCGCGTTCGGCACCGCTTGTTTAAAGAGGGGGATTTGGTGCTCCGACTTAGGCAGAAGAAGTCACACAAATTATCCCCGCCATGGGAAGGACCGTTCATCATAAGCAAGGCGCTGCTCAATGGGTCTTACTACCTCGTTGACAATCGTGAACTGAAGGATAGACCTAACGAGGATCATAATCGTAAGCGACGTGACCCGGATGATGACTACCCGGAGCATGATCGGCCATGGAACATAGCACAGCTACGTCCTTTTTACACTTAGCATTTTTTATCTAATTGTGTACCTCTTATATGATCAATGAAATAAATATCTCCGGTTCACTCATATTTCGGAGTCTTTTACCTCCTTTAGTGTTCATTTTTGGATCATATAAAACCTTTATGCACAAGTTTTGCGATTGCACTTGTGGAAATTCCGCCTACGGGCGTTAGCTTAAGTTTTCCGGTCTACACGTTCTTTGTCGTTTTTATGTGGATTCTGGAGTAGTGAATTTTGGCACTTATTGTCGGCGATTTAGTGCTTAGGTTATTGACGGTGTCATTGGGCATCATCACCTAAGCACATGGTTCCGACAACGAGTCTTCCGACTCACGAAAAGTCAAGCATAAGAACCAAAGTAATGGATAAGCCAGCACTTGCTTAAAATATATATATATGCTGGAAATAATTCTTGAGTAGCAGGACATACATCATTGTTTTCCGCCTTAAGTTAATACATAGTTTTTTCCCCATACGCATCACAAAGGAAACAAATATTACAGATTGTTTTTCATTCCTTTGGCGCAGGCGACTTGGAAGCAGCGTCATCGGCAGCTGGAGAATCACCCTCAAAGTCGGCAGTATGAAGAGACTCGGAGGAGCTTTGGTTGCCGCCATCGATGGTATTCATCGGCACGAAGACGTTGACGTCGACTAACTCGGTGACTCTAGTGTCATAACCCGCGAGTGACAACAAGATGGATTCGTATTTAATCGCTTTGCCATCGTCATCCACGTCGGGAATGCCAGAGGTTACCGTGTCAATGTCGGCATCTTCATAGTGTGACTTTACCATGGACAGCGCCATCCTTGCACCGGCCCGTGCACATGAAGCTTTCCAGCTTGTGATACGCTCGGGGGCTCGGCGCGGGATCTCCGAGAACTTCGTCACACAGTCTGATGCCTTGATATTGATCTGGAGGGGCTTGGCAATCTCTTTGGCTTGCGCGATGGCGGTGTTGATGAAGTTGTCGGCAAGAACCATGCATTCCTTTGCTAGAGGAGGCGACCGGGTTAAACCCATAGGAGCTGCAAATTCCAAAAAGGAGCACATGAGTTCAACAGTTCAAAGTATCCAGACTACATAAATCCAAGACGGAGAAAACTTACTGAAAATGCTGGCCTCAGCTTGCCAGAGGGTGTCCGCCATGGAGTCCAATTCTTGCTGGAGGAGCTTGTACGCTTCATGATGGCGGTGATTTTGCTCATCAGCAGCTCTTTTCTGCTCTTTCAAGATAGCGATTTCCTCCTTCAAGCGGTTCATCTCCTCGGTGGCGGAATCCTGCAAGGCTTTCATTGATTCCTCATGCATTTTCAGCATGTCCTTCCTCTCCTGCTTGAGGATTTTGTTCTCGCTATCCAGCTTCTGAATATGATTGGATTGCTCGACAATATCCTTGGTATGGCAAAATATTCTACAAGTCGGAAAAAGCAAAGTACACAGTGAGTACTCGGTGAATGTGGGCACAAAACCAATTCGAAATGCGAAAAAGAAAACAGACGCTTGCTCTTGGTGATTTGTTCCTTCAAGAAGGCAGTTTTACCCTTTTCGGCTTCCAAGTCTGTGGGCATCTTCTGGTATTTGTCGTTGGCCATGCCCCTCCGAGCATTCTCGTTCTATGGAAAAAAGAAGAATTAAACGTTGTTTGGTCTACTTGGAGCATCTAGCCGGAAAATTTCCACCTAGACGCTCAGGGGCTACAGCGAGAGTTTTTAACTTAGCAATATGCTTAGTATTTCTTTAAGCATCTAGTCAGAACTAATTCATTTTTTGATTAGAACCTTGGGGGATACAGTATTAAGTTTTTAACTCGGATGTATGCTTACCTTCTCTTTAAGCATCTAGTCGGAACTAATTCAGTTACAACTAGAGGCTTGGGGGCTACAGTATTGAAATTTATAAACACTGCATATGCTACTCTTAAAGCATCTAGTCAGAATAATTCATTCCACCTATATGCTTGGGGGCTACAGTGAGAAGTTTTCTACCTTAGTCACTCTTAGAGCATTCAGACGCAAAAACCTATGGTTTTCTGTCTAAATTCTCGGGGGCTACAGTGGAATACTCATATGAAATGAAAAAGGCAAATAAAACTTACAAGTGCAATGATCTTGAGGTTGGTAGCACTCTCGGCCAGGAGCTTGCCAAAGGATACGATGTTTCCTCGCAAGATCTCTGCTTGACGGAGGAGCTCCTCGAGACCGCACGTCGGAGATGTCGGCGCCGCACCAGGAACCAGAGCAGTGCTACCCGGCGTAAGTGTCGGATAGACTATCTTCGGGAACTCTATGGGTTTACGGGGCGAGGGCGCCGCAGAGAAGTACCAGCTTCCACCACCGCCTTACCGCCACCGATGGCATCCTTAGCCGGAGCTTCAGCCATTTGGTGGGCGGCACTTTCCTGTGTCGCCTGCTCACCGACAACAGCGAGCTCGGTAGAGGCACCTGAGTCCACTTCCATGGCGGAAGGGCCAGATGCTTCCTTAGCTTGTGAGCTTGTCGAAGCGGAGGAGGGCATGACGGTAGGAGTGACAGGGGCGATGGCGGGAGATGCGTCGCGATGCAGCATGTCCTTGATGGTTCTAGAAGCCCCCAATGTTTTGGAGATCTTCTTCAAGCTGGTCGTGGCTTTCTTCCTGAAATGTGCAAAATGCATAAGTACAGGAATAAGACAGACAAATGGACAATGTCAGAGAGAAAGAAGCTTACACAAGTGGGGGTGCTTTAGCAAAAGGGATCCCGGTAATCTTTCTTTTCTCTGCCTCCAGGGCGGCGGTAGTCTTTTTGGAGGCTCCACCCTCCGTCTTCTTCTTCTTGCATCCGTCGGCAGCATCAGAGGTGGAGCTCTTCCGCTTTCGTGCCACCGGAGCATCGTCGTCGGACACGATGGTGACTTCCTTCATCTTTGGATCATAGATTTTAGGAGTCATGATGTCCTCGTCTATGTCGCTAAGCTGTTAAGTGAAGAACCACCGTGTTAGATGGGATGGCAATTGCTAGACGGAAGAACTGGAGTATATGTGATACACGGAAAATAAGCAGTTAGATTTGGGCACTTGCTCTCTACGAACATGTCGTAGGTGATGGCGAAGCCACGCTTCTTGTCCTTCACCTTGACGATGTCCTTGAGACAAAGCTTGACGGAGTCGCTCGAGAAGTTGTCCACGGAGATGCGGAGGCTATCTCTTCTGTCGTTGGTATACTCGTGCAACAGCTTCGAGTGGTGCTACAGAGGCTGGATTCGCCTGATGAACCAGCACATGGATAGGTCCAAGCCGGTCAAACCCGTCTCTACGAACCACTCTATCCGCCTTATAGCGCGGGAAGCGTCGATGTCGGAGGGAAGGGAGGCCTGGGATCTCCATGTTGAGGCTTCGGCGACGGCTCCATCGACGAAGTCCGGGTATGTTACTTCTCGGTTAGCCAGAGGGATATCTGGACCGTAGAAGTAAGTACGCTGCCAGTTCTTGCAGGACTCGTGGCCGACTATGTAGGGGAACCGCCGGCCAGGACGGATCTTGAAGCTAATGGTGCCACAATTTATAAGTTCATCCTTGCTGGCCCCGGCTTCGCGTTTGATGGTGAAGAAATACACAAAGAGATCTAGCCTGGGCCTAATTCCTAGGTAACCCTCACAAAGCGTCGCGTAATTGCTAAGCGCTAGGATACTGTTGGGAGAAAGGTTTTGGGGCTGTACTCGGTAGTGGTTCAAGACGGCAAGGAAGAAGTTAGAGATGGGCAGGGAGACGCCGCGTACCAATTGTGCTTTGAGATACACCTTTTCTCCGGCTTTAGGAGAAGGTGTGACCTCGTCGGCCGGCGCCGCCCGCCAGGCGAGCCCCTCCATCACGGGGAGGTAACCCTCGACTATCAGCTCCTTGATGTCGCAGTCCGTAATATCTGAACCGCGCCAGTCGCCTTTGTGGGAGTCGATGTCTTCCTCTAGTAGCTCCAGCGCCGCTGGATTGTGGTCGCCGCCGGTGGACTCAACCACCGCAGAGACGGGGATGACCAGGCCCTCTGGGGGCACGACGACGGAGCTCGCCGACTTCGTCGCGGCTTCATTCGACACCGCCATCAAGGGAGTAAAACTGCTGCTGGCCATTGCGAGTATTTGGAGGTGACTGGCGAGATTGGAGCTAGGGTTTTTCGCAAATTGCGCGGAGAGCTCGAGGGGGCGCTCGCTGTAGGAATAAGATGATGCAAAGACAGAATGAGGTGAAAAGTAAAATTTCCATCATAGTTACTATTTATGGTCTCCAGCATCAAGATCCATGCAGCTTAATCGGACGGTTGCCGCATAGACGACGTGTGCGCGAACGTGTGTGGAAATTTCGCCACATCCCAACCGTCGCCGCCAACGGTTCGTATCGCTCGCGTGGGAAAATCGGACATGATTGTGTTCTCTGCATATGTGAGTTACGAGGCATCGCTAACCTATGTCTGCGTCACCCTAGCTGTTATAGGCAGATGAACCATCACATCAGAAGATTCCGACATGAACGGATCCAATCCGGCTACAGAAGAGTACGATGGAAGATTCAGCATTTCTCCGACTTATAAAGTGAAGACGGAGAAAACCTTGCAGGGTTCTTTGGGAGGACTACAAGATATTGCTTGACAATTTGCCAACATCCATCTAGACGGAGCATTCAACAAGAAGAGGCAAGATGGCGCAAGATCTTGGAGTTCTCTGGGGGCTACTGTTGGGGATATGCTATATGGGTATCCTCGTAGCATGTCTCTTATCCGGATAACCGGGGTGGCCCACAGTTGGTATCATGGCCCATGGCCTGCTGGGCGGCCCAGTTAGATGGATCCAAAAGGGAGGCCCATGCCGGATAAATGAAGGCTACGGTGGAGTCACCAGCGTACCCGGAGCCTTGGAGTACAAGACAAGCTAGACTAGTCATAGTCAGTGTAGAACTCTGTAAACCTGTCCGGCTAGGACTTTTCCCTTTAACCCTAGGACCTGGCGACTATATAAGTCGGGCCTATGGGAGCCTTTAGGGAATAACTTCAGACAATCAAGTATAAATTAGCACGCACCTCGCACAGCGAATCTATCTCTATAACTCTGCGTATTGCCATTATAGTGATTTATAGCAGGAGTAGGATTTCGCCACCGTTGTGGGATCTGAACCTAGGTAAGCTGTGTTACCTCGTACCCGTCAACCGTCCGCCTTCCCCCACGTCTCTAAACACACACTGTGAGGAACCCTCCATGGCGTACTCGTCGGCAATACCACGACACCACTAGCTTCCATTTTCTATTAGCAATCTTCTGTAATGAAGGATACCTAAATATCTAAAAGGGGGAGAACCACTTTCACATCCAAAAATTTGTTTGTAATGGTTTTCTTCTCTTTTGCCTTTCCAAAACATAAGATCTGACTGTTATGAAAAATAATCTTTAGGCCGGATAGTTGTACAAAATTGCATAAGATAAATTTCATGTTAGCAACCTTCTCAAAGTCATGTTCCATGAATAATATTGTGTCATCTTCATATTGTAAAATGCAAACTCTCCCTTTAACTAGATGAGGCATGAGTCCCCAATTTGGACATCCTTTTTTGCTCTTGAAATAATAATATTAAAAAGAACTGGAGACAGAGGATCACCTTGCCTAAGTTCTTTCTAGTTTGGAAATAATGACCGATGAATATGAGCATAATACAAGGCTAGAATATGAGGTTATGGGAAATTTTTGATAATCTCAAACAAGATTATATAGATAAAGTGATGATTTTTATATGGATGTGTAATGAACATCTACATCAAGCACAAATGGAATGTGCAAGGCAAAAGCTATGTCTAGACTAGGTTTTCACAATCATGCTTTTATTACTATTAATAAGCTTTTATTACTATTAATATGTAATAACCAGGGCCATATTTACCGCTGGTGTACCCTACATATGCCCGTACTCCATGCCACCGTTTACCGGCTCACCGGCAAGCTCTAGAGGGGACATATGTAGGTGGGATGACACGAATAAGCTAAAAATTACGCAATTATGTGTATCACTTTATTTTGGGCAGATTATGTTAGAAATAATGGGCTAAATCATTAGACCCATGTGTGATTTCATATTTTCCTTAAATCTCAAAGCCCATATATGTGGAAGCCCATATGTAATTTGGCTCAAGTTGGTGGCAGCTCATATGTGTGTGGCAAGAGTAGTGGAAGCTAAAGTTTAGTCCCACATGGGAAGTTGAAAGAGAGTTGCACCACCTTATAAGGTGGAGTGTTACACCACTTTGTAAGTGAGTGACAATAAGGGAGCTACACGCGCGCTCCTCCAACGACGCCGCTCGCACGCACGCTCGCCTCGTCACGACGCGCGCGGGTGCGGGAATCTCGTCGAGCCGAGCTTTATTTTGCTGCGCAGGAAAATGTGTGCGGTTAGACAGACATGTCAACAGTTAGTGGATTCGGGTCGCTCCCGGATCGTGGGCTATCTGTAACCGACCCGGACGTGCGCGACGTGGGCTTGGTCCACTTCGTGTCCTGTACAGGATTTCCGAGCCGCTCTATATAAACCCTATGCGGCTTCCACAACGCACGATATCAAACCAATCTAGGGTTTTGTCATCCTCTCTGCTTGCGCCGCCACCGTAGTCTATTCCATCATGTTTGCCGGCGTGCACCGGCGGTCAGGAGAGCAGGTCTCCGAAACCGCTCGCCTTTGTGATCCTGTACGGGAGAGGGCAAGCGCTCCGCGTGACTGCTCAAGTTCATCATCACGGCGCGTCTTCCCGATCGTCGAGCCGGAACTACTGCACGTCGACTTTTTCGACAGGCTACTGCACCAACGGCGACTACATCGACAACCGATCAGTAATCAGATCTGTTGTTTTACTATGGCTGTTAGTGTGTATACTCTGCTGCTGTTCATGTTGATCAATACATCTATTATGTTAGGTTCACGTGATTGTAGTTGTTGCTGTTATAATATATATTCTAAAATTAATCATGAAAATTATGCCTAATAATCTAAACAGAACCTCTTAGGATGTTTCCAAGTAGCACAACTTGGAGTTATGTTCCAATATCCATACTTGGGGTGCTCGTGTTTACAAAGCCAAACAGAACAGGAATCAATCTACTACTTCCTCTCGTCATTTGTTTGCCTGCCAAGACCACATACATAGGACGGCGGTGTTCCCTAGTTCGTGGAGAAGGTGAGACAGGGAAGGAAAGATGTCACACGATAGTTGCTCGTGTCAAGAGGGCATGCATAAGCAGCGGCAGGAGTTCCACTCCGGCAAATGGTGGTTTGTTAGAGATGGGGCTAGGAGAAGCTTGTGGTGAGCCACGACTTTGAAATAACTCCTAGGTCAAAGTAACAAAGTAGGGATAAACACTGCTTCCTCCATCTTTATATACAAGACCACTTCAGAGTTTCGATCTAACTTTGGCCATTAATTTTACAAATGAAATGTAAATAATATGCCAAAGAAGGTATGTCTTTGGATTCACGTCAAAAAGAAGTTACCAACGATCATACTCTTGGTGACACATAACTCATATTTTGTCGATCAAACTAGCTATTAATCAAAAAGTTAGACACGAAACACCAAGTGGCCATGCATACATAGACTAAGGTAGTATAACACCATGTTCAACTATTAGTCAAGTTAGACCCCCTTGGGTTTCACTCACGCCGACAAACTAATCTCAAAATATCCATGAAGACTACCACATAATTGCTTGCTCACTCCGAAATATCAGTTATTCCCATTGCAATACCAAGACATGGCAAGCAATTAAGAAAATTTACGATTTTCATATGACACGATCACGTTCCATTCTACATAACTTTTCATACAAATATTATACATATATTTGAGACATGATCATTCTTTAACTCTTCATTTGTTGTTTTCATACAATTTTCTATTCAGGATGACCGTAAACGTGTATATCAACCAATTTATGACCGTGCGGGCACTTCTTACACAATATTGCAATGCAAATTTCATCGTGTGTTCTTCCATTTACTTACCAACTCCGTAAGTGTCTCATGGGATATGCCACTCGGAGCCAACCCACTCCTCGCAGCTTCCTGAAGCTTCACCACATTCATTCGTGCCGTTTCACCTTCCTTATCGTTCATCATGTCATTCACGACCTCCGCGATGTCTTCGCCAAGAATCAACCCTTGTGCATCTCGGACTTTTGGTCTCAATGCAACCTTGGTCTCTTCATGAAGCATCACGGCGTTCTCTCTCTGTTCAGCGTACAGAGGCCACGCGATCATCGGCACACCATGTGTCACGCTCTCTAGCACCGAGTTCCACCCGCAGTGCGTTAACATGGCCCTCGTGGCGCGGTGGCCGAGCACCCTGACCTGCGGGGCCCAGGACGGGACCACCAGGCCCACTTCCTTTGTCCTTTCAAGGAACCCAAATGGCAGGAACCGGAGCGGATAGTCCTTGGTCTTGGACCCGTCATAGTAGTTGGCACCCGGGTCGGCCCCACTGTCAGTGGGACTCCTCACGACCCACAGAAACCGTTGCCCCGAGAGCTCCAGCCCGCGCGCCAGCTCGTCCATCTGCGCTGCCGGCAGCGCGCCTCCGCTGCCAAACGAGACGAACAGCACCGACCTGTCAGGCTGCGCGTCGAGCCACTCGATGCAGCCCGTGGCGTCCTCGCCGTCGTCGGGCCGCCGGATCACCGGTCCGACCGGGTACACCGGGCGCCACGACTCTTGCCGCCGCAGCACCGCCGCGGCCCCGGGCTCGATGGCGTCGAACGTGTTCACCAGTATTCCGTCCGCGTCGCGGTACCTCTCCCCGTGGTGCAGCATCCACCGGTAGGCGTCGCTGGTCCTGTCCTGCAGCGGCCCCAGGATGTCGGCGCCGGGCACGGCCACGCATCCCGGCAGCCGGACGGGCTCCGGCAGGTCCCGCAACTCGCCGTAGATCTCGGCGTCGAGGCGCGGGAGGTGGAGCATGACGGAGAGCATGAGCAGGTTGGAGGGGAAGAAGAGGTACCCGGGCACGCCCGCCGCGCGCGCCGCCGGGAGAGTGTCGGCGCCGAAGAGGTCCGCGACGAAGGCGACGAGGTTGCTGGCTCTCCCGATGTCCGCGAGGAGGGCGGTGAGCGCCGGCACGGCGCGCTGGGCCTCGACGGAGAGCAGCGTCTCGATGGCGGCGCCGGCGGCTACGAGGTCGTCGAGCGGGACCTCCGGGAGCGAGGTGCTGCCGACGGCCGGCGGGAGGGAGGCCAGGACGGCGCGCTGCGCCGCGGAGTCGGAGCTCGCGTAGGTGAAGACCGTGGCCGTGAAGCCGTGCTCGGCGTGCAGCCTGCGCGCCAGCTCCGCCACGGGCACCACGTGGCCCATGCCCGGCGAGGAGAGCAGCACGACGTGCGGGGCGCGCGCGTCGTCGCCGTCGCCGGACATCGTCGCGTCCGTCGGATGGGCTGATGGATACGACGGAGCCATGGTTGATTCTTTATATGTGGACGTTGGGCGGTGGAAACGAGAGAGCGTGGATTGGCGGTATATGTAATGGTGCGTCTGAATGTCTGCTTGTCGTTGGATTGATGGATTGGTTTCTTAGCAAATGGGGAGTGGTTGCTCGGTCGATGCCGATAACGACATGTTGATCGTGCTCATCAATCGCGATGTGGGAAAGGCCAGATAATGAATTGCTTTAGTGGAATATCACGATTTGGATGAGATGCTCCACACTAGTTTTGACATGCCACCGATCTGGATTGAAACGTCAGTGGACATTATTTTGCACCTGCTGCTGCTTGTATAAAAAAAAGTTTCAATATAGATTTTGTTATTTCTCATGCATCTCAGAACTTTTTATGTCTTGGTCACCCCTCACACCATTAGATTTATCTCGCGATTCGTATAATATGGACTCAGTCGAGCGTACATGGAAATATGAATCTCAAAGCAGTTGTCACGTATTCCTCATTTTCCGGTTACGAAACTACGGTGGCGCACTGCATGTGGATGGCGACGGTGGTCATGGTGCTGCAGCATGAAGGGGGCTACTCGGGTTTGATCTGGGCCTAGATCTGGGCTAGTATGGGCCTGATCTGGGCACGACTCACCTGCTGCGTTCGGTCACGACCGCTCACTGGTGGAGGCGGTTCCTCCCGATGGTTGTTGTCTGACCAACCGCCGCGCGTATGATCGACGACCTGGCGTGGGACGGTGCGGATGGCGGGCTGCGCTGACTCTCCGACGCGGTAGTAGGTGTTGGTTTGCTTCGGCCATGTGGATGGCGAGGTGCCTATGTCGTATTGGCTATGGCGAGCAGGCTACTAAATCTAATCTGATCTCGAGTCAGCTATGGTGGGTTCCTCTTTGGGGGGAGTGGTCAAGCCTCATGCCTCGGCGCGCCAGTGGTGTCACCTTTAGGTGTCACATTCCTCTTAGGGGCCCGCTTTGACCTTCTCCTCCTACCAACACTCAAGGTGAAAACCTATGTCCGTCTCAGCAAGTGCGGCGTCGTCGTAGGACGTCCCCTCTTGAGGCGTCGTTGTTGAGGGTGTCTCTCCGGCGATGGCGGGTCTCCTAAGCTTCTTCTCAGCGATTCACTGGAGGTGTTTAATGGCATTTTTAGTGGCTTTTTTTGTCATGTCTCTTGTATGTTCAGCTTTTGAGAGCTTTCAACACCATGTATCGTTTGGTTGTATGACTTTATTAATATAAAGCAGGCCTAATTAGTCGAGTTTTCCATTATTTTCCAAAGATCATGCACCATGACGCTGACTACTTCTCTCGTCATGGATCCTCTCCTCGCTGCTCTTCCTCAGCGTCACGGCTACAATAATGACTCAAATCCTTCAACGCCATCGCCACAAGATTTAGAATATGTTCTCGCCCTTGACAATGCCGTGGAGGAGTTGCACCAGACGAGGAGGCTGACGAGGAGGTATGGCCGCGTCGCCATTGGCGATGACGTCGTGGAGGAGTTGTGATGTTGTTCGCAGAGGAGCGGGTCCGGACGCCCGAGAGAGCGCCTGGGGTGCCCAGAGTATCTCATGCTCGAGAAAAGAATGGGGAATTGGGTAGTAAGAGACCAACTTCTTTGAGATTCGTATTATCAGACGCTCGACTGGGTCCAGCCACCGGGGCTATACGACCAGGGTCGCATATGATTTTCTTCCAGTAAATAGGTTATAACAGAGAATTTAATGAGCTAAAACTAGGTTTCAACTGAAAATTAGTACTACAAATTTTACAAGTTAGACTAGACATCTTCCAATTGAGACATAAAAATTTCTCAGGATCTATCGCTCTCATATTTTTATTGGGGTTTTCCTCACTGCGATGTTAAGAAGGTTTTTGTTCGCCTTAGGAACCGTAGCAGCAGATCTTGACCATCATTCGTGATCCGATCAATACGGCTTGAGATATTCCAGATAATCTTCGCTCAGAGTGTATATTGAACCATACCTCATGAGCGAAAGGGCAGGAGATCACCAGATGCTTCGTGTTGTGGATGGCTAGCCCATCATAGTCGATCGCCGCTGTGTCTCTGAAAAGTCAATGATCTCGCAACCATTTGGTTCTCCCCATTGTTTTTGGCTAATATTCGTAAACTAGATCGCATGCACGGTGCACCCATCTTTAGATAATAGCGTGGGTATCTTCAATCGATTTTATTGACAGGTCAAATAATATGATTGCTAATGCATGCATCCATGCATGATGTAATCTTATTTCGATTGTTTTCTCTTTTCAATGGAGCTTAATGATGTGTTGACCATCGTCATTGAGATCGCGACGTGTGTGGGAAATTCCGAATAATTATTTGGTGGAATTTCACAATATAGATGAAATGAATGAATACGAGACATATATAGGATTGGGATACCATGACTATTTAAATCTCACTGGAAGAGGAGTTCTCTTTCACCGTGGTGAAGGAATTTTACATCACTTTTGACTGTGTAGTGAAGCACTAAGGTGCGATGGCTCTAAAGTGAGTGAATACTCCTTTACGTGCTAGCCGTTTTCATAAGAGATGCAAAGGTGTTTGCTTGAATTTAGATTTGACTTTCAGTTCTGAGCTTATCACAAAAGAATCAAATAGTTGCTTTTAATTTTGGATTTTGTCTTATACCATCATACAACTATGTCCAGTTTAAAGCTAAAAGCCATAGTCAAAACAATATGGTTTATAAACCAAAATACAAAAGTCAGATTCAATCTCAATCAAACAACTAATCTTTTCGATAAGATGCTCTTCCATAAATAGTGTGGGACCAATCTCAAATCAACACTGCCAGTCCTTTATTAGTATACCACAAAATTCGGGAATCTTTGTGATCAAGCTCATTGGACCAGTTGCAAGATAACAAGGTCGCCGGTGTTAAACTATAGATAGATAGATCGAAGTTTGAGCATCTTGGAGATATAGCCAAAGAAAGTCAAATATCTCTCTATTAATTTTGCTACGACTAGCTAGAGATCGAAAGAGACGTTTGGTTGCATTGTTATCCGATTAATTATTGTGTAGCAGCCCTAGCGTCAGCTAATTGTGAATCCGCTCATGATTAATCAAGATAAGAAGTGTCTGCCATAGATCTTACCATTATTACCTGCACGAAAAGTCAGACGGTTTACGATGACCCCTTCTGCAATTCTCACGTAAATATTGTTGCCTTCAGTCTGACGGCAGTTAGATCTAGCTGACACCCTCTTGTGATCGCTCTCCGAGACTATTAGTGATCGCTCTCTGAGAAATGCCGTTGATCTTAAAACAACTAAAGAATAAGTCCATGTTTAAGTAAGAGCCAGATGTGCATGTCGCGGACTGCTAATTAAGAACGCTTTTTTCCGAAATGGGGATTAGACCCTGGCTTCCGCATCAATTAATGCACATAACCGATACAGAGTTTCGATGTTCAGTTATTACAGTTCACGAATCGCTCAAGATCGATACAAAAATCAACCAGCGCAACAAAAGAAGCCTAAACAAGCAGCTACACATGTTGTAATCTGCTAGTGAGCCGTCAACCAGCCCTGGAATATATATAATGTGCAACCATCAGTAATAGCCAGTAGCATTCAGTAATCACAAGCTCAATCCTCCGGCAGCAAGAAAGCCCAAAGCTCGATCCAATGGGAATAACATGTAAAAAAAAAGAATCTCTGGTCTTGTTAAAATGATATCATTCGTATATTTTCTTATCAAAAAAACCATTCTAATTTTCATATCAACCAACATAAAGCGAGACGCCAGTGTGTATTCTGGCTTTAGTTTTCTTATCAATCCCATTAAGCCCAAACATATTTGTGATATTGGTTGGCGGTGGAAAAGACAATTCGTCAAACAATTTTAGCAAAAGAACTTGAGAGAAATAAATGCTCTATGTTCTCCTTGGAAACACAAAAGCAACATCTTTTGCAACCATTTCACTTTTTTTTTGTCAAATCTTATTTATTAAGTAAAACCTTTCTATTCAGGAACCACATAAATATTTTAATCTTTAGCGTGACTTTTAATTTCCGCAAGTATCTCCTAAAACAAATCTAGGATGTCCATTCATTACGCCTTTATACATAGGCTTCACGGAGAAAACACCTAATATAGTGAGCTTCCAAACAAAAGAATCACTGTCTCCTGGTTAAGAACGCTTGGGATTGTTTGTCATCGCGCATTTACTTAATATTCAATCTATATGACAACCATGGGAATAGACCTCTTTGATAAAAGATTCCCAACCCGTCTATATCATGACCTCGCATTGTCGCTGAAATATACCTTCCTTCCATCCATCTCCTTTTGTGCATGTACTGTCGCGAAATTGTTAACGATGGCTTTTACTAAAATGATGGCGACATATGCGTGTTGTCATGCGTGAGTGGCCTTTATTCTATCTCTGATAGATGCAACAGCTAGCATGTACCTCTCCACTAGTACCATGGCGTGGACCATTGTGGCTCGTGTAGAGTTAGATAGCTGAGCACCTCACTGTGTCTTCTAGAATATGCTGGGTGTGGCGTGTCATGGTGTTGCAACACTTGCATCAGCATAGCATCGGGGCTCTTCGCTTAATAGGTGTGAAGACGGAGCCAGTTTGCCTAATTAGTACTCCCTCTTTTTCAAAATATAAGATGTTTTAGGTTTGTAAAGAAAATGTATCTAGATTTATTTTAATGTGTAGATTCATTCCAAACATAAGTAAACCTACATACTAAAAGTAGTTTAGATACATCTGCTTCACAAAGCTAAAATATCTTAGGGCTTGTTTGATTCATAGAAATTGCATAGAAATTGTGTAGGATTTAAATCCTATGGAAATTTTTCCTATGTTAATGTTTGATTCAAAGGAACACATCCTATAGGAATTAATCCTATAGGAATCTTGTAGTGCAATTCCTATAGGAAAGAAACATTAGATCATACCTCATGGAAAAATTCTTTTGCTACATCAAACAAGATTCCTCTTTCCATAGGATTCAAGTTGGCATGACATCTCAATCCTATGTTTTTCCTATTCCTATACTTTTCCTATCCTATGAATCAAACAAGCCCTTATATTTTGAAACAGAGGGAGTATATGGTTTGTGTGAAACTCATTAAAGGCCGGCTCCTAGAGTTGGGGAAAACCACAATGTATCTATAGCGACTTGGTCTCTCTGCCTCAACCCATAAAATGCAAGGGCAACATCTAATTTGTGGACAAACCAAAATCTAAAAGGGGAAAACCTTATTGTTTTTGTTTTCACATCTATCATTGTGTTATGAACGCGATAAGCAAACTAAAGAACAGAAGCGAAACACACGCAGGAGGACACGCGATTTTGACGTGAATAAAAACTCTCCAATAAAGGAGAGAACAACCACCGGCACCGGCCAACAAAACTCCACTGTATGGAAGTATTTACACTAACTCCGGCGGCGGCTTTTCCTAGTCTTCCATGCTGAACCTACGGTCAACAACATCCCGTCTTTTTTATGACGGAATCCTTTCGTGTAAGTAAGGCATATCGGAACACCGGTAGTGCTGGACAGCAAGCGCGGTGATATTTAACGTCGTAAACCATGTTGACACGGCATATACTCGTCCGTCGTCCTTGTTAGTTGCCGTGAATACTCTATATATAGGAAACAAACTTTTACATGTGCTTTGGGCTTGTGCCGTCCAAAACAGTGTCGCGTATCGGAGGAGAATTTTTGTAGTGCCTCCTACATAACCAAACCCAAAGATACTAATAGGGCTATTTGTTGGTCAATGCACTACGAGAGAAGGTAAAAAAAGTATTTATGAAGGAAAATATTGTTCAGGTATGACAAAGCTTTTCACAATGGCATCATAGTGTTATGGGAAAATTTGCCAGAGGACACCATTATTTTCTGGCATTTGCCGAAACACACCAGCCGATTATGTATTTGCCAGGTGCCATTATAATGTTATGGCACATTATTTGCCCAAACAAACTGCATAGCCAAGAAAGTAAGTGTAGTTTGCCTAGGGAATGGCCATTTTATGGCCGGTTTTGGAAAAATTGTGTCAAACTTGCGTCTATAACCATGTGGTTTTCAAGCAAATGTGTCACAAAATTATAATGATACGTGGCAAAGACAGGAAACCCCTATACTCCTCCAAACTGAAAAAAGCATTCAAATTTAAAATTTGAGGATTTAAAAAATATTTGGATTTAAAAATATTCAAATTTTAAAAAGTTTGGATTTGAAATAACAGAAAATAAAAGAAATAGAAAAGATAGGAAATAAAAAAGGAGCCAGAAAACCAAAAGAGAAAAAATAGTAAAAAACAGGAAAAACAAAAAAAAACGCCCCAGAATATAGGAAACCGAAGAAAACTGTCAGGTAACGGGCCGCGGCCCACTTCCTCCGTTTGTGAGCGAGAGGACCCTCCCGCTATGAGCGACGAATAGGGCTTTGGCTATCTGGAAAAGGAGACGGGACGAGGGCTAGACAGGCATCTGCAGCGGTTATGATCTCTCGTCTCGCGACCGCAGTTTACCAATGAGATGGAATTTGGCTACTCTGGCTATCATGGATCAGCGTGGCTGGAGAAGCTGATGTATGCCCCTCACGATCCCGGAATAACTCGCAGTTGGCTGTCCCTCTGTGATCTGTTTTGCAGAGCTTTGGTTCTGGAAAATGCTATGATACCATATTACCATCGGGGAATGGCACGATCGCTTCCTCCGCTTTCTCGTCACGCCACGTGTCCTGAACCAGGCAACAAATTCTGCGGGTCCCACCACCTCCTTCTTTCCCCTCGCTTTAGTCATTGAATCTAATTGTACTGTTAGTCTTAATTTGCTTTTTGTGTGATTTTATTTCCATTTGTACAAATTAGGTCAACTCATTACATCTAAATACCGATATTGCATGTACCATCTTATCTTAATTTTCTATCAAAATGTTTATTTATAATACGTAGCCTGTTGTTTTTCTTTGCGAAAATTCATTTGATCAATTTATAATCCTTAACGACCGTACAAGGTATCCCAAAGTAATAAAAATTACAAACATGTCATTGTCCTTGTACCACCTAGCAACGACTACAAGCATTCAATCGAACCGAAGGCGTGCTCACCCCTCCCTCAGCGGATCTGGAAAAAGCTTATCGTAGTGGAGCTTGTTGTAATAGATAGACAGAAAGTCGTCATACTAAGGTCCCAAAGGACCATCGCACGAGAGCAGCAACGTCGCCAATGAAGAGAAGCGTAGGTCAAAAGGAGAAAAGATAAAATCCAACGAGATCCGCCGGCGATACACCTCCACACGCCTTCCGACGACACTATACGCACCATCGGGACGAGGGCTAGACAGGAGAACTTTATTGCATCTTTAGAGAGGCATCGCCTCCATGTCTTTCTGAGTAGGACACAAACCCTAAACAAAATGAAGAAAACAAGAGAAAGAAGCCCTCCTGCCGACAAGAACCGGGATCCACCACGCCACCATGGCCCTAAGGCCATAGGTTGCCCGTTGTTTGGCATACATAATTTTTTATGACCTGTGTAATTGATGTTTCTGTTGTACTTAATTTTTTATATAATGTTTGTTTATATATGTTTGCGTACCGGCAAGCCGCGCTTTCCTACCTTAGTAAACTAAGTTGCAGAACTTTCTCATGTAAACCTAGGAGATCAGATTGCTCTAGCATAGATTGCACTGACCTAGTCAATGCCTTTGTCTACGAGTGTAAATGAAAATACGATAGATTTGGACAGCTCAAATACCAACATTCAAAATGGTATTTTTTTAATTAGAGGTTGTATTTTACAGTGTTTTCTACCCCAACACTGGGCTTATTATCCCTAGCCTTGAACAGAACTCTTGTCTGTATTGGTTTTAAGTAGAGCATGGTCATGTTCGTCTTATCCGCACGAAAGCAGGAAGAGTTGGTGGGAGCGAGATCGGCCTACGTTGGAGATAAGCAGTTGTGAATGAAGTACCAGAAAGAAGTTCTGTACCCCAAGACAGTGCAGAAGGTTCGTTGTGTTTCTGAATGCCTCACGTTCCTAATGTTCTGCAGGAGCGCACTCTAACTTCTGCTAGTTGTCATGTCATCGACATTTCTGTCTCCTCCCACATCTCGGGAACTTTCATTCATGTTGGTGGGGGGCTTCTAGGTTGACAAGGAGAGCTTGACAAAATATGTGTGAAGAAGCTAGATGTAGTAAGCACTGATGCATTACATCCTTTTTATAAAGAGTTGCTATGCTTAGAGATGAGAATGTTGGTGGATATGTGCATTAATTATCCCTTCAAATCTGAGTTAATCATTGTATCTTCTTGTTGTAACTCGAAATAATCTCATACGCATGTGACACCTCAACAATATGGTCTCCGGCTCTAACAAAATTAATATTATCTTTAAATTGTTGGAAATATAAGCAATAATCCATATGATTTAATCCGAATAATAAACTAATAAATCATGACCATACAAACGGTACTAAAACCAATCATGCTGATCAATAAAGTAGATGAACAGATTACATCTATACAAGTATACAAGATAAACCTATCACATCTACACCAAACGCTAGAACAAAGAACTCTAGCATAATCTGAAAAAGACAGGTGAGGATCACTTACAGTGTAGGCTGAATAGCAGCCGCAGCGGTCACAACAGCATGGTCGCCCATGTTGAGGTTGTCGAAGAGATTGGTGACGTCCGGGAAGAAGTCTTCGTTCGGAAACTCGTTGTCGGACAACGTCGTGGTTCCCAGTAGTCGCGCTTGAGCACTCCCCAAAAACCTGATCGCCCCTCACCCGTACAGGTTCACGAGAGACGGGGTTCTGGAGGCCTACTGTTCTAATGTGCGGTGCACACCGCAAGCCGGGATGGAAAGACAAAAATGGTGGCGCGAGGTTCTGGAGGGTAGGCGCGTGCATGGATTGATTACCGATTAGGTTTAACGCAGACGCTTATATAGTGCACGTCAGGGAGATTGTGTCCTAGTGACTCATAATTAGTTTTCCCAACCAGCAAAACAAATCTCGGCTCGGCGAGATTCCTGCAACCCGTGGCGCGCGCGTCGTGACGAGGCGTGGCGTGGCGAGGCGAGGCGGGCGGCGTCGGAGGAGGAGTGCGCGAGGGCTTCTCTCCTTGTCACACCTTAGTGAGTGGTGTGACACTCTACTATATAAGATGGTCCAACTCCCGTTCCACTAGCAATGTGGGACTAAACGTTAGCACCATTAGCACAGCCATATTCTGCCATATACAAGTGGGCCAAAGAGAATTTCAGTATTTGTCTAATGAGCCAACAGCCCAAAACTCACCAAATTCAAATAATCCCCCACAAAGTCTCATTGGCAAATCACATCACTTTTCTTTCAGAACATTGTTTTATATACCGGTGTGTAGTGGAGACTATTAAGTTGAACTTCCATGTTAAACTTTATGCTATACTAGCTAGCAACTTGAATAGTGGACTATGCCTTGAAGTACAAGTTTTATGCGTGCTAGTTTCACACAAAATCTAGATCGGTACAGGGATACCGTCGGCTTTCCCGCGGTTTGGAGCTTATGCGTCATACTCCAGGGTCTTTCATGAGTTTATTAGAGAACACCCAACCCTTACGGACTGTGAGTCAGACTCATATAGGTGTGTTCCTCAAGAGATATTCTGCAGGACAACATCTCCGCTTTAAAAAACCACTTGGAACACATTAAGATAAATATTAACCTGTCATGCAAATTAAGAGAGTATTGCATCTTTATGAAGATGTAAATATAATATGGGGATACTCTCCTCTCAGCTGACCAACAGCTTGTCTCACAACTCTAATTCACGGGATCTCCGATCACATAGAGTGGGTTGCCACTGGGATCAACTCATAGCGTGGGTCTCAAACCCATCTCCCTCGATGCATTATCTATCAGACTGTGTGATAAACCCTTTGTAAAGGGATCTGCTAGGTTTTTAGATGTTTGGATATAATCCAACGCAATAACTCCGGAGTTTCTCAGTTTCTTTATAGATTTTAATCTCCTCTTCACATGCCTTGATGACTTCAAATTATCCTTAAAACTGTTTACTTTGACGATCACAGTTTGATTATCACAGTTCATCAGGATGGCGGGTATTATTTTTCAACCACAGATAAGTCCATCAAGAGATCACGAAGCCACTCTGCTTCAATAGTGGCTGTGTTTAATGATGTGAGTTATGCTTCCATTGTTGACCTCGTTAAGATGTTCTGCTTGCAAGACTTCCAGGAAACAACGCCACCACCAAGTGTAAATAGATAATCACTTGTGGCCTTAATCTCATCAACATTAGATATCCAGTTTGAATCACTATAACCCTCAAGTACCCGTGGATACCCAGTATAGTGAATACCATAACTCGCAGTGCCTTTCAAATAGCACAAAATTCTTTTAAGAGCATGCCAATGATCATCTCCAGGATTTGACACAAATCAACTCAGTTTGCTTATAGCAGAGGAGATATTAGGTCTAGTAGCATTGGCTAAATACATGAGCGAGCCAATAATTTGAGAATATCTCAATTGATCTTTAGCAATCCTTCGATTCTTTCGAAGTAGCACACTCGGGTCATAAGGCGTTAGAGAAGACTTGCAGCCGCTATACCCAAAGAGACTCAATATCTTTTCCACATAGTGAGACTGAAGCAGTGTAATCACACCATTGTCATCCTAAACCCTAAACCCTAAACCCATTAGCCACTCACAAGTCCTTCATATCAAAGCAGCGAGATAGGAACTCTTTGACCTCCTCGATAACAGCGAGGTTGGTCTCGAATATCAATATGTCATCAACATAGAGACACATAATAACTCCCTCGCCCCCACCATGGCGAAAGTACACACATTTGTCAGCTTCATTTACAACAAAGCCTTTAGTAGTTAAATTTCTTTCAAACTTATCGTGCCACTGCTTAGGAGCTTGCTTAAGGCCATACAAAGACTTCACTAACTTACATACCTTTCCCATCTACTACAAATCTGTTAGGCTGCTCCATATAAATTTCCTCATCTAACTCTCCATTTAGAAAATTTGTCTTAACGTCCATTTGATGAACGAGAAGACCATGTGAGACAGCCAAGGAAAGTAGTACTCGAATAGTGGTCAATCTGGCTACAGGTGAGTAGGTATCGAATAAGTCTTCAACTTATTTTGTTGGAATTATGCCCTAGAGGCAATAATAAAGATGTTATTATTATAATTCTTGTTCATGATAAAGTTTATATTCCATGCTAGAATTGTATTAAGCGGAAACTTTAATACTTGTGTGGTTTGTGAACAACACCGTGTCCCTAGTACGCCTCTATGGACTAGCTCATTGATCAATGATGGTTAAGGTTTCCTAACCATAGACATGAGTTGTCAATTGATAATGAGATCATATCATTGGAGAATGATATGGTGGACAAACCCAAACTAAGCAAAGCAATAAGATCGTTTCATCGTGTTCATCTTTGCGAAGCTTTTCCTATGTCAAATATTGTATTCCTTAGACCATGAGATAATACAACTCCCTGGTATCGGAAGAAAGCTTTGAGGTCATCAAACGTCATCCTATGAGAGGGTGATCATAAAGGTGTCTCTCAGGTGATCGGAAAGTATCTGTTGGGTTGTATGTATCGAGATGGAATTTGTCCCTCCCAAGTCGGAGAGATATACTTCGGGCCCACTCGGTAATCGATATCAACACCGCTTGCAAGCATGTGGTTAAGGAGTTAATCACAAAGTGATATCGGATTACGAACGAGTAAAGTACTTGCCGTGAACGAGATTGAACTAGGTATGACGGTATCGACGATCGAATCTCGCAAGTAAAATATCACGAGACGAAGGGAATATATATATGGGATTAATTGAATCCTCGCATCGTGGTTCATCCGATATGATCATCGATGAATGTGGAGTCAATATGGGTGCCTGCACCACCGTTGATTATTGATAGAAGATCATGCAGATATTCTCGAACCCGCAGGTCACACACTTAACGAGTCTCGACGCTAGGATAGATTGGATAATTGGTTTATGAGTTTTTGTTCGAGTCTCGGATGGGATCCGGGACATCACGAGAGGTTCCGAGTGGTCCGGAGAATAAGATTCATATAAGGCGGTAGTTTTGGACTTGAATTGTTCCGGGTTAATCGGATTGCACCGTAGCTTCTAGAACCTTCCTAAGGGACCAACGTGGCCCCACCTTCCGGGAGGGGCATGGGCCTATGAGGGAGTGTCTGGCCGCATTGGGCCAGGCACAAGGCCCCATAGGGCCCAGCCGATTCTATAGGGTTTAAATCGTTTAAACTAGGGATAGAATTTCTAGAAGGAGGAGAGTCCTTGCCCCCTCCCCTCCCTTGGTCACGCCCAAGGCTTGGAGGAGGGGCAGGGATGTCCGCCCCCTATATATAGAGGGCTGGTGCCCCCTCCCCTACACCTTGCCTCCAACCCTAGTAGCCCTGCCGCTTCCTCTCCCTCCCGACTGCTTGTAGGCGAAGCCTGCAGTGAAATTCTCCACCATATACACCACGCCGTCGTCAGTAGATCCAATCTATCTCTCCACCATACTTGCTGGTCCGAGGAAGGAGGAGACGTCGAGGTGCTGCACGTGTGAATCTCACGGAGGCACCGCCACTTGTGGTGCTAGATCGGATCGGATCGCGAGGAGGAGAAGCGATTACGACTACATCACCCACGTTCCGTTTAACGCTCATTGCAGGCGAATCTTCAAGGGTATGAAGATCTAATCTAATCTCTCTCGTTGATTGCATCTCCTAGATTAGATCTTGGCTTTCCCTCTGTTCGCATCCGTAGAAAATTTTGATTTACTATGCCGCGAAACCCTTCATATTTTTGGGTATAACCCTTGGCCACAAGACGTGCCTTGTACTTTCCAATAGTACCATCAGGTCTAAGCTTTTTCTTGAACATCCACTTACGTCCTACAGGTTTGCACTCATAAGGACGATCAGTGACTTCCCAAGTACCATTAGCTAAGATGGAGTCCATCTCGCTTCGGACAGCTTCCTTATAGTAGTCAGCATGTTGAGATGCATAGGCTTCTAAAATAGAAGTGGGAGTATCATCCACAAGGTACATAATGAAATCATCACCAAATAACTTTGCAGTCCTTTGTCTCTTGCTCCTTTTGGGAGCTTCATTGTCGTCCTCCACAAGATTATCAGAATGTTCTATCGGCATAGTGGGTTCAGGAATTATAGAAAATTCCTGACTAGACGAACTAGTCATCTCCTGATTTGATGAGCTAGACATACCTTTCATTGCAAAGATGTCCTCAAAGAAAGTCGCATAATTCGACTCCATAATTGTACCAACATGCATGTCAGATACCTCAGATTTTACTACCAAAAAGCTATATCCAATGCTATGAAAAGCATATCCCAGAAAAACACAATCCACGGTTTTTGGTCCAAGCTTTCGCTTCTTGGGTATTGAAATATTGACTTTCGCCAAACAACCCCAAGTTCGTAAGTAAGAGAGTTTAAGTCTTTTCTTTTCCCATTCCTCAAATGGAATCATGGTTTTATCCTTTACAGGAACACGGTTTAGGACATGACACGCGGTCATTAGCACCTCCCCCCACCATTCCTTGGAAAGACCCGATGTATCTAACATGGCATTCACCAAATCAGTTAGAGTACGGTTCTTTCTTTCGACCACCCCATTTGACTGAGGTGAGTAGGGAGGCATACTCTCATGTATAATACCATGTTCTGTACAGAATAAATCAAATTCATTTGAAAAGTACTCTCCACCACGATCCGACCTTAGCCGATTGATTTTAAGATCAAGTTGGTTTTCTGCTTCAGCTTTATAGATTTTAAAGTAGTTCAAAGCTTCATCTTTAGATTTTAGAAGATAAACATAGCAGTATCTAGTGGAGTCATCAATCAACATCATAAAGTATCTTTTTCCACCTTTTGTCAACACACCATTCATCTCACAAAGATCTGAATGTATAAGTTCTAGCGGTGCTAAGTTTCTCGGTTCCGAAGTCGTATGAGACTTGCGGGGTTGCTTTGCTTGCACACAAACTTGGCACTTAGAACCTTTGATAGTGGTAAATTTTGGAATTTAACTCATATTGGCTAGCTGTGTCATGCAATCAAAGTTAATATGATAGAGTCGTGAATGCCAAACATTGGACTCGTTATCATTGCAAACATGATTAATAACTTTAGTACATGAGTCTAACAAAGACAAGCAGAACAGACCTCCACACTCATAACCCTTTCCAACAAATTGTACATACTTAGAAATTACAACTTTATTGGACTCAAAAACCAACTTAAAACCAGCTCGACATAAAAACGATCTGCTGACGAGATTCTTATTGATGGAGGGAACGTGCTACACATTCTTCAGTTGTACGGTCTTCCCCGAAGTAAACTTCAGATTTATCGTACCAGCACCATGAACAGAAGCACGTGAGTCATTTCCCATCAGCATGGAAGAAGTCCTTGAGACCTGATAAGAGGAAAACATAGAAATATCAGAACATACATGTGTATTAGCACCCGTGTCTATCCACCAATCAGGATAATGACATACTGAAAGGACAGTAGGTAAAATACTGTACCCAGCATCCTTCATCTCAGTATCACTAATAACAATATTAGCGGCCTTGCCGCTGTTCCCATGTTGACGCTTGTCAAAGCATTTAGAGCAGCTAGGAGCCCAATGATCAGGATCCCCACAGACGTGGCAAGAGCATTTCCTCTTATCATTTTTTTCTTGAAGTTGGTTGAGTGCATGGCCTTGTTCTTGCCATCAAACTTCCCCTTTCCTTCAGTTTTGTTCTTATTCTTGAACTTGTGGGATTGAAAGTTTTCCTCTGCACCAAATTGGCAGTAGAACCTCCCTCAAATCCTCGAGCAGTTTTGTCCTTTGCTCTCGCCTTCTCTTCCACATGAAGAGACCCAATGAGATCCATAATGGAAAACTCTTGTCTCTTATGTTTCAGAGAAGTAGCAAAGTTCTTCCACGAGGAAGGAAGCTTGGCAATAATGCCACCGGCCACAAATTTGTCTGGTAAGGAACACTTGAACTGCTCAAGTTCTTTGACAAGTGATTGTATCTCATGAGCTTGCTCAACGACGGAGCGCTCATCAACCATCTTGTAGTCATAGAATTGCTCCATGACATACAACTCAGTGCCAGCGTCCGAGACCCCAAACTTGGCCTCGAGCGCTTCCCACGCGTCGTTGCCATTATCAAATGACATATACGGGTCAACAATGTTGTCCCCAAGAACACTTAACAAAGCCGCCATAAACATGGTATCGGCTTTCTTAAAGGTCGCTTCCTGCTCGGCGGAAAGATCTCCTTCAGGCTTGCCAAGAGTGGCGCTATAGCAGTTTAGGTTTTTAAACAAGAGAACTGCTCTCTTGCTCCATCTCTTATAGTGTATGCCATCAAAAGGAGGCAGCCTAGTAGCCGAAGCTACACCAGTGGAATTTAGTTGCCTATGATCAGGTTTTTGGATTGTTGGAAATATAAGCAATAATCCATATGATTTAATCCGAATAATAAACTAATAAATCATGATCATACAAACGGTACTAAAACCAATCATGCAGATCAATAAAGTAGGTGAATAGATTACATCTATACAAGATAAACATGTCACATCTACACCAAATGCTAGAACAAAGAACTCTAGCATAATCTGAAAAAGACAGTTGAGGATCACATACAGTATAGGCTGAATAGCAGCCGCAGCGGTCGTAGCAGCGTGGTCGCCCTTGAGGTTGTCGAAGAGATTGGTGACGTCCGAGAAGAAGTCGTCGTTCCAAAACTCGTCGTCGGACGATGTCGTGGTTGCTAGTAGTCGCGCTCCCCAAAAACCTGATCGCCCCTCACCCTTACAAGTTCACGAGAGGCGGGGTTCCGGAGGCCTACCGTCGTGATCTGCGGTGCACGCCGCAAGCCGGGATGGGAAAGATGAAAACGGTGGCGCAAGGTTCTTGAGGGTAGGCGCATGTTTGAATTGATTACCGACTAGGTTTAGCGCAGACGCTAATATAGGGCAGGTCAGGGAGATCGTGGGACATAGCACACATCCATAAAAACTGGAAACGGCTGTAATTAACACGTCCGTTAATGACTTATAATTAGTTTTTCCAACCAGCAAAATAAAGCTTGGCTCGACGAGATTCCCGCAGCCCGGGGTGCGCGTTGCGTTGTGACGAGGCGAGGCGGGCGACGGAGGAGGAGTGCGCGAGGGCTTCTCTCCTTGTTACACTTTAGTGAGTGGTGCAACACTCTACTATATAAGGTTGTCCAACTCCCTTTCACTAGTAATGTGGGACTAAACTTTAGCACCACTAGCACAGTCATATGCTGCCATATACAAGTGGGCCAAAAAGAATTTCAGAATTTGTCTAATGAGCCAACATCACAAAACTCACCAAATTTCAACATGAATGAGATGAGCTGGAATGGTATTTCACTTACGGCATGTGGTAGCACCCGGGGATAATAGAATTAGCTATAGTTAGACGTGAACTATATAAGTGTAATAAACATTTTCTTATCGAATCAGGTTACACCCTAGGACTTATAAACATTGGTTGACGTTGATATTTCAGATTTCTCATGAACTTGTTGAGTACACTTTCTGGGATTGAACGGACTTCCTCTAAGGTGAAAATCTATGATTCAATTTTCATGTTCAGATCGGGACGATGACAATTAAGCATTGTTCCCTTACTGAAGGCGTGCTACCGGAGGGCCTTTTTTGAAGTCTGGGTGTTCTTCGTCGTGGTTATTTCTTGCTCTCCTGAGTCCTTGTTGCCTTTGGCGGGGGGCATATGTTCCTTTTATTTTTATTCTTTATTTATTGGTTGTGTGTACCTTGAATGTTTTGAATAGCCCTTATCATTCTATTATTGCAGAGGCCCAATACAATTGATATCTTTAATATATTCACTTTGTGAAGATTATTTTTTCCATTGTATGGACCTAAGACAACTTATGTTCTAGTTGTACGTCGGACCAAAAGAAGGCTATGCACCTTTATTTTCCAAAAGACTGAATTTTTAATTTCGAGATGAAAATGAGAATCTAGCATATTTGGAACAGTCAAATATCATGATTTGAGACCGTTCTTTTGACTGGACAAAAAAAAATTCAAGGGTCAATTTTACACTTGTTTTTGGCCTTATAGTGGGGGTACTAAACTAAGCTTCATATCATACTAGAGATCTCCTGGCAGCAGCAAGAGTAGGAGGGAGGTGTACGAGCATGAATGATGGTACCACTTGGAAAGCAGTAGTGAGCGAAGCATCAAAGCCTCATTTGCAACGTCGAAGAGGCTGAAGAGGGGCCTTGTGTTTCCGGATGCATCACATTCCCAATCTTCTGCACACACATGCATTCTAACTCCTTTTACTTGTCATGGCATCCACATTTCTCTCCCTTCCTCCCTTGTGCGGGGCTTCTAGCTAGGTTGATAAGGAGAGGTTGCTAAAATATGTATGAAGAAGCTACATGCAGGAAGAATTGGAATGGATGCATTGCATGTGGTTATATGCTTAGACACGCATGTGGATACGTACAAAATTGCCCCTTTAAATCTGAGTTAATTGCATATCTTCTAGTACAAAATAATCTCATATGCATGTGACAACTCAACAAATGGTCTCCACCTCTGACAACATTAAAGGGGAGATATCTCCTTAATGAGATGAAGAGAAACAAGGTTAGGTTGAGGAGTTCAACTGGAATGGTGTTCACTTGCAGCATGTGAGAGCACCGGTGATCATAGAAGTAACTATAATGAGATGAACGTTTTCTTTTGACTTCGAACCAGGTTACAGATCTTGATGGTTTAGAAATACTCCACATGTCCTTGCTGTAGTAGTTACAACTTGTGAATGTACATATACCTCAACTAGATTCGGTTTGTTTCTCGGTTAGGTCCACGTACCTGGGGCTTTAAGCATATTTGGATGATGAAGGTATAGGTAAAAATTAGGATTTTTGTGTGGTTTCTTAATTTACTGAAAAGTGATTTTAACCAAATATATATTTGCGAAAAGGAATTAACAGGGTAACAAGAATTATTTTTGTGATAAAGAAGAAGCGATACTACATTTGCTTATATGTATGTTGCCAATTTGCGAAAATAATATGGTGTATAATTCACATGACTTTTAATTTATCACCTCCAACGAATACCACAAACTTGTTTGCTAATTCGTTGAACCATACTGCTAAGAAAGATAAATTTCACATTCGAGTGGGTATTTGTGTTTTTCTTTGTGTATTTGGAACGTACACAATGATCTTGTTTTTAGAGCTCCCTCTTTTTTTGCAGATTATCCCTTTTTTTGACACAAATACAGTGGGGAATGCCCCCACTATGTCATTTTTTACATATATTAAAAAAAGTATGTACAAGCAAGAGAGCATGTGCATGCTCCCTGATCTGGCTCAATCTCCCAATTACAAAGTATCTAACCAATCAGTCATGCCCTGACTAAGACTGGACTTAACCCTATGTCTAATCTCAAATACAGATAATTTGTAGATGGCATAACATTGCTCACTACTCTTATGTGCATGCTCAAATATGATCTGGTTTCTATGTGACCAAATGCTCCAACATCCTGCAATCATAGATATTTTGTAATATTGGTTTGTGGATCTATCTTTGGCATCAATAATTCTATCAATAATTCCAAGGTCCATATTCCATTCCTCTCCTAAGCTCCACCAGAAGTTCCTGCTAAACTCACATTCAAAGAACAGATGATCCACAGTCTCCCTGCTGCTTTCCTCACATAGTACACATGTGTATTCCTCCAGATGGAAGTTTTTTCTTTGAAGTAGGTCTCTGGTGTTTAGTCTGTCCTGCAATAAAATCCAGATGAAGAACTTGTGCTTTGGTAGGCATGGTGTTTTCCATAGCCATTTAAAAGGGATGGGTGCCTCAGGTGCTCTGATAATGTGTTCATAAACTTTGTTGGTAGAGAAATTACTGCCTCCCCAAGGAAAGCACCACATGTCAGGTGTGTCAGTTTTCCTGAAGCTACTGATCATGTCCTTAAGCTCCTCAAGTTGTTCATTGGCTGTCATGGACAGGGGCAGTTGGAATAGATTATATCCATCTTCAGCAATGGTGCTGGATGCAGAGTTGAGACATATTCTTCCATTTTTAGCAAATGAGAAAAGTTCAAGGAATTTAAATATGAGTGGGGTTGATCCTTTCCATTTGTCATACCAGAGCAGAGTACTGGTCCCATTTCCAGCAATAGTTGTGGTCATCTCCTTGAATTCTGGCAAGAAGGAGAGACAGTTTCTCCACCAAAAAGAGCCTTTGTTGGCTTGAGTATCAGGAAGTGCACCATTGCAGCAATATTTTTTCCAGAGAAGATTGACCCATGGTATATCCTTGCCATTGTAGAGTTTGAATAAGTTCTTCATCATCATAGCTTTATTGTGCTCCCTGAGGTTAAAAATGCCAAGACCCCAGCTTACTTAGTTAAGCATACTTTATCCCATTGGACCTAACATTTCTCTCTTCTCAATCTCCTTACCCTGCCATAAGAAGGTTCTGGCAGTTTTGTCTATATGATCAGTGTGAGTGTAATGCATTTTCATTGCACACATAATGTGATTTGGCATGGCTGATAAGACAGATTTGATCACAATAACTCTGGAGCAGTGAGACAGTAGGTTGGATATACCAGCTAGTCTTTTGTCCACTTTGCTAATCATGGGAGACAGGTCTTCAACACTTGGTTTTGTAGTTCCCATGGGTAGTCCCAAATATGTAAATGGTAAAGTTTTCAATTTTGCATCCTAAAAGCTCAGCCAGGCTGTCCATCTTTTCAGGTGGAGTGTTGATTGGGATCATGGATGACTTGTGATAATTGATCCTTAATCTTGTATCTTCAGTGAACTTTTTGAGTAATTCTTTTAATTTGCACAATTGTTCAGCATCAGTAGGCAGAATTAAAAGTGTATCATCAGCATATTGGAGGATTGGGTAGTTTTGCCCATAAGAATTATCAATGGGGAGTGAAAGCTCACCAATTTGCCAGGCATGATTCACAATGATCTGAAGCAGTTCAGCTGTGGCCACAAATAGAAGAGGTGAAAGGGTATCACCTTGTATGACTCCTCTCTTGCAAGTAATGGTCTTCCCTGGTACACCATTCAGAATAACAGATGTTGTAGCACTGTGCAAAATCTTCCTTATCCAGGCAATAAACTTGTCACTGAATCCAAATTTCTTGAGCATGGTGAGGATGGATTTGTATTCCACCATGTCAAATGCCTTTTCAAAATCAAGTTTCAAGATGATGATTTCTTTTTTTGACTTGTGGCATATATGCAGATATTCAAATGCCCAAGCAAGGCAGTCTTGGATAGTTCTAGATTTGATGAACCCATATTGGTTCTTGCTCACAATGGGGATGATAACTTTCTAGACTATGTTGGCAATCAGTTTAGTGATGATTTTGAGTGCCATACTGACAAGTGAGATGGGTCTGAAGTCAGAGGGTTTGCAGGGATGTTGTGTCTTGGGTATGAGAGTGATGTATGCAGTGTTGATGCTAAGCAGGTCCAGTGAGCCATTGTAGAATTGATCACATAGATTGTAAAATTGGTGTTTCATAATGTGCCAGTATTTTTTCATAAACATACCATTAAATCCATCTGGCCCAGGGGATTTATCAGGTGGCATATTCTTTATGATATCATCAATTTCCTCATGGGTAAAAGCAGCATCCACTTCAGATAGGTCCTGTGGAGTGATCATATCATCCAGATCAAATTGAATGTTAGTGTCAATGGATACACCAAGTCTCTCTCTGAAAGAGTTCCAAAGTAGAGCAGCTTTATGGTCATGCTCTATCAAAGTGGCATCATGTTCATTGGTAAGGGTGGAAATAAAATTATGCCTGTAGTTTCTGGTAATTATAGAATGAAAGAACTTGGTATTTTCATTACCCAGTTTGGCCCATCTGATATTGGCCCTATTTCTCCAGTAAATTCTTTTGGCTTCCAGCATCTTGTATTGATGGTTTTTGACAATATTCCTGAAGTTTTTTTCCTGGACAGTAAGCAGTCTCTGTTCCTCCAGTCCATCCAGCAAAGAGAGAACAAAATTGCAGTTGCTAATGATTTTTGCAAGGTTGGATAGGTTTTTGCTCCATTTTTTGATGCCCGTGCGAGGCTTTTGAATCGACAGAATGTCTTGTGCAAGATTTTTATATGGGCCTCGGTTGATCCAACAGCTATTCACAATTTCAGTAAGACCATCAAATTCTATCCAAGTGTTCTTCAAATCTAAAATGTTGGATCTTGGGATGTCGGCCAACATTGATGAGAGTGGGTATATGGTCAGATCCAAGCCTGGCCATGGGAGTAACAATGGTATTGGGATATTCAGTGGTCCATTTGTGTGATGTAAAAATCCAGTTAAGTTTCTCAAGAAGTGGTTCTGCTTGCATGTTAGACCAAGTAAATGCTCTCCCCTTTAGTGGGATTTCCTCAAGATCATGTTCCTGGATGATGGCATTAAAGCTATGTATGTTGGCAATGTTACCCCCAGGTCTGTTTCTATCTTCAGTGCTTCTTATCATATTGAAATCTCCCATAACCATCCATATCTCAAATGGAGATGAGTCTAGTTGCATAAACCAATCATTGAATTGGTGTCTTCCTTCATTAGTGCATGGTGCATATATATTAGTGAGATACTAGGTTTGTGCAGTCAGATAGATCTCAAATTTAATTGTCATCTGGAAGTGTGATTGGCTGATAATTTGTCCATTAAATTGTGCACCATTCCATATAACAATATGACCACCAGAGTTACCCAGAGATGGTTGGTATGCAAACTGGTTTAATCTTCTGGGGCAGAATTTCCTGATGTAGCTACTATCAAAGTGTTCCCTCTTTGTTTCTTGCAGATAGATGATGTTACAATTACTTTGGTTTATTTTATCTGCAAGATCATCACATCTATCCTATGAGTTGATGCCTCTAACGTTCCAATCCATAATATAGATTGATCTATTCATGTTTACTGGAGTGATGGATTTTGTCAGGGTGCCAGGTACTGACAACCAAATTGAAATAGAGTCTAGGAGTCGTAAGCCATGGGATTATGTACCAGATGACAGTGGGTTTATATGTGGAGCTGGGGGAAGTGCATAACAGGAAGTCTGGTTGAAGACAGATAATAGTGTTCAAATAAATCCAACACAAGATTATTACAACCCATAATAGATATAAGTCCGCCATGTCAAATATAGAGAACATCCAGATAACAGATAAGTCTGATACAGTAAAGCTTGGGATAGTTTAACTGAATAAAATAGCTAAGATAGATAATAGTGCAGCATCTTCCCCTACACTTGGGCCATATAGAGGTGTGATTACACATCATTCTTTGACATGTCCTTGTTTAGATTGTCCTCTGACACCTCACTAGGAGGTATCTGACAGAATCCAGTCCCAATGTCTTGAATGGTGTTCACAGGTAGCACAGGAGGTGGGGTCTTGTCATTCTCTACCACAATGGCTTCAAAGTGACCAGATAAGTTCTATGCAGCCATCTTGGAGCTCTCAGCATGGTCATCAGCAGCCTTCTGGTTTTTTAAGCCAGCATTCAGGTTGGCAATCATGTGGCTTCTCCTCACATACTTGACAGTGTTGGGTTCGGGCTTCTTGCGCTTGGAGCTGGGGAAATTGTTAGGCCTGGGGATCACAGCAATCTCACTGTCTGAGCTTTCAGATTGTGCAGGAAGGGGGATGAAGTTTTTGCTTGATGAAATGCTCAGAGGTGTGACAGACTGATAATTAGGGTTGACAGTAGATATCTCAAGTGAATACTTGACAGCATTGTTCATGTCATCAGCTTCAGTTATCTTCACAGTTGCTCCAGTGATGCTACTGCCAGCAAGACTGGGGATTTGCACATGATCATCACACATGAGGCTTGTGAGTAACAAAGCAAGGTTGTTGACAGGATCAGGTTCAGAGATGTTGGGTTGTACTGGCACCTCAGGTTGCATAGGTGGGGTTTGAGGATCAATAATGGCAGCAGCAGGGGCCTCATGTGCGGCAAGAAAAGATGTGCAAAGATTATCCATAGCAACATCCATGTCTGCAACATTGATCTGTGCATGTGCAACATTTCCACCAAAGTCTTGATTAAATTGATTATCATGCCAGAACCCATGGTGCACCATAGGTGGAGGATGTGGGTTTCCACCATTTGGTGACAGGGGATCTTCATCACCTGCATTGCCACCCAACATAGATGTAGATAGAATCACCATCGGACATGTCCAAGTGTCACCAGTTCCATCTTCGGCTACATTTCTTCCAACCACAATGCTGAGAGGTAGGGTGTCTACATTGTGTGCACGAAATTTAACCAGGATCCTAGCTCTGTTGGACAGATCCTTGTTCCACACTAGGAAACGACCATATGGAGTAAATGTGTGCATAACAGTATCAGGATCCCAAAGCTGTTGGGGGTAGTTTAGAAGCATCCACCAGACATCATGTGTAAAAATTGTAGAGCGTCGATTGATGCCACTATCCTCATTCACAATCCTAAGAACACTGTCCCCAATGTGGTACGGGCTACCTCCAACTGCAGCATCCCTATCAGTAACGGTCGCAAAGCGGAAGAGAGCAGATCCCATTGCGCATCTAGAAGTGCTCCTAACTTGCAGACCAAGTCCATGAAGAAACTCACCAATGATAGCCATTGTGCCGATAAAGTCTGTAGCAACTGGTTCAGGTTGCAATCGCCCACTCATCTGCGTACAGAGGGGCGTCACCGCCAAGGAACACATAGCCACGTTGAGTTTGAAGTGGTCCAGCAGGAGGGGCATGCATGCCAGCAGGCACATGGGGCAAGGGATCGACTGGGTAGTTCGCCATTGTGGTGATCCGGGTGCTCTAGGGGGTGGGGGGTGGAGGTGGTAGGGTTTCTTCTGGTGGAGACAGGGGAAACAGGGGAGGGGTAGATGGCGATGACGAAGAGGAAGGCGTTATCTGGGTGGTAGGTTGGGTTGGGATTGTTTTGCGCCGATAAATCAGAGTTTTTTTCAATGAGAGACAATATCGGGCAATGTGACCGTAATTATAGCATTTTCTGCAACGAATTGGGTTTGTGCAGGCCAGAGTCAGGTGCGCATTGTCCGACAGGCATCTAGCGCATTTAAACTGATGTGATGTTGTCCCATCGGCGCCGCCAGAAGTCGAAACGGCAGACGAGATATTAGGCATATGAGAATTTGAATAATGATGATTCTTTTGACCGTTTCTCGCTGACCACGGAGAAACAGGATCGGGCCGATATTGTTGATCATCAGGATTAGAGCTAGGTGATGCATGATCAGTAGATTTGGTGATAAATCTCTTTTGTCCAATATGGATCGAGTTTGCACCATTAAGTACATGATGATTTCTAGAAGAAAAAGATCGGGAGGAAAATGTACCTTGAACAGTCGATTTATTGATTCTTCATGGCTTAACTATGGTCTAGGCATTATCTTGTTCAGCATACCATAGTTGTTCTTCTCGCTGCCAGTTGGGTCCTCCATTGCTCCATAGATCGAAGTAGCATACGAAATTATCAGACTTATATGATCTCATTTTGACTATAAGGAGTCCAACAGCTTTCGAGCAAACATCAAAAATGAATGTACGATCCCATAGGGGCGAGACTCTGATCTTGTCTTCATCAGCTCCCAAGCATGCCCCGATGGCATGGCACACATTGATCGTGTTGATTTCAAATTTAGCACGTCCGAAAGAAATCACTAGCGAAAAACCAGATGTGGGTGAGATCGGGTGAACCGGGGTTGAGAACATGTTACTAACCTTATTCGCAAAGGCCTGCCCATGTGATCGATCCAAATGGTGGAACATGGATGGTAGATCCATGATCAGAGATATAGAGGTTTGGGGATGTGGGGAGTAGGATGATTGGGGTGGAAGAGAGATTTTTTGGCCGGAGATAGTGAGATCGCCGGCGTGGGAGTCACGGGGGAGGGGCGGTGGTGGGGGAGGCCATGATAGCTTGCAAAGTTGAAATCCAGATTATCCCTTTGGCCATGTATCTTTGGCCAATCATTAGATGCGTACGTATTCCTTTCTCCAGCTAGGAGAGCGCAGACAGACCGTGGTTTATGGGCGTAGCCTTTTAGAAATAGTTGCACAACCAATATGTCTAGCGGCTTGATCGTAACTACATATATGAAAGGGAAGCACTTCAGCAACCCGTCAGTGAGCCAAACCAACGAATCTACTGTAGACATCAACAATACTGTGCATCAACAGTAAACGTAAACGTTCTGCTCAAAACAAAATCAACCGGGCCTACGAATGGGGATGTCTTTCGCCGCTTTGACCGAACACTCCAGAATCCCTAAGGAGCTCTAAGCTCCCTGGAATTGAGTACTTGTGGTTAATCCAAGGTGTGGGACCCATAGTCAGCGACCCACCAACAATCGACATTTGACGTGGAAAAAAACCTGCACGAGATTGTTCATCGGTGGTTACGGTCGCCTCCACCTCCCATCTTCCCATTTGGTTAACCATCAGCACCGCTGCCGACCTCCTCCACCTCACCCGTCATCACCCCTCCTCTCGCCAGACCGGTGCCCCCATGCTAAAGCGAGTCGGCTCCTCGGCCTCTCCCAATCCCCCATCCCCCTCTCCCACCGCACGCACACACGTACCGCCTGGCCTCGTGGTCGTCGACGAGCTCGGCTCCTTTGCCATGGAGGTCACTGGTGACACGCCATGTCCCCTTTGAATCTCCAGGTCATCCACCAATCATCTGTTGCCGGCGTCCGCTCTGACGACAGGTCGCACCGGCCGGAGGTATGGCGTCCTCTACCTTCTGTCCTTTCCAATCTTTGTTACTTTTTGAATGGATTATGCATGAACATGGTGTTAATTGTTGGATAGATGGGTCTGGATAATTTTTTTGGATGGATTATGCATGATTTGGTTTATCCAGATTTTGAGTCCATACGTGTGCCAATGCAACGTGACTATTAATTTGTTCTAATTTGATTGGAAGTATACATGTCCAGTAGTTTCACCAAACATAGAAGTTGTGCAGTGCATTAGATATCTTTCATTAGATAACTTGAATCCAGTGCATTGTAATGATAGCTCATTTATAAGTAGCAATCCATGACTCTGGAAGTGCTAAAGGAGTAATCTGCTACTCTTTGGCCAATTGAAGCCCAGAAGGTGTTCGCACGATATATATTCCAAAAAGTTAAATCTCCCATTTTTCCTTTTCTTCTTAATTGTTGAGCGCCATTGCAATAATATAAAATTCCCCAACAAATATTTGATTGTTTGAGCTACATATCAGGGCCTCCACGCAGTTCACTGAATGTTTTTAATAGATATGAGGAATTGAAAATTTTCAGTAGTTGCTAGACCTGGATTTGTTGCTTCTTCACCTTGTAGGTGTACCATGTTTGCTGCTGGGTCTAGACCGATCTGCGGTATCATATTTAGAACATAACTGCCCGATCAATGTACTCCAGTGGACTGGCCTCCGGTACCAACACTAGAAGATAGGCAACCATGGTTTCAACCTCAGGGTTCAGGTTTGTTTGTGGCCTTTAAACATTCTTCAAAGGGAAAATATTGTAGTCTTAATGTGGTGGTTGTACTAAGCCATCAGCAACATTTTTGCCACTCGAATTATTTTTGAACTCTGTAGTCCACTCACTCCAGTGTATGGAATAATCAGACTTGGATGCCAAGTTAGGCATAGCAGATCCTTGTATGAAACACTCTTACATGGTAAACTGCCAAAGCACACATATAGAATATTGTGTTACGTTTATTTTTGTCTATCTAGAGTTCATTTATTGCATGTACTCAACTGTAATTGGAATTCAACTGAGCAAGTATCTCTTTACAAAAAAAACTGAGCAAGTATCTGCCCGGCTTTTAGTACCCATGTGTTGTGGACTGTTTTCCAGGTATATTGTTCAAAACAGTTTGTTGATGTAGGCAGGCACGCTACCATGTATGTGTTCACATGATCTATGTCAGAAAAGCTAAGAAACATATTGTATTTCTGCAGGTTGAGTCTAAGTTCGTACCTCTTTACAGTACTTATGGCATTGGATTGACTACATGGAGTCCTCTAGCTTCAGGAGTTCTCACTGGAAAATATAGCAAAGGAAATATACCTTCTGAAAGTCGGTTTGCCCTAGATAATTACAAGGTAACTATGGTAACTTATGTAGTCTGGCGCCTAACAAATATATCCGTGCTAAACCAGTTTCCCTCTCTGATGCTTATTATTCCCAATATCATCCTTAGAGGAGTGCTTTGTTTTCTCTTTTCCGAACCTGGTTGACAGGTCTCTGGTTGACGACACACTTAGAAAAGTGAATGGGCTCAAACCCATTGCTTCTGAGCTTGGTGTTTCGTTAGCCCAGCTCAGTATCTCTTGGTGTCCGTCAAACCCCAACATGTTGTCTGTGATTACTGGAGCCACTAAAGAAAGCCAGGTATGTCACGGCCACCTCTGATCTGCAGAAGATAAAATTTATTTGCATGTTAGTTGTTACACCTTGCTTGTGAGGCAGAAGAACATACAAAACACCGAAGAGATGTGAGATAGCATTGGATTTTTCATGCCAAGAACCAAAGGAATTTTACTAAAGGTGCTTTAGTTCAATACTGTTGTTTCATCTGTCAAATGATTTACTGAAGTCGATTATGTATATATTTTGTAGAATTGGTACTTTATTTTCAGTCTCTAATTTTTAGCTTGTGATAAGGTATTCTTAACATAGTAATACTTAACATATGTACATAAGGAAGCCTGATTTTGTGCATGAATATTTAGCACCAAGTAAATACCATATCTGCATAATATGAAAAACATATTGATAATTACATATCTGAAGTTTTAGTCCTTATGTATTATTATTGCGGCTGGGGTGTAGATATTAGCTAACGTGAATCTGAACTTTTATCTCAGAATACATATGCAGCTAGCATCTTCACTTTCCTTAGCAGTTTTATGTTAGGGAAGTAAAGAAACACTGCTATAGAGAAAGAATTTTATTTTGGCTTATGGTAAATGGACACAAAGAAACAGTTGTTCAAAAGCAAAGCAATGTGTGAGATTTTATACTCTTGTTGTTGAACTGGAGTCCATCTTTAGACTTGATAAGGGGTGTGCATTGGAAAAGCATTCTTGATCTCTTCCTGACTTAAATAGTTCAAGTTGTTATCTTTAAGATGTTATGAATTCAATTTTTCTTCCATAGTATTAGCGTGGTACTGAAGATAGATGCACCCATGCTTTTCAAAATCCCAGTGGATGATGTTCCTTTAGGAATAAATGTTCGATACCTATGTCAGCTAGCTTATGGGTAGTGTACATGTAGTACTACTAATTTTGTTTCAATGATCATTGATAACTAAGCTCCTATAGGATCTATGTGTTGAATTGACCGATGCACATAATACTACATAAAACAAGGCGGACAATGATGTAGTTGGATCAGCCTCATTTCTCCATTTACATTTTAGCCATGTCAATTCATGCCTGAACCTGCTTGCTATTGGCCATTAGTAGTACATTGCCACATTATCTTATATGATGTGAGTCATGCAATGGAAAAAATATTGATTGTGCTGACCTTGCATCACGTAGTGATTTAATATGTTTCGGTATTTTTATTACTCCCTCCGATCCATATTAAGTGTTGTTGAATTGGATGTATCTAGCACTAAAACATGCCAAGATACATCCGATTCAGCAAAAATTAATATAGATCAGAGGGAGTATTTTTATTGTTGTCCATCTTGCATTAGGCGCATTGTGAATCATATTTCTGGTTAAAGTAACCTTTTGTGACTGGTTGTGCTTCGGACGCAAATCCTGAATTGATTCCTGCCTAATGTTTGTAAGTAGTGAAGATAATTAATGAGGTTATACATATGGTTATTCAATATATATAATGCCCAATGGGTTGGCATTGTCAGCTATCGGATTTTTCATATATATTTGTAGCTCATCAGGTCATCTTACATCCGAGTAATTCTGATCTGTGTTTATTGGCATAGTTGTTACTTGATAAGCTCTAGCATTATTGATGAATGGTCAAACTCTTTTCATCTATCTAAAGGATTGTGGGTATTGGACATGAAAAATAAAGAACTGCTCTTCATATACCATTTTTGAACAGTCAAAGTTTAGCACTATGACTTGAGATAGGAACAGACATATATGGATTGGGGGTTATTGTAGGTAGAGTGTTTTTTCCTTTTTAGGAAGAGATGCTTACTTGATGTCTCTAGCATCTTCTAAGTAAGAGCTCTAAGCTCCCTGAAATTGAAGAGATGTGGTCGCTTGCCCGTTTTCCCTTGTTATGGTCTGGTTTGTCGGTGCCATGTTGCGTGTTGCGCTTGGCTGGCCCACGGAACAGGACGTGGACATAGCCTTCGGCGGTGCAAAACATGGAGGAGACCTATCGTATTTCTCTCCTCCCGTCCCCTATACCACCACGCCGACATGAGTCTCCTCTCCCCCAAGATCGTGCTCCGCCTCCATGACCATGCTCTCGAGGCTCAGCTATATCGCCGGCAATGACGGCATGCTCTAGCCCGCTCTCTGGATTAGGGGATGCGCTGATTTGTTGTGCCCTGCAGGGGCATCGGGGGCGTCAATGTGGTGCCCTATGTCGTCGTCATCTTCTGCCTGGAAGCCACTACAAGGAGAGGAAGAGGAGGGCTGGACTAGCTCCACCTGAGGCCGGGCTCGTGGACCGGTGGACGTATCGCAGGATGCTTGGAGCGTGCGGTGACGCATTCCTGCTGCTGCCAAGACAAGACGTTGTCCAATGTGTGTCATGGCGAGGAGTGCGTTCCTACTGCTTCCAAGACATAGGGCTATGATGGCGAGTAGTTTTCTGTCATGGGTGGACGAGGGGCAAGAACGGCGACGTGCAGGGTGGATGGGGCTGCTTGGGCCTCTATTTTTTTTTCTTTTTTGTTTTCTCCTTTCTTCAGGTTGGTCATTCTGTTCTTGCTGGTACAGTATTTCTTGTGCTGGTGATCCTCATTTGCATATTTTGAGATGCATAAGAATGCCTTCTAACTTCTAACAATCTGCACTGTTTTAGCCTCGGGATGGCAGGCATAGATGAAGAATCACTACTTCTTAATAATGCAAAGAACGTACTGATGCACACAAGTGGTATGATCATGTATATTCCCAAGGTCGAGATTTGATCTTGTGATCCAATTTTGGGTAAATGCCGCGCGGACAAATATAACTAGGAATCCTTTCTTGTGTGAACTGTAACTGCTACTTAATTTGTTGCTTAGGCCTTGACAATATGTGTTTGTTGTTTGCTTCATGTAACTGTTACGTACCGAGACTGTGTGATATATATACAATCAGTTTTTGATACTAGGGATAATGTTACTCTGTTAAGGGGTCATGCATATGGGTGGATGTTGCATGTATATACTGTAGATGATGCCAACTTCAGTTTGCACCACTATATGTGCTCTACAAGATTGAGCTGCCGTTTGTCTTGAGGTTGGGGTCTCCAGAATATGATGAGATATAATAAAAAGGAAGATTAAATTAAAAGAAAACTAGTGTCTGAATTCTGTATCTCTAGAATTATATTTTTGATCATTTTCTTGTTAAATTAGAACTATGATGAACAACTCTTATTTTTTATCACCGGCTCCTTATTACCGTGCTTTAGTTAGTGCTATGGAAAAATGGTTATGAAATTAGATCATGATCCATGTGCTACTATCTTTGGTAACTCTATGATGATTAATGCTTTAGAGATTAAAGGAAGTTTCATGGTATTTTTGTGTGCAGGAAATTGATTGAGTCTATAATCACATATATAAGTAGGGTGTGGCCATTGTTTTCAGTATCAGAAGACCCCATGCTCTGGGGCTCTTATGGTTGTCTAACCATTAAATCACTAGGGTTGCTCCAGAATAGATTATTAGGAAAATAATGTAGTAACTATGAAAATTCTCTGGACAGAGTATGTAAGTAAAACATGAAAGGCACGGACATTTTGTCCAGAAGAGCAGAAAGCTCTGCATTTTGGTCATTTTGTACGGGAAGGTTTATTTTGAGTTAATTTTTCATGCCAGTGGAGAAGATTTATTTGTTTTCCGAATTTTGCAGGGTTGATAAGTTGAGAAGATCCATGTATAGTGAGGTGTTTCACTTCATTATGCCTCTACTTTGCTAATATGTGGCTGCAGAGTATCATGTGAACTGATTTGGTTTAAGATGTTGGAGCTGAATTTTGGCATACTATATTATACACGGTCCATAAAGGCGTTTTTTCATCTTCCATTTTTTGTGACTTTGTACACCAATGAGCATGTACTAGAGATTGGATATCACACGGTCATTCTTATTATTATTGTATGTGTATTACTCTCTGCATCAGATAAATAAATGTATTTTTTTCTATTTATGCATCATTGTTCTTGGACAAGAAATCGAGTGCCTTTTTCAATATAGTCTGTCATACACAACTTACGAGTGAAAAATGTTACTCCTTACTAGATATTTATGTGCTTTCTAGGACATCGGAGTAGTCTATAGATGGTTCGCCTAGGTTTTGGATGAGCCTCATCCGCATCAACGAGATCCTCACCGAGTTGATAGTGTCAATGGTTGTAGTGGAGCGATCCTTTTCCTATTGTTGATCCATTCTTTTTGTTCTTTGTCTTATTAGTGGAGAACCCATAAGAGACACAAGCCAAAAAAGAAAAGAAAACGCCAGTAGCAAAAAATGTGCCCCGCAAAACGCGCAGGATCCATCTAGTCTCTTTCCTAATCCCCCAAATCTCTCCCGTTTCATCTCCTTCCCTCACATCTCATATGGTCTCCTCTCTCTGGCCAATCGGAAGCAAAAAAGAAAGGGGCAGCCTCCATGGTAGTTCGGTAGTGGGCAAGATGGACGAGCTCCAGGGTGGCGCTCGAGCGTCTCTCCTGTTCCTACTCCGCTGGAAGGCGAGCACGCTACAGCAAGGTGTAGCGATGCAGAGGTGGAACAATTGGGACAAGTGGGATACCACTTTTAGACTACTAGACTAACTCTAATTTAGGTGGGATAAGTGGGATAAACGGGATATGTCAAATCTAGCTTATCCCACTTGGCCCACTTAGTTTTGAGTTAGTCTAGTAGTCTAAAAGTGGCATCCCACTTGTCCCAATTGTCCCACTTTTGCATCCCTAGCGAGGTGGTCCCGTGCGCCTCGTGCCTTGTGCTTCTGCATTTCATAATTGATTAATTTGTGCGCCCCAATAGACCAGAGAAGAAGCTTCGGTGTTGTGCATCAAAGGCTGTTCACCGCTCACTTCTGCAGGTAATTCATGTAATATTTGATATCCTTACATTACCTACATATTTAGTGAGAAAACTTGTGGAAATACTCTTCACTAATCATACTATTGTGCAGAACTGTTTGCTTAATTACATTGAGTCGTTTGCTCGGCCTTTATTTAAGTTATTGATTCAGTCATATTGCTTACTGGATGGTGGATATATAGTTTTACATCTTTACTAGAGACCAACACCTTTATGAATTAGGACTGCTAGCTTTTTATTGACCAACAGGTATCTCCTAACCATTCAGTTATCTAACCTATCGATCTGGCTTGCTCTATTGCTTATTAATGTACAATCTACTCTTCTTTAAGTTGTGGCCTATCAACGCTAATTTTCAGTACGCTCATCTGCAAAAGCTCCATGTCATTTATGCTTATTTACTGTCTGCCAATATTCAGTTCTCTTTTTAATATTCCATACTTTCTAGGCACTAAATTACCTATTTTATCTCAGTACTCATTCATACACAATCTGTTTCTCTTCGAGCCATGCTAACATCTAATCCAAATCGTTTATCTAAGTGTACTTCATATCAGTGTCCACTCTGCCTTTTATAAAAACCATGTCCCGTCGATGATAGTCTCTACATTACTGTTTTGCTGCTTACGAACAGGGATGCCGGTTAATTACACAAAATATAAACTTGGAATTGAATAATTCTCTGTTCTCCGGTTATTGAAGTATTTAACTACACTTATAATTGATCTGGGATCATTTGCATATTATATAGACTTTCCATTGCTTGATTCTTTGTTGTAGATGCCGCTCTTCTTTAAACTATGTTTCAGCAATGCTAGGCATCCATGTGCTCACTTGCAGTTCATTAATGCTAGGTTCCTTTCACTTGCAGATATTTCCTTCGTTTTCCTAAGCTATATTTCATCAATATTAGCTTGCATTTAATGTACAGTGCTTACTAAAATACTCTGTAATTATTTACATGAAATGCATGCTTATACCTAACTGGAAGGCTACATATTAGATAACCGCCTAGAACAGCACATAGAGAGACTGAAAGAGAGTTTGATATACACAATTGAATCCTGCATAGTCACTGCTAGTCGAACAAATACAAGACCGTGGACTGTCCCCACAGAATAAAGATCGTCCAGCAAACAAGGCTGATAGAAGTAATTTTAGAACCCGAGGACTTCCCTCTTTATGCACATCATTCAAAAAAAAAATATGTTCACGAATCATGTGTAGAAAACAACACTCTCTTATCAGGTTTCGACCCAAGGCGTCTTATGTATTTTCTACCACGTTATGGCCCTTTCATGTACACTAACATTTTTTTCTTGCTACTAATTTTAGATGTCATTGGAGTAGTGACTAAGTTAACCGACATTATTCCCTCTAGGACAAATCAAGACTTCAGGAGGCAAATCTTCATATAACATTGTTGTTTTCATTAAGCATTTTGTGGAAAAAGCACTTGCTCAAAGGAAACGTTTTCATGGGAATTTAATTATTAGCTAGCTGAGCTGAGAAGAGCTTGGTGAACTGTGGAGATGAGCACCAATGAAGAAATATGCAGGGTACCCTAGCTGAGCCTGGATCCTTGGTGACGTTTGGCAGTGACAAGCTAGAGCATGTCCAATCCTCTATGGGGCAAGTCAGCACGCAGCGTTGTGGATGCCTCATATATAGCGGCCTTAGAGCAATTCCGATAATACAGCTGGCTTGCTGACTATAAGGTTATCTATAGTCAGCTTATAGTCAAGTAGTATAATAGTTACTTTTAAAGTGTACTACTTTATAAGTGAATGACCCATTCACATACTCACAAGGTGCCTAGGAGCACGCGCAAGAGCTGACTATTGCATGAGAGCCCACCTCTCTTCTCTCACCACTTCTCTCTCATCCAACTAAGCAAAATAATACTAGTTAGCTCTTATAGCCAGCTGACTAAAACTTATTGTACTTGCTTTTAGGTGTCTGGTGGCCAAACTCAACAGCGGACCCGAGGTATTTCTATATATATTGTACTGATAGTTAACAAGCATACTATTTTTGTTACTATTTATATCTTACTATTACCAATTATACTCTGGCCTACAGATCACGATATCAGTACATTTTTTCCGTAGAACCGTTTCGCTACAATGGCCGCTAAATCGATAAATCCTTATCTCAGTCGTACGGTAACTTTCATGTGCCTATCAGATACCATGATTATGGAGATCACACCACAAACAACCCACTGAATAACATATTTTCATAGAAGCACAATCACGTTACATCGATGTGCCTCTATTTGTTGATCCCCTGCCCAAAAAACATTTTTGCTGGGTTAATTAGTTACAGATATTTCCAGCTCTATTGGACATCTCCAGCTCTATTGGACTTATATTTTTGCTAGGAAAGCCATGCATATTAGGGATTGACTATACAATTATAAAGTGCGCGATCAGGATCCATCGAACTGATCATAATCCCATCACGGGCTGAATTAATATCACTGTGTGAGGACTATGAAATATTTAATAGTACATTTGATTCCTCCTTATGTTGTTTTTTCACTTCTCCGTGTATGTATACCTTTATGCTTTGAAAATAACCTGGACGTACCAAATGCATGAACTACTATGTTATCTTATACTATACTAGATGTCTATTTTATCTCACTAGATTTGTGTTCTCATGTCATAGGAAGTACCTACCTTTTTTTTTCTTTTTTGCCAAACAATCAGGTTATACTTTATAGGCCATGATTAACAAAAGAATTGATTGCTCAAGGCGCGGCATGTTGCCGTGCCGAAGTTCCCTGGTATTATATCATGTCAATGCAACATACTCTATGTTATTAGCTTTTAGTAGACGGTTGAGCCATGTCTCAACTGACCCGTCAACCTTTTTTTAAAACAAAATTCAATAATAAAATAAATTGGCCATATTCATCAATCGGCCAGGGCTTCCCTGTCTCCAAGAAAATATTGCCTCACATGCATGGAGTATGTTAAGTGAATCTTCAAGAAGGCGGATGTAATCAATCTTCAAAAGTCTTTTTATTTTTGCAAAATGTATCTAGTAATAATCATCAACATCAGTACAAAGAGTTCCAAAAATAATAAAAATTACAAATATGTCATTCAACCACCTAGTGACGACTACAAACACTAGCATGAGCCGAAATCGGGTTGTCGTCCTGACTCCTCCACTAGTGGAGCTAGGCAAAGCTTGTCGTAGTAGAGTTTGTTATAATAGACATACAGGAAGTCGTCATGCTAAGTTTCCAAGGACCAGCGCACCCGAGCAGCAACCGTCACCGAAGATGACAATTGTAGATCATAAGAGACTTGCCTCAAGCCACGCCAACAAATACGAAAAACGGCTGAATCCCAAGAGATCCCTCGGACACATGACTCCACATGCCCTTCCCCAATGCTAGACGTGCCACCAGAGCGAGGATAGGGTGGGGAGGACGCTATCCTGACTTCAGGATATAATCACCGCCTCAATATCCCGGAAAAGACATTGAAAATTGTCTAAACAAAGAACATGAACCTTTCTGATGGCGAGAGGTCATGGTCCGCCACACCTCCAAGGCACCAAAGCCACCGGATGCAGAGCAGACCGACAATGTCACCGACAAGAGGGGCGAAACCCTAGGTTTTGAAAGCCTAGTTCATGACACTAATGGTACAATCCAGTGTAGCATTGTTTGAATCACATATATGCACTTCGAGTTGACGTTAACTCAAATACAACCGATAGCAGGAACCAAAAGAAAACCTTGAGAAGTGCATAGTCTGTGACATTAAGCAACCTTTCGAATAACCGTTTAGATCTGTGGTTGCGCCGTCCAATATGTTTGAGTAGCATATAGGATTTGCCTTCAGAAAAAGTGTTGATTTTTGTTTCTTATTTTTTAGGGTTTTTTGTTTCTTTAATTTTTTTTGAGAAGATCACCGGTTATAGGAATACAAAACTCGGGAGGGGGATCAAGAAGCCAAACCTGCTGGCCTGATATGACCTAAATGAAACTACGAGCCACAGTGTGAGCTTCGGAGTTTGAAGCCATGTTTTCATGTATAAACACCATGTGAGAGAAATCCCTCGCCCATGTTTTGATTTCATCCGTGAACATTCTGTAACTGCCTCCATAATACTACTTTAGATTGTATACAGCCCGCAAACAACCTGAGGCAACAACAATGTGTTGCGGCCTGGCCTCTCTGCATGCCATTGCTTCTAGGGTCGTCAGATCAGATATTACCGCCACTACTGACGCTCCTATGAAAAATCCATCCTCTCCCCTAGAGATGACACCAACAACTCCTCGCTTTTCAGTTTTTTTATCAAAAGGGACTCTATCCATGTTCCATTAACGAGAATGAAACCAACCAGTTCCAAGTGTCAACAAAAGCAAAACAACAGGGAAGGAGCCTAGCGCTCAGAAACTAACTAGAAAGTCACACCTCATCTTAAACCACAGCTGACATCTACAACTCCAGGGATCAAAAGACTTAACAAATATGGGAAAGACAAGACAGACTAGGCTAGTACACCACATGGATGTTGTCCTCCTCATCAGGATGAGTCTGGAGGTATTCCAGCGATGCCCTCCCTCCATAGCTCGGCGATGCAGTAGTTTTCCAAGTGGAGATCCACTCGAAGCCAGTGCAAATCACCTTGTTGGGAGCGCTTGAGGATTTTTTAGTCTGTTGATCATATTTTCCATGAAGAGGGCGATTTTCCCTCCCTCCAGTTCCTTGAACGGCCTCTGCCACAGCTTGAGGAAGGAGAGGACCAGGCGCCAAACATGTTTCATATTAATTCAAGATGTCTTATTAAGGACAATGCTATTCCTATTGTTCCAAATGCTCCAAAGAACAGCAGAAGAAACAACATTTAAATGTAGGTGTTGCTTATAGCAAGCCATTTTGAAGCAAGAGACTCAAAATATACTATTTGAACACCAAAGGTATCCGAAACATCTTTCCATAATAAACTAGAAACTACACATTCAAAAAATAAATGATGAACTGATTCTATTTCCTTACAGAGATTACATTCCAGGGGTTTTGGAATCCCTCTGGCTCTAAGATTGTCCCTAGTCAGAATTTTATTTTGAGAAAGCAACCAAAGAAAAATCTGGACTTTGGGGGGAATAAGTAATTTCCACACAGCAGGGAGATAAACCTGAGTGATGCCTCTAAAGTTGACCAAAGAATACATAGAACTAGAGGAGTAACTACCTTTAGTTACATACTGCCAAATTAATTGGTCATCTTCATCAGAGAACCTAATAGATTGAACAATTCCTAATAGCTCATGCCATTTCAACATCAAGTTCTCATTGAAGGTTCTTCTAAAATCTCATTTAAGTTGTCTTCCATACCACAATTCAGCTATTGTTTTAGTCTGTTGATTAGAAATCAAATAAATTTCCAAAAATTGAGTAGCTAAAGTAGAATTACCAAACCAAATATCTTCCCAGAATCTAATTGACTTTCCATTACCTACATGTCATTTATACCCTATCTCAACTGCCCTAGATGCCCACATGATCCCTTTCCAAAAAGTAGAGGGATGAACATCATGACAACAAAGAATATTAGGAGAATTAGTGCGGTGACCCAGCATACCACTGTATGTGTAGTACACTATAGTCATTGGCATGACATCCACAGAACACCGTTCCGTAAATATCACATCCCTCGGAGTGGTACAAAAGAAACAAACCAAATATCTTCCCAGACTCTAATTGACTTGCCATTACCTACATGCCATTTATACCCTATCTCAACTGCCCTAGATGCCCACATGATCCCTTTCCAAAAAGTAGAGGGATGTCCATCATGACAAAAGAGAATATTAGGAGAATTAGTGCGGTGACCCAGCATACCACTGCATGTGTAGTACACTATAGTCATTGACATGACATTCACAGAACACCGTTCCGTAAATATCACATCCCTCAGAGTGGTACAACAGAAACATTGCGGGTCCATATTACAAACATACATACTTAATATTATTACAATACAAGAAGTTCAAGACTTCCAAAAGATTCAACTTACAAACCAAAATATAAAGTGTTTCAGCGGAAGTTGAAAGTAACAACTCCAACTAAAAGTTGAGCTCAGCAGCTTATTATATAAGGTTCATGTTGCTCGGCTCCATTAGTTACTAATAACTAGGGCAACTAAGCTGACTTGTTGCCATCTACTCCATATAGGATCTTGTAATCAACTCCTTCAACACTACCTAAATGGTCAGGCTCCTCATAGAAGACATCTTCTTGGCATTCTGCTGCATACATTGGAGTATCTTCGGGATCCTCAGAGTCTAAGCAGGGGATCAAAGGAAAAGGTGAGTAACATCGTTACCCAGCAAGTTCATTATATGCAAGGTGGGAAGTTTGATGCTCTATCTACCACCTCGGACTATAAGTCCTTGGCACTATGCAGTTTTCGTAAATCTTTCTTAAAAGATTTATTTTATTATTAAAATATATGCCCATCAGCCTTCACAGGTTTACCAGAACTTTCATGGAGTTCCTTTCCTGCCGCGTTCGTAGCTCCTTCCCGGAACAGGGAGTAATGAATTATAGTTTTTACACTCTGCAGAGGTGCGTTACTTTACCCATGAGAGATCAACTCCTTGTTGCACAACCGGGCGTACTTTCCCGTCCACAATTCCATGATGTGGGGCCCAGTAGGTGATCCAAGCCAATAACTGCCCCATTCGTGACCTTGCATTCCTCCTTGGTGTACACCATGCCCACCCATTGAATTACGGCAATGGTTTGTATAGACCGTTAGATGCCAGAACTATCGTGGGACGATGAGGGTTCCCACCCATATGTTGCATATCCTCTACGAATTACCAATTAATATGCATGCTACGAGAGATAACAGCCATGACCTGCACATCCGGCTACATGCGAGAGGGAGACGATACAATTTACTTCTCTGTCCCATTCCAAATCTCATGGTTAACGCGTGATATACGGCGCTAGAATCACTGATGTCATGGGTTATTATGTTCCTAGTTGATTATCATTGTTGCAAATAGAAACCTAAGTTCTATTTCTCCATTATATCATCAGTTAGGATGATATTAACAATTTATTTATTTGAGAAAATAATATTTTCTTTCCTTGGAACATAAATGATAACACACAATTTGCAAATACTTTGATAAAAACTATTCAAAGGACATGAGCAAGTGATGAACTTGCCTTGTGATACAAGGTAGTGAAGTCAGATGCTTGCACTGAACCTTGAGCTTCTATGTCTACAAAACATCATTATTGCCTGGTAAGGACAATATTTAAAGAAGCAAAATGAATATGCACAGTAATGTAATATATTATTTATCATTTATTTTTCTTTATGCGTTTTACCCATTATTTTAGTTTCAAGAATTTCTTTATAAATAAATAAAGGATTTTATTTAAAAAGAATCTTTAATATTTATTGAATATTATATTTGCCATTTTATAAGATAATAATTTATTTTTAGAATTTAAATTTAATATAAATTCCTATATTTATTCATTTAATAATTCTTTTAAGAATTAATATTTGAGTAAAAGAATTTCTTTTTTATATATAACTTCAAATATTTATTTAGTATTTTTCTAAAATACTAAAATAATAATATACAATAAAAGTGATTTTTATTTATTTTTATCTCTTTTCTTTAATTTTATAAAATTCCATAAGGAATATATATATTATAAAATTCTTGATCAAAACTTATACATAAAAATTTATTTCTTATTTTAGTTAAATAGGTTGGATTATTATGAATCCAAAAATATATTATTTGTAAATTTTAGATTTATATTTTATTTTCTAGATTTTTATTTAATTCTTGGGGTATTTTGGTATTTTATTAATTATTAAAACTTCTTTTAACTTTTTGGGCTCATTCCATTAGGCTTATTGGGCCAATTTGGCCCAAATGACTTTGACAAAAGGACACCCCGAAGGGCTCTGGCCCTCTTGGCCCACCCCATCTGCCTCTCTCTCACCCGTCCTCATTTCCTCTCCTCCTCGACCCCGTGGGGTGCTGGCGTCGCCGCCGTGCGATGCTCGCCGGCATGGCTCTCCCTGGCAGCTGCCATGGTGCAAGGAAAGGTTGTCGACCATGCTCGTCCATCTGGTCCAGTTCGATTTGGTACTGGGGCCTTTCTGTGGCCAGGCTAGCCCCCTTCCCGAACCCTAGGGTTTGGGGATGGTGTTGTTACCACCGCCGCTGACCCTCATGTGTTGGTGTGCGGTGTTCGTGTGTTGTGGTGACCGCCGCCATGGCTGGTGCGGGTTGCAGCGCCCTCTGGGGTGCTCCCCGTGCCGCCACGAGCTCGTCGTCCCCTCTGCTTCCTCATGGGCCGCCATGAGCGAGGACCTATGGTGAGTTGTGCTCATGTGAACTCTAGTGTATCTAGCCATCTCGAGTTCCATTGTGTGTGTCTAGTGGCCAATCTATATTCTGTGTTTGTACTAATACTAGGGTTCATCTCTAGTGCTTATGTGATGATGCTATGGTCTGATATTGATGCTCAGTGAAGATTGTGTCCTCTGTCCTTAGTGATTCTTGTCATCCTTAGATGATGTGATGTTGTGGTTGATCTGATGTTATGGTAATCTGATTTGGTGATGTTGTAAATTGATATGTTCATCTTCTGTCAGTATCTTGATACTGACAGTATCACTATCAGTGATGATTCACTGCAGTAGTGTTTGTGACTTGCCTATTTATTCATATTTTGAATTTTTATTCAATAGAGTTTCATGATTCTATGAAAATAAATAGATATGTGGTATGATCTCTGAGTCTGGTCTTAGGGAAATTATTTGCTAGTTGATTTATAAAAACTGGACTATCTGGTTGTCTTAGTAGTAAGATCAGTGCTTGTGAAACCTTCTTAGAGTGGTACACAAGTAGATCTTGTTGCTGGTTTCACTTATGGTCATTACTAGAACTTGATAGATGCTTATTAATAAGTTGGAAAGCTTATTGTTTGATCATGCCTATGATGCTGGTCGGAGGCTCTAGGATCTAGGGTCCTAGTTGGTTAAGTGATTGGGTTTGTTTGTAAATTATAAGATCTGAGGTGCTACTCCTTCTGGGAGATGTGCCCTGATCTTGCAAGAACAAATGATAGATTATAGAAGTTTCATGTGTTAACACCAAATCTATGAGTCTGGTCTGAGAATTTGGTGTTTTGCTAGGTTTGATTTCTGATCTTTATACTCAAAACCTCTAGGATAGATTCACCTCACTAGGGTGATCATTGAGAGGTTGTTTCATGAAACAACACATGTTTCTGTCTGGATAAGATGAATAAATCATGTGGTGGTTTTATGACACTCTCCACAAAAACTGTTGATTGTTATGGTTGGTGGTGATGTTGGTGTTGATGGTTGGATCATGTCCTTCACCTCCTGATGTTGTTCTTGTTCCCCTGGTTCCTGTTCTTGGCCTTGATCTAGCCTGCTCCTCCTAGCTCATGTGGCTTGGGCTTGCTGTCCACCTGATTCTTCCCCCTCCTTATGTCACCATCTAGTGATGTTTGGGTTGATCAAGTGTGGAGTTTTGCTTGCTGGTTTTTCTAGGCTATGGCTAAGCTGCTGGTTCTGGTGTGGTGTGAGCAATGGAGTGGTGCACTTGTGCTTGCCCACGGCTATGCTTGGATCTTTAACTTGTGGAAGCAGTTGTGGCTGTGTCGATAGCACATCCATGCATTTTTTGGTGTGTGAGCTGCTTGTGTGTCTGCTGCATAGTGGTGGATATGCTCAATGAGGTGTTCTACCTTTTATATGGTTACTAATAACCTGCCTGGTAAAACTTGCCCCTCTTACTGATTGGAATCATTTGACTTATGGCTTATTTGTTATGAAAGATTTGATTCTTTCATATTGGTGAAAACTTGCCCCTAAAAGATTTACTCAATGATGTAAAATGGAGCAGTGCATCTCACTGCTCTCTATTGAGAGTAAAAGTTAATAACTAATCCTTTATTTTTATTTTTGTTTATTCTCTGTTTTGCAGGTACAAGATTTGAAGATTCAAGAGTAGTGTAGGTTTTCTTTTAGACATATGTAATTCTTTGTAATGTTTATTTTATTCTTTTGTAAGGATTTTTTGTAATAGTTCTTAATATGTAAATATTCCTCTTCTTTTTGCAATTTTATTACTGTAAAGATTCTTTATTTAGTTTATGAGTTACTTTTTGTAACTTATTAATGAAATGAATATATGAAATAAATATTCATTTGTTTGATTACAATTCTTATTTAGAGTTTTTGTTTACTATATATTGTTTCTTGATTAAATAATATTACTAAATCGTAATTCTATTATTTTAAAATATAATTCCAAATCTTAAGTTTGAATTCAAATTCCTTCCCCCAAAACACACTAATTCATAAAGATCATGTCAAAGTTTATAACCATCACTCTCCAAAGCTATTCCTAAACTTAAAGAGTGAAAGAAACTTTGATCACCTTAAGTTTTTATTTAGCGGAAGAATTCCCACATTTTGCAGATGAATGCATGCATATGCATAAATTCCTAAATTTACCCTTCGTTAGTTCCTAGATGCTGGGATGTTACAGACTTCCCCCCTTACATTAAACTTCGTCCCAAAGTTTGCTGAAGTGTACCTGAATAGTTCTGGATAGGCTTTTCTTAAATCCTCCTCTTTCTCCCATGTGGCTTCTCTCTCGGGATGATGTTCCCACTGTACCTTTCAGTACTTGATTGCCCTATTCCTCAACGTTTTCTAGTTTTCTTCCAGAATTTTATAGGGTTTTTCAACATAAGTCAGTGAAACATCCTAGCATTTAGGACCTAACGAAGGGTAGATTTAGGAATATGTATTGTTGCATGCATTCATCTAGGAAAATGTGGGTAAAATTTTCTCCAAATAAAAAACCTAAGTGATCTATGTTTCTTTCATACTTTGAGATTAGGTTTAGTCTTAAAGGGTGATTGTTATAAACTTTGAGATGATCTTAAGGAGTTACGTGTTTAAAATGAATTTGAATTTTAAACTTGAGTGTTTGAATTATAATTTAAATGATTTAGATATAAGATTTTAATCTTAAATTAACTAAGTGATAAGTATTATAACTTAAATCTTATCCAAAAACAACATTGAATATGAAATTCATTTCATATTATTAATACATAAACAGGTTACAAAGAATGTAATCTACTGAAGTCATTCCAAACTTCACAATTTACAAAAGAATAAAGAATAAGAATATTCTTTATTAATAATAATATAATATTTATTACAATTAAATAAAATAAATATTACAAGAATAATAAAAGAAAAAATAAAAAAGAATAAGAAAATTACATTTGAATATCTACTAACTATCCTATATCTAAATCTACACTAAATCTTCATCTTTATCTTTGTACCTGGAAAACAAAGACTAAATAGAAACAAAATAAGATTAGTGTTAGTATTATTTCTCTCAAATATGTCAGTGAAATGCACTTGACAAATTCATCATTGAAAAATGTGATAAAAGGGGAAAGTTTCACCAATATGAAAGATTTCATCTTTCATAAATTCAAAGCCAGAAGTCAAATGACATCCAAGAGGGACCAATTCACCAGCCAGGTGAAAGTAATCTGGTAATAGTAAGTTCAAAATTTCTGAACCTATCCACAAGTGCATAGCAGGCACACAAGCTGGACATACACCAGCATGCACATGGTGTGCTGTCGACCTCACAAGCATAGCCAATCTCACAAAACCACAACACAGCCGTGGAGGAGCACACCAGTGCATCTCTCCACTACACAACACACAAGCACAGCCAGTGTAGACAGCAGCCAAACCAAGAACAGCAGCCAAACTACACCACCCCAGATCAACCCAAACATCACCATGATGGTGACATAAGGAGGGGAAAGAATCAGGTGGACAGCAAGGCCAAGCTCAGGAGCTAGGAGGAGCAGTCCAGCTCAAGAGCAAGCACAGGAATCCAGCAGATCAAGATCAAGATCAAGATCAAGATCATCATCATCAATCTACTACACCATCATCAGATTTTGTGGTGAGCCTCATAAAACCATCACATGATTCAGTCATAGTATCTAAAAAAATCACGTGTTGCTTTATGAAATGATCTATAAATAATCACCCAAGAGAGGTGAATCTATCCTAGAGATTTCAAGTATAAAGACAAGAAATCAAACTCAGCCAAAAGCACTAAACCCTCAGACCAGCATCACAGAGTTTAGTGTTAATTTTTGCAACTTAGATCATTCTTCATTTGATCTTATCAGATCAGGGCACATCTCCCAGAGAGAGTAGCACCTCTAATCCTACAAGTTTCAAACAAACTATTTGCTCAACTAACTAGGAATTAAATCCTAGAGCCTCAGACCAACATCATAGGCAGGAAAATCAAGAAAAACTTTCATTATCTTGCCAATATCAATCACAAGTATTGTCAAGGCTAAGCCTAGAGATAAAACCCAATCACTTGTGTGCCAGGTCATAGTGGTATCACAAGGACAAGTTTTACAGGAGCTAAAACCAATGTTTGCTTAGTTTCCACAGATAAAAGGTACAAACCAATACATATCATCTTCCTGAAGACAAGTGCCAAGAATCAACATCAAATTCATCTATACATCCACAGGAAATCATTACATGTAATGATTATATTCAGTGTGTATAATCTCATACAAGCCTACCATTATAATTTCAGTAAGCAACTACTGAGAGAAACTTATGTCAGTATAAGCATCTGACAGTAGAGTAAATTCTCAGATCAACAACCTTTCCACTAGCATCATCAAAGCCACTACAAATCATGATCCACAGCAAGCAATCATTCTTCATACTCAAGTATGATCACCACTTGTAGCACCCCGGGTAAATCCACTACTAGAAAATTGCGTGTTATTTTATTTATGCATCATCATGACATCATGCATATTTTTGCACTAAACTATTTTTTTCAAAAGCCCTATTTTATTTTCTACATTAGCTCCTCTTATTTCAAATTATAAGGCCAATCATTATGAATATTTTATCTATCTAGCAAACTGTCTACAAAATATTTTAAATAAAATTAAATAAACTTATATTTTTCGGGGAGGCACTCCAGCCGTCCGGCCCAAATCCCAACCGGGCAGACTACCTACTACCCAAAATAAACCCTAGCTAACCCTAATCCCCTTCCTACCCCAAACCTACCCAGCCGCCACCACCCCTATATCCACCCCGCCGCTGGACAACCCCACCCACTTTGGTACCCAACACACAAACACACAACACACGCACGCCACACCCCTGGTGCCCCTCCTCTGGCCCCACCCGCAGCGAACGAGCCCAACCCACCCCGAAGAGTTTCCTCTCGTGATCCCCACCCCTCCTTCCTCGCGTCTCTCTCTCCCTCCCGCAATCCCCGCAGCCGCCTCCTCTGGCTCGCGTGATTCCCGCAGCACGTCGCCTCCCCAACGCGAGCCCCTGCAACCGCCGCCAGCGCCAAGGTCGCGAGCCACCAGCGAGCCTCGGCGCCTTTCTCCGCCATGGACCTTGTAGCCTCCGCTGTTCACTAGCAACCACCACCGTGGTCGCCTCCTCTTATGCGCATGGAGCTCGTCCATCGACCTCCTTGTTCCGCACGACCTCCGCTGCCCTCCCTCCGGCCGTCGCTGCCTTCTCCCGTGTCCGTGACCCTCGACGACTGCATCGCCTTGGTCATCGCAAAAATCTGCCACCACCGGTTCCCACCTTGCCGGCCAGCATATCCTCCGCCTCCGCCTCAAGCTTGCCTCGGCTGCTGGCGTGCCTGTAGCCGACAACGGTGTCTACATCGTCGGCAACGCCAAGTCTCCCTGTTGGCCTCCTTGCACCCGTCCATACCCTGTTTCGGCCTCGACAATGTCGGTGCACGGGTGACAGCGTCTCGGGCTCCTGTATGTTCTATTGGTCCCTGTTCTATAGCTGCTTGTTGCTCCGTTTTTTTGGTACTATCAAATAATAAGGCCACAATGTCGACAATCATTTCCATGTTTGTGTACCACGCCTCCACTAAGTTTAACCAACGCCAAGTGCCGCCTCACCAGCAAGCCAAGATCTCGATGTCAAGACCAACCCGATGCCCACACGTCCGAGGAGGAAACATGGTGACAATCGAGGAAACGCCAAGTTCTTCTACCCGGAGTCCGAGATCGAACCCGAACTCGTCGAACCCTCATAACCCAAGATCATCGAACCCCTCATGTGTGACCCCTATCTCGGTCTATATTTTTATAATACATGGCATCTATCCTTGTTGCATATTAAATTGTCATGCTTGCCTACATATCATGTGGTTTGGGGGTTTTGTCGATTCACCTTATAATTAAATATGGAGACCATATGCGGGCGAATCTAGTCTAATATTGGCCCCATTTAAATTTGTGCATCGAACCGGTGATATAATTTTGCCTTGTTAAGACAACATTTTAATTGCGGGGGTATCTAAACAACATGAACTTAATAATTGTCGAGACCCCGGTTCCGCTTAATAATTCCTAATTGCGTCGCATTTTTGTCATGTCATACATCATACATGCATCATGCCCAATCTTTTGCCGTAGTATTAAATAGTTCATCCGGTGTTTCCTCTAGTGCTTTGCTTCTTCACGGATTAGGCCGATGAGTTGATGCGAGTGTCGACCCGATCTTCAGATGAAACTTCGGCAATGTTTTCCAGGCGAGCATTCTCCCCATTTCTACCTATTTTACTTTATAGTCTTTATTTCCTCCTGTTGATCTATTGCTATATGTGTTGCGATGCTATAATTTTCGTACCCATGATATCCCTTGCAGCCTTATATTACACATCCTATTACCTGTTGTTTGGTAGATAGTTAGACTTGCGTGTCGTAGTCGCTTGCTCAAGTGCGGTTGCGTGTCGTCAAGTACCATAGTTGTTGGAGTAATGCCGCATGTTTAATATTGGAGATGATCATGGCTTTAATTATCGTTTAATAACTGAAAATGAAGTAGGTAAATAATGTAGAGGCACAGGTGGGCAATAGATGTTATTTGGTTTTTAACCGTCCACTTATGTCCCGTAGGACCCTTGATACCTGTTCTTTGAATATTCGCACTATCCGCATGTGGGACCATGAATCCCCCTAGCCAGAGCTTGAGTCATATATTATTTCTTGGGGCCACAAACTAGTTTGGGGCTTTATTACTATCATGTACTTATGCCATGCCTTATTGCTTTATTTACTTATGCGGAGCGCTGCACTATTTAGGTAAGCGAGTGTTTTCGGTATCGACAAGCCCAATCACACTTTCGGGTTCCCGATCGTTACAGCCATTGACGCAAACCTCGGGTCCGTCGAGCCGCCAACTTCGTCATGGTAGCTTGGTGGGGTGGACCCTAAAATTTATATGAATCTTGCAATTACTCTGTCGTGATGCCTCGTTGGGTTTTCATTTGGTTTTTTCCGAGGTTGATCGTGCGTGTGTTGCTATTTGTGCCCCCTGCAGGGTAAAACTTTCTAAAAGCCGTGTCCGCAGTTATGGACGACTTGGAGCGCAGTTTCTCGATCATAGAGAACTATAACTAAAGTAGTGCTATAAATTTGATTTTATAATGACTAGTAATCAGCTTCACTATAATGGAATGGATAAATAAAAGTGCCAACAACTGCTGGTTTGGGTTGTCACCTGTTACCATTGTATCTGACTAGTAAGTATTTCAACTACAACGGAATGGCTAAATAAAAGTACCAACAAATGCTAGTTTTGGGATGCCTCATGCTATATGTATCTGACTAGTAAGTACTGCAACTACAACGAAATGTTTAACTAAATCTGCCCACTGTTTATAATATCAGGATGACTTATGCTATCTATATCTGATTAGTAATTGCAACTATAACGGAATGAATAAAGCATCAACCGTGAGTTCCTCGGTTGACTTCCTCGCTTGGTCTCGAGGGGAAATACTGATGGGTATGCTTGGTGATAGTTTCGTGTTGGATCCGAATAGGTCTTTCTTATCCTCTCTAATAGCCGACAGTTGTATTGAGTCTCTATAGGTTGTTTAGTGCATGTTGTGCCGCTTGATCCACCATACCTATGTAGGCGAGACCGCCAAATTCTAGTCTCGCTGCAATCGCCTCAATCGACCGCCTTCTTTTTCTTTACCCTTTGTTGGCACCCTTTGTTTAAGCAGGTTTTGAGATCGATGTCGTTAGTGGTTACCCTTCCGGCTTGGCACAAGGTGGTTATGGACGCCATTGGTTATTCTTCGGCTCTTAGCTCAATTTGCATCTTGTCCGCATTTTATGACCAGACGTTTTAAAGGTGATTTGGATCTTTGTATTGTATATTCAGATTATTGACTCATGGAGTCGTGTGTTATATATCTGCTCGTGGGTTCCATCGTGAACTATTGTCTAATGGTATTACTGCTTTCCACCAAGACGAAGTGCCTGGTGGGCACCTTTGAATCGTTTCTATGCAGTTTTGGCGGGAATCGCTGAAACTTGCATAGGGTCGATTCCGAGGGTGTTACACCACTAGATCTAAAGCATCATGGATATGATCAACATGGGGTTATAAACCCTAATCAGAATAAGAACCCTAATTAGGAGATCAACCCTAATCAGAACATAATCACTAGGCACGAGAAGCCACTAGACACACACAGAGAGATTCATGGTAGTAGCATGAACAAGAACCACGGAGGCAACTTAACCGGGGTCCTCGCTGATGAATTGAAGAGGAAGCAGACTAGCCGATTTAACTCACAAGACAGAGCACCTGTGGGCGCAGAACCTGCATCACCACTTGCCACAAAGAACACACGAGCCCAAAGACACCACGCATGTGGGACCGCGGCGCATGGCGACAACACTTTCTAACCCTAGGGTTCGAACGGGTGAACGACCACGGGAAGCTCAAGTCAAATCGAGTTGGACTAGACGAACAAGCATAGTCGCAAACCTCGCCCTGCACCACGGCCGAGGAGGAAGCCTGGCGGCATCGCCAAGACGGCGCCAGAGCTCGCGGGGTCGAGGAAGAGGAAAGGTGAGAACGAGGAGGAGGCAGAGAGAATGGGCTAGGTGGGCCAAAACCACTTGGGGTGGTATTTTGATCTTTCCCTATTGGGCCACACTAGCCCAGTAAGCCCAAAAGGCCATCCCAAGTTATTTAAAAAACTGTTTTAATCAATTAAAAGTCCCAAAATGCCCCTGGCCTCAATAAAATTCTAGAAAATAAAATAAAAGTCCAAAAAATTATAAATAAAATATTTTTGGATTCATAATAATCCACTCTATCTAAATAAAATAAGATATAAAATTTTGGACATTTAAATTTTTATAAGAATTTTGTAATTTATATATTCCTTATGGAATTTTACAAAATTATTGAAAGATGATAAAATAAATAAAAATCACTTTCACTATTTATTAATATTATAGTATTTTTGAAAAATACTAAATAGATATTTAATAATAAATTTAATGTATAATTAATAATTCCTAAAAGAATTATTAAATCAATAAAAGTCAAATAAAAAGGGAAATAAAATAAAATAATTCAATATATGCAATAAATATAAAAAAATAAATATAATATGGATAAATGCTTTATTAAAAGGCACCTTATATATGGAAAATGCATATAGAATTAAATAATGCATTACATTACTTGCATAATCATTTTGCTTCTTTAAATATTGTCCTTACCGGGCAATAATGATGTTTTTGTAGAACTAGAAGCTCAAGGTCCAGTGCAAGCATCAGACTTCACTACCTTGCCATCACAAGGCAAGTTCATCACTTTATCATGTCCTTTGAAGAGTCTTTATCAAAGTATTTTCAAATTGTGTGTTATCATATATGGTATAAAAGAAAGAAAATATTATTTTCACAAATAAAGAAATCCTAGATATCATCCTAAGTGGTGATATAATGGGGCAATAGAACTTAGGGTTCTATTTGCAACAATGATGATCAAGTAGGGACTTAATAACCCCTAACATCAGTGATTCTAGCGCCGTATATTATGCGTTAGCCACGAGATTTGGAATGGGACAGAGAAGTCAGTTGTATCTTCTTCCTCTCGCATGAAGCGGATGTGTCGTGTTATCCTCGTAGCGTGCATATTAATTGGTAATTCATAGAGGATATGCAGATATGGGTGGGAACCTCATCGTCCCATGATAGTTCGGCATCTAACGGTTTGTACAAACCATTTCCATAATTCATTATGTGGGCATGGTGTACACCAAGGAGGCATGCGGGTCGCTAAGGGCAATGATTGGCTTGGACCAACTATCGGGCCCCACATCATGGAATTGTGGACGGAAAGTACGCCTGTTGTGCAACAAGGAGTTGATCTCTCATGGGTAAAGTAACGCACCTCTTCTGAGTGTAAGAATCAGAACTTGTTACTCCTGTTCGGAAGGAGCTACGAACGGCAGGAAAGGAACTCCATGAAAGTTCGTCAACCTGAAGGCTGATTGTCATAGTTTTTTAAGATTAAAATCAATCTTTGAAGAAAGATTTACAAAACCTGCATAGTGCCAAGGATTTATAATCCGAGGTGGTAGTTAGAGCATCAAACTTCCCACCTTGCATATAATGAACTTGTTGGGTAATGTTACTCATTCTTTCCTTTGATCCCTTGCTTAGACTCGAGGATCCCAAAGACGCCCAATGTATGCGGAATGCCAAGAAGATGTGTTCTACGAGAACCCGATCTCCTGGAGGAGTTGAAGGAGTGGATTACGAGATCCTCTACGGTCGATGAGAACGAGTCCAATTAAGTATCTAGTTAGTAGTAACTAACTTGAGCCGAAAAGATGAACTCTGTAGAATAAGTTGTTGAGCTCAACTCCTAGTCGGAGTTGTTACTTTTAAATTTCTGCTGAACACTTTATATTTTGGTTTGTAAGTTGGATCTTTTGGAAGTCTTGAACTTCCGGTATTGTAATAATAGTATTGTGTGTATATTTGTAATATGGACCCGCGATGTTTCTGTTGTACCACTCTGAGGGATGTGATATTTACAGAAAGGTGTTCTGTAGATGTCATGTCAACGACTATAGTGTACTACACATGTAGTGGTATGCTGGGTCACTACAGTTGGTATCAGAGCAAATTGCTTTAACCTTAGGTTGGAAACCTAGTAAAGGGTATTACCTGTAGGAGTATTAGCAACAATAAAGAATTCTCTAAAAGTAATATAATGGATATTCAAATGAGAATATTTCGTTATATATTTTAGTGCGATAATTCTTTGTTATGATGTGTGGCATCCCGCAAAACCACTACTAGAAAATCGCGTTGAATTTGTGCATTGCATCGTCATCTTCATGCATTGTTTGACTGCAATATTTGAAAAGCCTAGTTTTGAATTGTATAAAAGCCCCTCTTATTTTCAAACATAAAAACCCCGATCGCATCGGAGACCTTATTTGTCTAAAAACTATTTTTGCAAAGTGGTTTGTTTAATTAGAACAGGACCAAACAAACACAAATAATAAAACAGCCCCCTAAATCCTAGTTTCACCAATCTATTCCTACCCACCAGCTGCAAACCGCCACCTCACCCTCTCACCCAAACTATACCCACCGCCACCTCTTCAATCCTCACCTTTTCCTCTTCCTTTTCTCTCACCCAGCCTCTTACCTCTCTCTCGACCATGGACCACCCCTTTTCCCTGCCCCACCCAACAAGACCCACTCACTGCCCACACTCTCACCCCTGCCCCACCCCCGCCCACCTGCCCACGTGTCCTCTCCTCCCACCGACGCAACCAACCACGCCCCACTCCACCCCACTGAGCCTCCCTCGCCCCACACCGCCTCTCTCTCTCCTGCTCTCTCACCGTGGCCTTCGAGCTCATTCGCTGCCGCCGCTCACCGCGCCTCTCTCAGCGAGCCTCGCCCGCCCTGCCAAGGCCGAGCTCCCCTTCCCCATGCGCGCCTCTGACGACCCGTCGCCGCCTGAGCCGCCTGCTGCCGCCCTCCTCCATCTCTTGCCTCTCACACAGCCCCTCGCAGCCTCCTCCGCTTCCTCAGCGCCTGTCGCCAAGCCCGCGCCTGCGGCCTGGCTGCCGCCTCGCCTCGAGCCCATGCCACCTTCGCCTCGCCGCCCGCCAACCACGCGCTTCGCCGCTTCCTCTGTCGCCACGGCAACCTCTCACCGCCGCCCGTTTGAAGCTCCTCGGCCGCTTGCTGCCGCCGCCGCAGCCGTGGTGCTGCCTTCGCTCTGCCGACCTCGCCGGCAGCAGCCGCCACAAAGATCGCTCCGCCGCGACCACTCGCCCCTCCGAGCGGCTCAGCTTGCAGAAGCCGCGTGCAGCCTCGCCGCCTCACAAGGCCAATGCCACGCCGAGCCCGGGCGGCTCGCGCCGCCAGACGCTGCGCCCTCGCGCGTCTCTGCCGCCTGCGCGGATCGCCTCTAAGCCGAGCCCCGCCGGCGGGCCCCGTGTCGCCTCCACCAAGTCTAACCAACGCCAAGATCGCCTCACCAAAGAAGCCAAGATCTCGACGTCAAGACCAACCCAATGCCCACACATCCGAGGAGGAACGGTGCCAATCAGGGAATCGACAAGAACTTCTACCGAACCGAACTCAAGACCTAACCCCTGCGACGAAAGCATCCTCTCCCGACACCGAGACGCCGATCTCGAAGTTCTCCTCACGGACTCAAGATCTGCCTCGACGCCAAGACCCGACAATCGCCCAAGACCCGGATGCGCCGAGACCCTAACCCCCAGAGTCCGAGAGAACGATTCCGCCAAGATCGACTCGATGGCGCAGAACCGACAAGAGCTTCGCAACGACAAGAACGACAACAACCAGGACGGTACCGATGCCCCGACGCCAGGCCAAGTACTCCTTCATGGTACGCCGAGACCCCGGCGTGGATCTGCCCGGACCGAGAACGACCGGAGTCCGAGAACGCTTCCGCCGAACCTCGCCGATCCGTCGAACCTCGACCCCGAGACCGACCGGACCTCGCCGAACTCGAACCCGGAACCCCAAGATCGCCGAGAACCCTAATGTGTGAACCCCTTCCCGAAACCCTATTTTATCATATAATAACAACTTGATGCATAATAATTGTCATACTCGCATGCATATCTGTGGTTGGGGGCCTTAAGCCGATTCACCTTATAATTAAATATGGGGCCCATATGCGGGCAAATCTAGCCTTATATTGGCCTCATTTAAACATGTGTAGCGAACCGGTTCCATCTGTTGCATTGCTAAACAACACTTAAATTTGCGGGGGTCCTTAATAACATGAACCACCTAACTAATTGTCGGGACCCCGGTTCTGCTTAATCTTGACCTAATTGCATCGCACTTTGCCACGCCATGCATCATGCCTGCATCATGCCGATCTTCTGCCGTGTATTAAATATTGCATCCGGTGCTTCTTCTAGTGTTTTGCTTCTTCGCGGATAAGGCCGTTGAGTTGATGTGAGTCACCGATCTTGGTTGAACCTTCGACAATGTTTTCAAAAGCATCTCCCCTTTCTACCTATCTTTTTATAGTGTTTTATTCCTCCTGTTGATCTATCGCTATCCGTGTTGCGATGCTTTAGTTTCCGCATTTGATATCCCTTGCAGCCCTATATATTTGCCTTGGACACATCCTATTACCGTTGTTTGTTAGATAGTTGGACTTGCGCGTCAGAAGTTGCTTGCTCAAGTGCTGATGTGTCATATGCCACATTTGCCGATGTATTGCCGCATGTCGATGTTGGAGATGATTCTAGTTTTACTTATCGTCACTTTAATTTCTGTTTAACAACTAAAATTGAAATAAGCAGAGGCATTTGGGTGATAGAAAATATTTGGTTTCAACGCCCACTTGTGTCCCGTGAAGACCCCGAGTACTTGATACTGCCTTGTTTTATCGCTATCCACATCCGGAGGTATATGGGACCCCCTGAGTCGAGCTTGATTCAGTCTTATTTCTTGGGGCCACAAACTAGTTTGAGGTTTTATTTGATCCTGTACTTATGCCATGTTTTATCGCTTTATTTACGATTGTGCGAGGTATCGCACACTGCATCGCTTAGGATCGACCACGATTCCGCGGTGTCGACAAGCCCCGCTTGGGGTTCCCGATGCTCACAGCCGTCTAGCCAAACCTTGAGGCCGTCTTGAGCTTGCTTACTCCGCTATGATTCTACTTAAGGGTGGCCTCAAATATTTCTGAATCCTGTGATTGTTCAACGTGAAAGCCTCGTTGGTTTTGATTTGGTTTTTCCGAGGTTGATCGAGCGTGTTGCTATTGGTGCACCTGCCGGGTAAAACTTTCTCAAAGCCGTGTCCGCGGATATGGACGACTTGGAGCACAAGATTCGATCATAGACAAGCATAACTAAAGTTTACTTGCTATAAATTTGACTTATAATGACTAGTAATCAGCTCCACTATAATGGAATGACTAAATAATACTGCCACAATTGCTTGTTTTGTGTGTCGCTATACCATTGTACTGACTAGTAATTATGGCAACTACAACGAATGGCTGAATAAAAGTACCAACAACCGCTGGGTTATGGGTTTATCTCATGCTACCAGATCCGATTAGTAATTGACGCAACTATAACGGAATGGTTAATTAAAAGTGCCCATCGCTTATTTTATCGTGATGATTATCTACACCGACTAGTAATTGTCGCAACGATAATCGAATAAGTAAACTGCCAACGTGTGAGTTCCTCGGTTGACTTCCTCATTTGGTCTCGAGGAAACACCAGATGGGTTTGTTTGGTGCTAGCTTCAGTTGGATCCTAGGTCATTCTCATCCTCTCTGATATCCGCCACCGTATCGAGTCTCTATAGGTTGTTTAGCGCATGTCGCCGCCGCCACCCACCATACCTATGTAGAGGACCGCCAATTCTAGCCTCGCTGCATCGCCTCAAGATCGACGCTCCTTCTTTCCTTTGCCCTTTGTCGGCACCCTTTTGTTTAAGCAGGTTTTGAGATCGACGCCAAGAAGGTGGTTACCCTTCCTTGGCTCAAGGGTTATGGACGCCATTGGTTATTCTTCAGGCTCTTAGCCCCATTTGCTTTGTCCAGTCGACGCCTACCGCTTTTCAAGGTGATTTGGATCTTTGTATAATATATTCGTATTCTTGACTCTTTGAGTCATTGTTATATAAATCGTGTTGTGGGTCCCATCGAGGACTGTTGTGTAATGTTATTACTTCGCTTTCCACCCGCATTTAAAGTGCTGGTGGCACCTTTGAATCGTTTCTATGCGGGTTTGGCGAATTTTGCTCAAACTTGCATAGGTCCGATTCTGAGGGTGTTACATGATGCAATATATCATTGGATACCAATCAAAAAAAAATTCATATATAGAGATATGGCACCAAAGTTTCCAAAACAGACTTTGGTAAGGAAAGAGGAGACTCTTGATGATTATGAAGGATCATTTACAGACCAACTTCGTCAACTTTTAAAGCTCTTTAGTTGTCCAACTAGAATTCCAGTGAACACTATCACTTACCTTGATGGCCGGATGTTATCCAAGTATCGTGTTAGTATCCAACTTCCAGAAAAGCTTGGATTATACCACGATCTACCCATAGGAGAAGGTACGAGTCATTTAGCAGCCTATCATGTTGCTGTTGTGGAGGCGATAGCTAATATCCGGGAGCAGAAAACCAAGGAATTAGAAGGTAGCACATTCTCTGTGATACCCATGATTCTATAGACTCGGAGCCTATACCGGTCATCTTAATTTGGTTAAGAAGCATCCTAAGTTAGCTTCCAAGTTTATGGATAGATACCGGACACTCGTTGCGTCTTTTTATAAGACTCATCAATTGATTGTTGAAGAAAAAAATGACATGTTAGAGGATCTAACTAATCCGGAAAGGAGGAAGCAATTAGCATTCTAGTTAGAGAAAGAAGCAAGTAGTAGTGCAACACCTATATTTAAGGATATACCTATAGATCCGAAATATTTTATACCATATCCTTATTCACCAAGACCTGAACCTACACATGATCCTACTATGGATATGCGGTATGCAGTACCACAGGGCTCAGAGGATGGTTCTGACTCATAACTTCTTATTGAGAATTCGGATGGTTGGAGGATGGGATCATACAATGGATCTCATGAACACCAGATGTCCACAGATGGTTCTGACAGGAATGTTGGACAATCTAGTGGGATGGGTGCAAGGATGAACCCTAAAAATAGTAGTAGAAATACCATGTCAATAGATAATCAGGATGAAGAAGAAGATCCTGAGGAGAGAGTGTTTGAATCATCAACATCTTCTCAAAACCCAGGGAATATACATTATCCCGTGTTCAACTATCTTGCCCACGAGAGCACCTAGGGAGCAGCAGGACCTGTGTATCCTGTTGACAACTCAAGAAATGAAGCTCAGGAGATGCAGGCTGGAGATAATGTTGAATATGTTTCTGAAGACTTTTCAGCTGAGCTGGAGGGAGTCAATGCGCTCAGGCTGAGTAATGACTCAAGTCCTAACACTTCAGATACAGAGTATGTTCCTTCTGGAAGGCCATATGTTCCACAAACTGTGCGATGAACAACACGTCATCATGGTTGGACATCAGGCATGTAAGATGAACGTAGTTACTATTAGAAGGAGACAACTAGTCAGTAGTATCAAGTACTGTGTATTATACCCAAGTAATAAGGTACTTTTGTAATGATACCTATATGGTATATGTTGTAATGACTTTGTATCATTATGTAAAATATGTGAAATGCATATTTGGATTTTCTTTGGATCTTCATTGTGTGATTAGTTCTGTGCGTAAAATTGAGATCAGAACACATGTGCATGATGTAATTATGAGTATTCGCTTTATGTTGCAGGACTAGAGGGTCATGGATACGGGTGTAGGAATGGAAACTGAGCAGCAGCGGATGGAGCGAGAGGCCAATAAAAAGGCCGATGCAGATGCAGCAAACCAAGAAGCATTACCACCACCACCAATGAGGTCGTTAATGAAGCAGAACTTTATGCAATGCATGCAAATGATGCAAGAGACCTAGAACAAGTTCATGGAAGAGCTGTTAGGGCGAGCAAATCAGAGGGCACCTAAAGGTGGAGGAGTGAGTTTATCTGATTTCCGAATCGCGAGATCACCTTTTGCATCGACTCTGAACCAATGGATGCGTAAGACCTAGCGACATGAAGGAAGCTGAAAAGTGTAGGTTGCAATGATGAGGAAAAATTGAGGTATGCAACTCATTTGCTGACTGGACCTGCAGCATCATGGTGGGAAAATCAGTTAGCCATGCGACAACTAGGAAGGGAGTTTACCTGGGAGGAGTTCAAGCAGAGATTCCGTGAATATCATGTTCCGGAAAGTGTCATGGAGTTGAAGCGGAGAGAATTTGAGGAGCTTCAGCAAGGATATACTAGTGTCATGAAGTACATCCGGGAGTTTAGCCAACTGTCTCGTGATGCTGAGGAGGATGTTAACACTGAAGAGAAGAGGAAGAAGCGTTTTTGCGTGGATTAAATCCGTTTGTGAAGATGCAGCTAAGGTTAGCCAATAAGAAAACTTAACAGCAGTTGTTGGATGCAGCCATTACTTTTGAGGATGACTACAAGAATGTCCAAGAGGATCGGAGGAAGAGATCCAAGAAGTAAACCAAAAGAATTCAGGCAAGCAAACCTAAACCTAACCTGGAGTTCAACCTCGGGATAGGAATTATGGCAACAATAACAATAACAATAACAAGGGCAGTGGTAGAAATCAATCTAATCCGAGAAGGAATGTTATCTGTAACAATTGTGGAATTCCAGGGCATTTCCAGAGGGAGTGCAAAAAGCCTGTAGTGATCTATTACGGTTGTGTACAGAAGGGGCATATCAAGCCAGATTGTCCGAGCAAACCACCAGGTGGATGGCCTACCAAGGGAGGAGGACAAGCCAGTGGAGGAAATGGACAGCCTAATAAAGGAGGAAATAATGGCAAGAACAACAATGGCAAGAGAAACTGACCTACCGAAAAACTGAACTGTGCAACCCTCGAGGAGGTGGATAATTCGAAGAATGAAGTGATAGGTACGCTCAATATCCTTACCAATCCCGGCAAAGTTCTATTTGATACTGGTGCAACTACTTCATTCATTTCTGAAGAATTTTGTGATAAGTTCGGGATTAGAAAGGCAATGTTAGAAAGTCCTATAATCGTAGTTACTAGAGAGGAATGTGATCAGACGCCACATAAAACAAGATCGTGTTATCTCGATCTGGTTATACATATTTTGCACCTTTATGTGATTCCTTTGAAGGAATTGCAAGTGCCGGGATGGATTGGATGATGGAACACGGAGCTCGAGATAAATTGTGAGGAGAAAAGCTGCTCAATCAAAACTCCAAGTGGAGCAAGGATAGTTTACCAAGCAGATAAACACAGTCATATCATGGTGGATCTGCAGTTGAATTCAATGAAAGAAGTTAAATTAGAAGAGATTCCTATAGTTAATGAATTTCAATATGTTTTTCCAACAGAGTTACCGGGAATGCCACCAGACCGAGAGATAGAGTTCACCATTGACCTAATACCTGGTACAGCACCAATAGCTCAAGCACCATATAAAATGGGACCCAAAGAGTAGAAAGAACTCAAAGAGCAAATTGATGAGTTAGCGAGAAAAGGATTTATACAGGAAAGTGTATCTCCATGGGGAACACCAGTAATCTTTGTGGATAAAAGAGATGGTGGAAGACGGATGTGTGGTGATTATAGAAATCTAAACAACGTGACTATCAAGAATAAGTATCCTTTACCAAGAATTCAAGATTTGTTTGATCAAGTGAAAGGAGCTGGAGTATTTTCAAAGATCGATTTAAGATCTGGATACCATCAAATAAAAATCAAGCCGGAAGATGTTCCAAAAACAGCATTTGTCTCAAGATATGGACACCATGAGTATCTGGTAGTACCATTTGGTTTGACCAATGCACCAGCTGACATGGTTATACCCTACGGGTACGTAACTTCAGCATACCTAGTCCAGCCCAAGGAAGGCCCATGGCAAACATACGCTGGCCCATGGAGATTTTCGGGTGGTCAAGGCCCATGACGTCTTCGGATCCTTGGAGAACAAGACTAGTTTAGATAGGAAACTCAAAAGGGCAAACGCCCTAGAACTTGTAACCGACTAGGACTATACCCGGGACCTGCCTAAGTCTATATAAAGGCCAGGAGGGTACGTCCTAGGGAAACTCACCCAACCTCGACTCATACTTTCGCATACGCATCCACGCCAGATCGAATCCACACCTGTAACCTTCGGTTCACGTAATCAAAGAGCGATAAGCAGGAGTAGGGTTTTCCTCCGGTCCCGAACTGGGTAAATCTTGTGTCCTGGTTGCTTGTCTATTAACCGTGCTACGATCTCCAAGATCCCCATCTTCCAAAACCCAAGTCCATAACAATGGGCATTGACGAGATTAACTCGCCAATTGGCGCCGCTTGTGGGAATCGGGCTGATTGTGCGGTCGTGGGTTCGACCGATCGATCTACAACTCGCAACGACAGAAAATCACCTCCTCTTGGCGCCGACTTCACCGCCCACTCGCTAGCCATGAAGGATTTCGAGCCCTAGGTGACGGACTCGAAATTTGTTCGGGAGCTTCGCTTGTGGGACAAGGCACCTCCGCCTCCGGGCGGGTGCCCGTGCCGTAAATTAGGCCCGCTTCGTGGGCTCCACACCCCGTGCTACGCACATCACCATCAACAGATGAGTTCTACGGCAGCGGCAGCTGCAACTCCGATCTGTGCGATCCACCTTCGGATGAAGGGACCTACGGTTCCAGATCCGAAAGCTGCGGCAGCAGCCAACCAATCTGCAGGCGCTATCTGTGCGCCGTGGTCATCCAAACCGACGAGGAAACGCCTAACCCGCCGCCCAACCCCAACCCGCAGGACAGAAACGACGAAAACGGTGGAAACGGCGATAACGAGGAAAACGGCGGCCACCTCATCCAACTTAGCAAAGAAGTATGGGTCGAAGCACGTGTTGGAATTATGCCCTAGAGGCAATAATAAAGATGTTATTATTATAATTCTTGTTCATGATAAAGTTTATATTCCATGCTAGAATTGTATTAAGCGGAAACTTTAATACTTGTGTGGTTTGTGAACAACACCGTGTCCCTAGTACGCCTCTATGGACTAGCTCATTGATCAATGATGGTTAAGGTTTCCTAACCATAGACATGAGTTGTCAATTCATAATGAGATCATATCATTGGGAGAATGATATGGTGGATAGACCCAAACAAAGCAGAGCAATTAGATCGTGTCATCGTGTTCGTCTTTGCGAAGCTTTTCCTATGTCAAATATTGTATTCCTTAGACCATGAGATAATGCAACTCCCTGGTATCGGAAGAAAGCTTTGAGGTCATAAAACGTCATCCTATGAGAGGGTGATCATAAAGGTGTCTCGGTGATCGGAAAGTATCCATTGGGTTGTATGTATCGAGATGGAATTTGTCCCTCCCAAGTCGGAGAGATATACTTGGCCCACTCGGTAATCGATATCAACATCGCTTGCAAGCATGTGGTTAAGGAGTTAATCACAAAGTGATATCGGATTGAACGAGTAAAGTACTTGCTGTGAACGAGATTGAACTAGGTATGACGATACCGACGATCGAATCTCGAGCAAGTAAAATATCACGACGAAGGGAATATATATATAGGATTGATTGAATCTCGCATCGTGGTTCATCCGATATGATCATCGATGAATGTGGGAGTCAATATGGGTGCCTGCACCCATTGTTGATTATTGATAGAAGATCATGTCCGCATATTCTCGAACCCGCAGGTCACACACTTAACGTGTCTCGACGCTAGGATAGATTGGATAATTGGTTTATGAATTTTTTTTCGAGTCTCGGATAGGATCCGGATATCACGAGAGATTCGGAATGGTCCGAGAATAAGATTCATATAAGGCGTCTAGTTTTGGAGTTCGAATTGTTCCAAGTTAATCGGTATTGCTTGAAGCTTTAGAACCTTCCGGAAGGGACCAACGTGGCCCCACCTTCCGGGAGGGCATGGGCCTATGAGGGAGTGTCCTGGCCGATTGGGCACAAGGCCCCATAGGGCCCAGATCCTAGATAAGTTTAAACTCGTTTAAACTAGAGATAGGATTTCTAGATAAGGAGAGTTTAAATCGTTTAAACTAGAGATAGGATTTCTAGATAAGGGAGAGTTTAAATTGTTTAAACTAGAGATAGGCTTGGAGGAGGGCAAGGCTGGCCGCCTCTATATATAGAGGGTGGTGCGCCTCCCACGACTACACACCTTCCTCCAAGCCCTAGCAGCCTTGCTACCTTCCTCTCTCCCTCCCGACTATTTGTAGGCGAAGCCCTGCAGCAGAAATTCTCCACCATATACACCACGCCGTCGTGTTGTAGATCCAATCTATCTCTCCACCATACTCGCTGGTCCGAGGAAGGAGGAGACGTCGAGGTGCTGCACGTGTGCATCTCAAGGAGGCACCGCCACTTGTGGTGCTAGATCGGATCGGATCGCGAGGAGGAGAAGCGAGTACGACTACATCACCCACGTTCCGACGAACGTTCCGCTGTGCGAATCTTCAAGGGTATGAAGATCTAATCCAATCTCTCTCGTTGATTGCATCTCCTAGATTAGATCTTGGCTTTCCCTCTGTTCGCATTCGTAGAAAATTTTGATTTACTATGCCGCGAAACCCTTCAGTGGTATCAGAGCTAGATCTATGCGTAGATGTGTTTCACGAGTAGAACGCAACATGGTTGTTGCGGGCGTTGATGTTTTCTGTTGCAAGCCTCTTGTTTGTGTTCTTCTTATGACGCGGGATAGTGAGATTGAAGCGGTCCAGGCCAACCTTACGCGACGTCGTCATGAGACCCGCTCCGCACTTGACGTGTGGCTTGTACCACACATGCGGCTGGTGGATGTCAGTTTCTCTCACTATAGTTGTCATGGGATTAACACCGGAGTTTGGCAACCATAATATCACCGTTGTGGCTTTCCGTAGGTAAGAATCGTTCTTAGCATCTACTCCCATAAGCCACGTAAAACATGCAACAACAAAGTAGAGGCGTCTAACTTGTTTTTGCAGGGAGTGTTTTCTGTGATATGGTATGGCCCAAGATGTGATGTGTATATTGTATGCGATGATCATGTTTTGTAATGTTTCACGACTTGCATGTCGATGAGTACACAACCGGAAGGAGCCATATCGTTGTCTTTATAATTGTGTATGACCTGCGAGTCAACTTCTTATAAGCCATGTAATAGCTATACTTTATCGCTAAGTAGTTAGCAATAGTTGTAGTTGCTATTCGTGGTGGAGGAAATCATGGTGGAGTGATGGAGATCATGCCGGAACGCACAAGATGGAGATCATTGCGCGAAGATTGGCTATACCATGTCACATAAAGTTATATGCATGTGATGTTTATCCCTTTATGTATCTTATTATGCTTAGATCGTGACGGTAGCATTATAAGATGATTCCTCATTTAAAGATCAAGATAAAAACTGTGTTCTCCCCAAGTATGCACCGTTGAGAAAGTTTGTCGTGTCCAAGCATCACATGATGATCGGGTGCTATAGACTCTACGCTCACATACAACGGGTGCAAGCCAGTTTTGCACACGCAGAAATACTTGGGTCTAGCTTGACGAGCCTAGCTTGTACAGACATGGCCTCGGAACACAAGAACCGAAAGGTTAAGCATGAGTCATATGAATGATATGATCGACACTTTGTTGTCCACCATTGAAACCACATCTCTTCTCGTGATGATCGGATTACGTGTGGTGAATTTGGATCATGTTCACTAAACAACTTGAGGGATGTTGAATTTAGTGGGAGTTCATCTAGTAATTTGATTAAGTTGAACTATTTATCATGAACATAGTCTAAGTTGTACTTGCAAATACTATAGATCACATGGCCAAGTCCAACTTCAACTTCAACGTTTTTGCTGAGAAGGAAAAGCTTTGAAACAATGGGTCTAATTTCACCAATTGGTTCCGCAATCTAAGAATCATTCTGTCTGGCGGACGAAAGGACTATGTCCTTGGGAAAGCGTTAGGTGACACCCCTGTTATAGATGCGCCGGCTGATGAAAAAGTTGTTTATCAGTCACGCAAGGATGATTATGATTATGATTTGATTAATATCGTCATGTTGTATGCTATGGAATCGGATCTTCAAAATCGTTTTGAGGAGTTCGCCGGGCCCTTTGAGATTCTCGAGGAGCTGAAAAACATGTTTCAGACTCAAGCCCGTTCTGAGATATGAGATCTCTAAGAAATTCTTTAACTACAAGATGGAGGAAGGGAGGTCCGTTAGTGAGCACGCCATTAAGATGTCGGGCTACACTCAACGCCTTGAGCAACTGGAATGCAAGATTCCAGAGGAGCTCAAGATTGACACTCCTAGCTACAAATGTTTTGTAGTTGATCACAATCAGATTGGTTCCACTGATATGATCACTGAGATCTTTGCTAAGATGAAAGTAGCAGAGGTGAACATCAAAAAGAATAATCATATGTTGATGGTCAACAAGCCCCCCACCTTTAAGAAAGGTAAGGGTGCAAGGAAGCCCTTCAAGAAAGGCAACAAGGTAAGCGTGTTGCCCTCGCTGAGAAGAAGCTCGTGTCCGTCCAAAGCCGGACCGAAAGTGCTTCTATTGCAAGGACAAGGGTCACCGGAAGCAATCGTCCAAGTACTTAGCGGACAAGAAGGCTGGCACCATCAAAGGTATATTTGATATACATGTTATTGATGTTTTCCTTACTAGCCCTCGTTGTAGTGCACGGGTATTTGATACCGTTCGGGCCATAATATTTGTAACTCAAACAGAGCTACTAATAGATGGCGCTATAGGGATGAGGTGACGATGCGCTGGCAACGGATCAAGAGTTGATGTGATGGCCGGCACGCTCTCCTTAGTTTTACCTTCGGGATTAGTTTTAAACCTTAATAAGTGTTATTATGTGCTGCTGAGCATGAACATTATTTCGGATCGTGTTTATTGCAAGACGGTTATTCATTTAAATCGGAGAATAATGGTTGTTCTATTTATATGAGTAACATATTTTATGGTCATGCACCTCTTGTGAATGGTTTATTTCTTCTAAATCTCGAAAGGGATGAAACACACATCCATAACATTGAGGCTAAGAGATGCAAAGTAGAGTGATAATACTACTTATTTGTGGCACTGTCGTCTAGGTCATATTGGTGTAAAGCGCATGAAGAAACTCCATTCTGATGGACTTTTGGAGTCTCTTGATTTTGAATCATTTGACACATGCGAACCATGCCTCATGGGCAAGATGATCAAAACCCGTTCTCCCAGATGATGGAGCGAGCAATGACTTGTTGGAAATCATACATACCGATGTATGCGGACCGATGAGTGTTTCACGCGGTGGATATCGCTATTTTCTCACTTTACCGATGACTTAAGTAGATATGGGTATATCTATTTAATGAAACATAAATCTGAAACGTTTGAAAAGTTCAAAGAATTTCGAATGAAGTGGAGAACCATCGTAACAGAAAGATTAAGTTTCTACGATCCGATCGTGGAGGTGAATATTTGAGTTATGATTTTCTCACGCATCTTAAATCAAGTGGAATCGTTTCACAACTCACGCCACGGAACACCACAAGCAATGGTGTGTCGAGCACGGAATCGAACCCTATTAGATATGGTTCGATCAATGATGTCTCTTACGATTTGTCGTTATCATTTTGGGGTTATGCATTAGAAACCGCTGCATTCACTTTAAATAGGGCTCCATCTAAACCGTTGAGACGACACCGTATGAACTGTGGTTTGGTGCTAAACCTAAGTTGTCGTTTCTTAAAGTTTGGGGATGCGGTTTACGTCAAGAAGTTGATTCGGACAAGCTCGAACCCAAAGCGAGAAATGCGTCTTCATAGGATACCCTAAACCATTGGGTATACCTTCTATCACGTAACCGAAGGCAAAGTGTTTGTCGAAGAACGGTTCCTTTCTTGAGAAGGAGTTTCTCTCAAAGAAGTGAGTGGGAGGAAAGTAGAGCTAGACGAGGTTATTGAACCTTCTCTTGAATTGGAGAGTTGCGCAAGACCTGAAATTGTTCCGATGTCGCACCAACAATAGAGGAAGCTAATGACAAGGATCATGAAGCTTGGACGATGTCGCTCTCGAACGTCGCAGTCGACAAGGTCGTGTGCCCTCCCGAGTGGTACGGCAACTCGCCGATCGCCTTGTTGGTAGAAGACAGTGAACCTACGAACTATGAGGAAGCGATGATGAGCCCAAACTCTGAGAAATGGCTAGAAGCCATGAAATCCGAATTGGGATCCATGAGCGAAAACCAAGTATGGACTTTGGTGGATCCTCCTAGCACCGAAAGGCCGTTGAGTGCAAATGGATATTCAAGAAGAAAACGGACGGATGGTAATGTTACCGTCTATAAAGCACGCTTGTCGCAAAGGTTTTCGACAAGTTCAAGGTGTTGACTACGATGAGACTTTCTCTCCGTAGCGATGTTTAAGTCCATTCGGATTTTATTAGCAATTGCTACGTTTCATGATTATGAAATATGGAAGATGGATGTCAAGATCGCTTTCCTCAATGGGAACATTGATGAAGAGTTGTATATGATGCAACCCAAGGTTTTGTCGATCCTAAGGATGCTAGTAAAGTATGCAAACTTCATTGCTCCATTTATGGATGAAGCAAGCATCTCGAGTTGGAACCTTCGTTTTGATCAAGTGATCAAGAGCTTTGGATTTGTTCCAAATTGCTGAAGCTTGTATCTACAAGAAAGTGAGTGGGAGCTCGGTGACGTTTCTGGTACTGTATGTGGATGACATATTGATTATCGTAAATGACATCAACATGCTTAACGATGTGAAGAGTTATTTGAACAAGTGTTTTTCAATGAAAGACCTAGGTGAAGCTGCTTATATATTGGGCATCAAGATCTATAGAGATAGACAAAGACGCCTGTAACACCCTCAGAATCGGACCTATGCAAGTTTGAGCAAAATTCGCCAAACCCGCATAGAAACGATTCAAAGGTGCACCAGCACTTTCGTATGGTGGAAAAAGTAATAACATTACACAACAGTCCTCGATGGGACCACGTAATGAGCATATATATAGCAATGACTCAAGGAGCCAAGAATACGATATAATATACAAAGATCCAAATCACCTTGAACGATATAACGTCCATTTCGGACAAGAAGCAAATGGGGCTAAGAGCCACAAGAATAACCAATGGCGTCCATAACCCCCCGCCCCAAGCCGGAAGGGTAACCCCTCGCTAACGACGGGCGATCGCAAAACCGCTTAAACAAAGGGTGCCGAAAGGGCAAAGGAAAAAGAAGGAGCGCCATCGAGGCCGACACAGCGAGGCTAGAATTCGCGGTCCTCGCCACATAGGTATGGTGGAGGATCAGCGGCAAGCATGCACTAAACAACCTATAGAGACTCGATACAATGGCGGTTATCGAGAGAAGGGTAAGATAGACCTATCCAGATCCAACTCAGCTAACACCAATCAAACCCATCCGATGTTTCCTCGAGACCAAACGAGGAAGTCAACCGAGGAACTCACACGGTTGGCGCTTTACTTATTCGATTATAGTTGCAGCAATTACTAGTCGGGTTTAGTTAGTCGCCCCGATAAATAAGCGATGGCACTTTTAGTTAACCATTCCGTTATAGTGGCAGCACTTACTAGTCGACATGATTAACATGAGATAACCCATAAACCCAAAGTAGCTTGTTGGTACTTTTATTCAGCCATTTAGAAGTTGCAATACTTACTAGGCAGGTACAATGGTATAGCGACACTCAAACAAGCATTTGTGGGCAGTATTAATTAGCCATTCCGTTATAGTGGAGCTGATTACTAGTCAATATAAGTCAAATTTATAGCAAGAACTTTAGTTATGCTTGTCTATGATCGAGATCATGCTCCAAGTCGTCCATATCCATGGACACGGCTTTCAGAAAGTTTTACCCCGGGGTGCACCAATAGCAACACACGCCGATCAACCTCGGAAAAACCAAATCAAAACCAACGAGGCTTTCACGATGAACAATCACAGATTCGAAATATTTCAGGGGCCACCCTTGAGTACACCCGAACGTAAGCTAGCTCGAGACGGACCCCAAAGTTTGTGGGGCGGTAACGAGCAGGTCCCCAAACGGGACTGTCGATACCACGTAACGGGTCACAAATCCTAACAGACAAAGTGCTCCTGACAATCGTAAATAAAGCAGTAGCATGGCATAAGTACAGGATAGTAAAACACCTCAAACTAGTTTGTGGCCCCTAAATAAGAATGAATCAAGCTCGCTCGGGGGTCCCATATACCTCCGGATGTGGATAGCGATAAATCAAGGAATGTATCAAGTACTTCGGGTCTTACGGGACACAAGTGGCGTTCGGAAACCAAATATTATCTATCACCCACCGATGCCTCTGCTTATTCAATTTTAGTTGTTAAACAGAAATTAAAGTGACGATAAGTAAAACTAGAATCATCTCCAACATCAACATGCGGCAATTCATTAGCAACTGTGGCATTTGACGACACACATCAGCACTTGAGCAAGCAACTACGACGCGCTAGTCCAGCTATCTACCAAACAACAGGTAATAGGGTGTGTCCAAGGCAATATAGGGCTGCACGGGATACCACGGGTACGGAAACTAAAGCATCGCATAACACGAGCAGCAAAGGTCAACAGAGGGAAGTAAATACTAGAAAGTAAGATAGGTAGAAAGGGAGATGCTCTTTGAAAACATTGTCGAAGGGTCAACCCGAAGGTCGGGGCGAAGCTCACACCAACTCAACGGCCTTATCCGCGAAGAAGCAAAACACTAGAAGAAACACCGGACGCAATATTTAATACAACGGCAGAAGATCGGCATGATGCATGTATGATGCATGGCATGGCAAGATGCGATGCAATTAGGTCATATTAAGCGGAACCAGGGTCCCGACAATTATTCAAGTGGTTCAAGTTATTTAGATCCCCAGCATATTAAATGTTGTTTTAACAAGGCAAAATATACCAACGGTTCGCTACAACAGTTTAAATGAGGGCAATATATGGTTAGATTTGCCCGCATATGGGCCCCATATTTAATTATTAGGTGAATCGGCATAAGGCCCCCAAACCAATGATATGCATGCGAGAATGACAATTCAATATGCATCAAGTTGTTATGTTATAAAAATAGGGTTTTGAGGAAAAGGGTCACACATCAGAGGGGGCTCACGATCTTGGGGTTCCGGTTCGGGTCGGTCTCGTGGTTCGACGATCCGGGGTTCGGGTTCGACAGACGCGTTCTCGGATAGCGGGTGGATCTTGGCATTCGCGATGGTCGGGCCATCTTCCGGTCCTATCGTCGGGCTGATGCACTTGTCGCACATGTGGTCTTGGGTTCCCTGTCGATGATCTTGGCGTTGAGAAGAACTTGTCGGTCCGCGTGTCGGTCGGTCTTAGCGCATCCGGTCTTCGGGTCACGTTGTCGGTCATGGCGTTCGGGACGAAGCACTTGTCGCCACGGGGTTCTCGGCGGACTCGGTGTCCGGGTTAAACCCTTGGCGTCATTGGGTTCCATAGCGACGGTCTTGGTGTACTTGATGGAGCACCCGGTGTATCCGTGTCGGCCTTGGCGGTTGTCGGGTCCGCCTTGAATCCGTGAAGAGATCTTGGCGCACGGGCGGGTTCGGTCTTCGAAGGCCTTGTCGGTTACGTTGACGGTCCTTGTACAACTTCTCACCCTTGTCCATCGAGAGGTTGTGGACACGGTCACGACACCTGTCAACACCACCGATGCACCAAACCACCACTGAGTACCAACGACATCCCCGCAAGAACAACGTGAGGCCATCGGCAACTCGGCGGCATATGGCACGCGGCATCGACGGAGGAGCAAGGCAGCGAAGGGGGTCGGGGCGGGAGCGGCCGGCGGGCCGTCCGGGCGCGGCTGCCAGGGGCTGGCTCGGCGAGGTTGGTGAGGGCGTGCGGGCGCGCTGGCCGGGCTCGGGAAGACGGGGCTTTGGGCCAGCGGGAGCAGCGAGGCTTGTGAGGCCGACACTGGGCGAAGCAGAAGGAGCCGGCGCGGCACGACGGAGGAGGCGGTGTGTCAGCGTCGGGCGGCGTCTCCGGCGCCGGCGGCGCTGGACCGGGCTTGAACGGCGGAGGCGGAGGCTTTCGAGGGAGGCGACGCTGGTACGCGGCGGGCGGGGAGGCAGCGCGGCCAAGCGCGGGCGGCGCTGGGCGCGGCCTGGGGAGGGGCGCCGGCGACAGCGCGACGAGACGGGCTGGGCCCGCGAGGGCGGAAGTGAGGCAAAGGCCGGGTGGGAGGAGCTGAGGCCGGGCGGGCAGCAAGAAGAGGACAGCTGGCTCGGAGCTGGGCGACGGGCGTCTCGGTCAGTGCACCGTGCGGTGGCGGTCTCGGGAGGAGGACGAGGCTGGAGGAAGGAGGGCCGCGGCGTGGCGGGCGAAGCCGCCGGGCTGACGAGGAGGAGAGGAGGAGCGCAAGCGGGAGCGAGAGATCGGCGGGGCAGGGAGTAGAGCGAGGTCGCGAGCGGGACGGTGGTGGGGCCAGGCTACGCGGGCGGGGCGGGGATCCCGAGGCGGGGCTGTCGGGTGCGTGCGTGGGGTGTTGCGTGACCGCGTGAGTGGAGGGTGGGTGAGGTTAGGTGGGCCACAGGGGAGAGGGGAGAGAGAGGTTAGGATTAGGTGGCAGTTGTCTATTGGTTGGGGGATGGGGAGAGGGTGAGGTGGCGTGTTCTAATTGGGTGGAGTGAGGTGGCCAGGGGGGTGTGGGTAGGATAGTGGGTAGCTATAGGATTTAGGAGCGGTGTAGTTGGACCGATTATTATTTCCTGGGGTGGTCGATCGGGTCAATCGGCCCGTTCGACTGCCCCTATTAAAATAATTTAAATTTTTATTTATTCCAATTGGGCCGTTTGCAACCCGATAGCGACAAACAAATTAACTCCGGAGACCCGGGTTTTTGCGTTTGAATAAAGATGGGGCGTTTGGAAATTCAAAACAGGTTTTCGAAATTAGTTTTTGACAAACAATACATGATGATGACGATGCAATGCACAAATTCAACGCGATTTTCTGGTAGTGGTTTTGCGGGATGCCACAACGCCTGATAGCTTTAAGCCAGAGTACATACCTAGACAAAGTTCTGAAAAGGTTCAGAATTGATAAGGCAAAGAAAGGTTCAGTGCCTATGTTGTCAGGTAAGATATTGAGCAAGGCTCAGTGTCCAGCTACGGTAAATGATAGGGAAGCTATGAGAAAAGTGCCTTATGCCTCGGCCATAGGTTCCATCATGTATGCCATGCTGTGTACTAGACCGGATGTGTCCAATGCTCTTAGTTTGACGAGAAGATATCAAAGTGATCCAGGAGTGGAACACTGGACAGCCGTGAAGAACATCCTAAAGTACCTAAATAGAACTAAAGAAATGTTCTTAGTCTATGGGGGTGATGAACAGCTCGTCGTAAAAGGTTACGTCGATGCTAGTTTCGACACCGACAAGGATGATTCTAAATCTCAGACAGGATACGTTTATATTTTGAATGGAGGAGCTGTGAGCTGGAGAAGCTGCAAGCAAAGCGTGATCGCGGGATCTACGAGAAGCGGAATACATGGCTGCCGCAGAAGGCCAAGTGAATGAGTTTGGATCGAAACTTCATCATCGAAGCTTGGCGTGGTTCCAAGTGCATTGGACCCACTGGAGATATTGTGTGACAACACTGGCGCCATAGCACTCGCTAAGGAACCAAGATATCATCCAAAGACCAAGCATATCAACCGCAAGTTTCATATAATCCGAGATTATATAGCAGATGGAGATCAAGATTAGCAAAGTACATACGGATCCGAATGCCGCAGATCCATTGACTAAACCTCTTCCACGTAAACATGATCAACACCTCGCCATGGGTGTGAGATTGTTGCCAAATGTAAACTAGATTATTGACTCTAGTGCAAGTGGGAGATCGTTGAATTATGCCCTAGAGGCAATAATAAAGATGTTATTATTATAATGCTTGTTCATGATAAAGTGTATATTCCATGCTAGAATTGTATTAAGCGGAAACTTTAATACTTGTGTGGTTTGTGAACAACACCGTGTCCCTAGTACGCCTCTATGGACTAGCTCATTGATCAATGATGGTTAAGGTTTCCTAACCATAGACATGAGTTGTCAATTCATAATGAGATCATATCATTGGGAGAATGATATGGTGGATAGACCCAAACAAAGCGAGCAATTAGATCGTGTCATCGTGTTCGCCTTTGCGAAGCTTTTCCTATGTCAAATATTGTATTCCTTAGACCATGAGATAATGCAACTCCCTCAGTATCGGAAGAAAGCTTTGAGGTCATCAAACGTCATCCTATGAGAGGGTGATCATAAAGGTGTCTCGGTGATCGGAAAGTATCTGCTGGGTTGTATGTATCGAGATGGAATTTGTCCTCCCAAGTCGGAGAGAGATATACTGGCCCACTCGGTAATCGATATCAACACCGCTGCAAGCATGTGGTTAAGGAGTTAATCACAAAGTGATATCGGATTACGAATCGAGTAATTTTGCTGTGAACAGATTGAACTAGGTATGACGACAAGCGATCGAATCTCGAGCAAGTAAAATATCGCGAGACGAAGGGAATATATATATGGGATTGATTGAATCTGGCATCGTGGTTCATCCGATATGATCATCGATGAATGTGTGGAGTCAATATGGGTGCCTGCACTCGATGTTGATTATTGATAGAAGATCATGTCCGCATATCCTCGAACCCGCAGGGTCACACACTTAACGTGTCTCGACGCTAGGATAGATTGGATAATTGGTTTATGAATTTTTTTTCGGAGTCTCGGATAGGATCCGGGATATCACGAGAGGTTCGGGAATGGTCCGGAGAATAAGATTCATATAAGGCAGTGCAGTTTTTGGAGTTCGGAATTGTTCCGGGTTAATCGGTATTGTACCGGAAGCTTCTAGAACCTTCCGGAAGGGGACCAACGTGGCCCCACCTTCCGGGAGGGGGCATGGGCCTATGAGGGAGTGTCTCAGCCATTGGGCCAAGGCACAAGGCCCCATAGGGCCCAGCCAATCCTAGATAAGTTTAAACTCGTTTAAACTAGAGATAGGATTTCTAGATAAGGGAGAGTTTAAATCGTTTAAACTAGAGACAGGATTTCTAGATAAGGGAGAGTTTAAATTGTTTAAACTAGAGATAGGCTTGGAGGAGGGGCAAGGGCTGGCCGCCCCCTCTATATATAGAGGGGTGGTGCGCCCCCTCCCCACGACTACACACCTTCCTCCAAGCCCTAGCAGCCTTGCTACCTTCCTCTCTCCCTCCCGACTGTTTGTAGGCGAAGCCCTGCAGCAGAAATTATCCACCATATACACCACGCCGTCGTGTTGTAGATCCAATCTATCTCTCCACCATACTCGCTGGTCCGAGGAAGGAGGAGACGTCGAGGTGCTGCACGTGTGCATCTCAAGGAGGCACCGCCACTTGTGGTGCTAGATCGGATCGGATCGCGAGGAGGAGAAGCGAGTACGACTACATCACCCACGTTCCGACGAACGTTCCGCTGTGCGAATATTCAAGGGTATGAAGATCTAATCCAATCTCTCGTTGATTGCATCTCCTAGATTAGATCTTGGCTTTCCTCGCTCGCATTCGTAGAAAATTTTGATTTACTATGCCATGAAACCTTCAAAGACGCTACCGTCAGCGAAATAGTCCTACCTCTGGACTCTCCACGTGATCTGTTGAGAGCATACCACTACCTCCTCATCGAGGAGCACAAGAAACAAGTCGAGATGCAAAAGGCGCTCGACAAACGCAGTAAGCAGCGCCGAGTCCGGTCGCTGACGAGCGCTCTCCGCCATGGAACCCGGCTCTAGCACAAACAGGAATCAGGGAAACAAGCATCGCTCTCGGATGGAAAACATGGACCCCAAGGAGCGGCGTGACGTGACCCGAACTCTCCATACATCGTTCATGGATATGGACGCTGACAGCAACATCACCCCGAAGACGCCACAAGCAGCGATCATGGCAGCCACGGCGTATCTCGCGGCTCACCCACCTCCGGAGGGGGACCCAAAAAGGGCCATGCATAAGTCCGCACTCAGCGGACTAGGACTAATCGGAGCTGCGCTCCACGAGGACGCTCCTGCGGAGCTGAAGAAAAAAGCTCCGGCCAGGCGCGACCGGAGCCCCACACCCTCATCCGAAGAGGAAGAGGAGCACGATCTTCCTCGAAGGAAGAAGAGCTCCAACCGCCACAAACGCGACTACGCCGCCAGAGACAAGCTAACACAGTGCAAGATCGACAAAGCACGCGTAAAACGCGCATGCTCGTCTGAATCTGAGATGGATGAAGATGAAGAAGAACTCTGCGGAGCCCGATGCTTCAGCAGATCTGTTCGGCGAACACAGATGCCACGCAACTTCAATTTTCCTTCGGATACTCCGAGGTTCAACGGTACGCAAGATCCAAAGTCCGCCTTGACCACCACATCCGTCAAGCTTCATGGAGGCAACAAAGAAACCGCCATGCAATGCCTTCACCGCAATGACAGAGCGGACGCTGGTCCGCTCAAAGCCTATCATCGATCCATCCAAGCCGGGAGGAGCTCGCCACAGCTTCATCCAAATTTCAAAGGCACTAGCAAGAGGCCTGCCTCAATCAAGAATTGCGAGCCTGCACTCAAAGAATGGGTGAATCTATTCGCTCATACATACGCTGGTCTCGACCAAGAACTCCGCAGCACACATCTCCGAAGAGGGCCATCGACGCCTTGTGGACGGGCGCCAAACGCCAGACTTCAAGGAGGAACTTGGGCGTAAAGCCCAAGACACTCGATCACCTCATGGAAATCGCCATTGGGCAGACGGCGAAGATTGCATCCAATACCGCAATCGATGAAGAGGACGACTACGGCCAAGACGCGACCGCCGCAAAGAAGAGGAGATCGCGTCTCACGTGACCGCGACGACCGACATGATGGTCGACGGCTACACCGACCGCCCGTAATGACAACAGCGCAGAAAGCGGAGGATATCGCAGCGGAAACTTCGCGACAACGGACGACCAACGCATTGCAACGCCGCTATCACGACAACGGACCCTCAGCATTCGACAAACTTTCGGGTCCATGCACCATCCACTTCTACATCGACAAATAGGATGGCAAAAAGAAAGCCAGCCACATGCTCAAGGATTGTCGCGAGTTCCAAAAACTCAGCGAAGGCATGATGCAGATGAGGCAACAAGGTCCAATTCCTGCGTCGAACGCACTGCGCCAGGTGAAATAGCACACGGAGCTCCTCCACCGCCGCCTATTGGAGGCAAAAACCAACCACGCACCAGCAAGAAAACAACGTCGGGTCCCATATCCCCATCAAAAGGAGCACTCAATATGATCCAGAAGGGACGCCCAACAAAAAGGGTGCAGAAGAAAATCACCCTACAAATCAACTTGGCCATAGCAACTCCGCCTGCAATCCCTGAGTACCTCAGCGGATCGGAGTCCTGCATCACATTCACTCGTGCGGATCACCCTTGCCAGATCCCTCGCCCAGGTCATGCTGCCCTGGTGCTGGAGGCGCAGATCGGAGGCTTCGAGATGAGTCGCATCTTCATGGACGGTGGCAGCGGCATCAACCTAATGTTCGCAAGCACTCTAGCAGCTATGCGGATCCCACAATGCATCCTAGAACAATCAGACACAATGTTCCACGGCATTGTCCCAGGGAAGGGCATCTTCCCCCTGGGCAAAATAGGGCTCGATGTCATCTTCGGGAAGCCGGACAACTTTAGGCAGGAGCGTCTAGAATTCGAAGTGGTGGACTGGCCGTCGCAATACCATGCCATCCTGGGACATGTAGCATTTGCAAGGTTCCTGGCCGTCCCACACTATGCATACCTACTACTCAAGATGCCAGGACCAAGGGGCATCATCACAATCCACGGGAGCTTCACCCGATCGGACCAATGCGACAGGGATTTCAACAAAATCTCCCAGTCTTTCGGCATGCAAGACGAGCTCGTAAGGCTCCGCGAGGAGACGGACAATGGGCTACCCCCAGTCACAAGGCAGAACGCACTCAACATGTCCTTTGACTCCACCGTCAACACCAAGAAAGTGCAGGTCCATCCGACAGACGCCTCCAAGACGGCGCTGATCGCCAACGACCTCAGCACCGCATAGGAAGGCGCGCTCGTCGAATTCCTCCATGAGCACTGGGAAATATTCGCCTGGTGTCCTGCAGACATGCCAGGAGTTCCCAGGGAATTCACCGAGCATGCACTCAATGTCTTCCCAGATACCAAGCCAGTCAAGCAGTCTGTCGAAGGAATGACCACGGCAGATGCTGCAATCGGCAGCGAGTAGTAGAACGAGGGGCAAGGGCGGCCTGCCATCTGCGGTGCGAGATGAGGGCAAAGACTCAGGGGTTTACCAGTGTTGACCCCGGAGGGTAAAGACCTACTCCTGCTAGATTGTATTACAGAGGTGTTTACAATGGGCGAACTCGGCGACTAGGCGAGTTGCTTGGGTGTATGAGGAACGATTCTCTACTCACCCCTTAGGGAGGTTTATATAGGCTTACCTCCCTAGGGTTTACATATCTCAACCGATTCGGTTACAACTTTGCCAATCGTTTAACTCGACCGACTGGCCTATCTACTGGCCTTGACCTCCAACAGCCTGGTACCGATGGGCTTTGATCCATTCGCCCCTCGCCCACCAGCTTGGGCGATGGAACGTCCCCTGAGGATACCCCAAGTAGGCATATCCCCATCGGTAGTCCCCGAGGCCGCCGTTGATTAGGCGTGGTGGCGCGCCGGAGTATACGGCTTCAAGTTGGCATCCACGAATCGTCCGGGCTCGCACGAAGGAAAGATCCGTGAACCGAAGTTGCGTCTGGCGAATCGAACCAACGGGTCGCGCCTCGGCGAGTAACTTAGCGAGCCGGTGGCGGAAGGCGGACCGTCGGCGTGGTCAAACTAGCCGTTAAGGTAACTTAACGGTAACTTCAGCGCAATCATCGTATGTAACGGCCCCCTAATTTGGCGGGCAGCTCGCTATATAAGAGGAATGGTAGGCTATCGGAAAGCCAACCGCCCACCATTTCTTCCGAGTACGCACATCTTTCGCCGCTGATCCCGCGATCCGATCGACCAATCCTCCTCAGACCTCCAAGCAAATCCTCAGCCATGGCCTCTCCATGAACCTGGGTAGATCCAAATGCACCAGGCACAACTGGCCTCCTTCGAGGAGGCCGGAATCCTGAGCCGTGTCGGCGAATCCTCGCCGGAGAAACGACCCAACCCGCAGAGAGAGTTCATCTGCTTCACTAGTCACCGAGCGGGGTTTAGGGTTTCCCACCTCTCGTTCTTCCGGCGCACCTACTACGGATCCAGCCTCGATCTGGGTCCCCATAGCATCGAGCAGCTCGCCATCTTCGTATGCGTTCTGCGAGTGCTACTTGGGCTGCCGCCCTATTTTCCCTTGTGGCAAGATCTGCTCCATGGACGGATCAGCCCGAGGAGGCGGGACAATGCTAGCCGCGGCGGCAACCTTCCAACTGAAATCCAAAGCCTCCTTCTTCGACTTGATGCCGCGCCAAAGCAGCGAGCGAAAAAGTCTTGGTTTTATGTGACCGAGGCGACCGGAGGATGAGGCGGCGATCCACGGTACTCGACTGCCCGAGCCGCAATCTCTCCAGTCGTCAAGCTCCCCCGACCGGCGGATGGTCGTCGACGAGATGCTCCAGACCATCGGTCAAGAAGAAGGGCTCCAGACGGTGAACCTAAACAACTGCTTTGGGCGGCGATTGCCCGCCGCCCAACGCGAGCATTACATGTACCAGTACACGGGCCGAGAAGACTCGACGAAGGCCTGCCTCGCCGAGTGGAAGCTGGAGGACTACCTCCTGGCGCTGAAGAGGATCACCCAGGCGGCATACACGGATGCGCAGGCCGGGCTCCCTCCATACACCGCGAAGCGTCCGGCTCCAACGGTAATAATTTGATTTTGTTCGCAGTCGCAGCATATGCAGTCGCGGTAATTCTAACTTTGTTCCATGTTTAACGCAGCTATTCCAAGTGGTGGAAGGGTGGCTACCACCCGCCGATGACGAGAGCTCCGGGCCATCCGCCCAGGACACAAGCGAGTCGCCTCCCACCAAGGGTAACGAGGACGATGAGGACGAATCCGAAGAGGAGATCGCCCCACTGGTCCGAAAGACCCGGGCAACGCCGGTAGCGAACTCGGCGAGCAGGAGCCTCGGCGTCATGACGATGACGAGAACTCCGGAGACCACCTCGCTCCAGGCCACTCCCTGGAAGAAGAAGAAGGAGAAAGAGGCGAGGCCCCCGAGGAGGAGGACGGGCCAGAAGATGCCCTCACCGCACTCGTGGCGAGCAGCTCCGATGCCTACAGCTGCCGGTGACGGGCGGCCCGGCAACAACCGCGCTAGATGTGCCATCCATGGAGGCACCGCTGGCCTCGATTCCCCGCAAGGCTCTCCGGGCTAGGAAGGCTCTAGCTGAGGCGACTTCCGCGCAAGGGGTCCCGGCGTGGCGGTCTCGCCGCAGGAGGCTCGGTTGCAGCTCGCGAGAAACCTCCGGTAGAAGCGCCGGGCGCCAACCGCTACCTCAACATCAAAGAAACCGTCGTATCCACGGGCCCTGGCGCCCGAATTGGGGGCTCGGCCGCCGCCCCGAGCTGGAGAAACCGCCGGCCTTCGCAGGCTGCGTTTCATTCGGTCGCCAAGTGAGTGTACTCGGCTTTTCGCTTTCTCTTAGTATTTTGAATGTTTTTCCTGAATTGTCTCGATGCGTAGGTCCGGAGTGAAGAAGATGGGCCACCCGACGGTGGCCAAGGTGCCCTCCGCCACTAGCGAGGAGGACCCTTCCCGTAAGAGGAAGGTGGACGAGGTCGCCGCTTCCGCGGAAGGCAGCAAGAAGGCCAAGGGCGATGACGTCGTCGCTATCTCTGACGACACGGCAGTCGCGCCGGCAGGGCCCGCTGTGGAAGCGACCGCGTCCACGAAGGGAGGCATTTCGTTGCCTAGACCGGAGGAAGCGAGCTCCTTTGGGGCGGGCGCGTCAATCGCTACCTTCCCCCGCTTCATGACCAAGGCGGCCACGGCGAAAAGCGCGACTCGAACCCCGCTCAGACCGCCGACGCTGAGATTGAGCAACGCCGGCACACACCGCGCTTGCGTCCGTGGACGCGCGCAACTGCACGGCATGCTTGGCGCGGCCATCCAGTACCTCGGTCCCGAGATCAGGTCGGTGCTTTGCAGCGCCTGATTCTTTATAGTTACTTGTTTTGTGCGTCGAAGTCTAGTCCCCGAGCTTCGCTAAATTGTAGCGGGTGGGCACTGAATTTTCGAACCGCCAGTCTCGAGCGCGCGCTAAATTGTAGCGGGTGGGCATCGAAATATTCGAGCCAGTCCCCGATGCGCTTTTCGCTAAATTGTAGCGGGTGGGCAATAATTTTCGTGTCTTGACTTTGAAAATTTGCGTGGTTTACAACTAGAGTCGGCAGAGCGATTGCTGCGGGCAGCGCCGAGAAGGAGTTACGCTCTCCAAGAAGTAAACAAGGAGCTTCAATTGCTGCGAGAGGTGGCTCGCCAGAGCTTGTCCTCGCGGTGATGGCGGCGGATCTGCGTTACACCTGCTGAGCAAAGGATCGCCGACCTCGGCGCGAACTACGGAGGCAAAAGAAGAAGCGAAGCTCGTGAGCGGCGAGCTAAGGCCGCCGTTGCAGCGGAAGACCGGAAGGTGTCGGAAGCCCTCATCGGGCTTCGGACGATAAACGTCGCTTCAAAGCTTCATCACGGGCTCCTACCGCCCGTTGCTTTCGGTGAGTCGTCTTCCCGCCTTGTAGTTATATTGTTTGTGGTTTCCGTGGTGCTCACAACTGTTTCCGTCTAGCAGGCCATGTGATTGGTAGCCATGAAGAAGCGAGTTCTCTTGATGCGAGGGAGTCGTGAGCATGCTCGTCGACCGGCGACGCTCGGCGACTTGCATCCGCGCCTACCTTCAAGAGATGTCGCCCACGGAGGTTATTCCCTGACCTTGTTGAGGTGTGGGAGTACTTGGAGAAGGCGCCCATGGTCGGGAGTTCATGACCAGGTCGGCGTTGACGTGGAGCGTCGGCGGCTCTGAGCACAGGACTCGCCCACTTCCCCGAAGACTTCGACCTCGATGTGACGAGTGGTTATCCTTCGTAAATCGCAGCACGGTGGATCTGTCTGAAGTTCTTAAGCTGCGAACGCGTCGCCGCGTACTCGAGCGTGTTTGGGCGATGCGACCTTCTTCCGTGCAGGAAGCGGTCGCTACCGAACGACTTCGAGCCGCATCGCGACTTCAAGGTCGAGCATCCTTCCGCGGCGATGGCGGGCGGTGGCGACCTATCCATCGAACCCGCATAATGCATTCATCCGAAGCGCCGGACGCTGGTGCATCATCGTCGAAACCTGCGGAATAGTGTTAGTAGCAGTGCCGGTAGGCATATTTTGTAATGTAAGACAATGCGATATGCGATTGAATGGAACGTTGTGTTCATTTGCTATTTGTTTGCGTGTTTTGGATTGATTTTGGGTGAGTCCCCGAGCGTCCGCCTTTTGCGGGGTTCACCTTAGATATGATGTTTTGTTGTTTATCATGGGTTGTTGGTTGAGTCGACTACGAGCTCGGAGAGCCGATGCAAAGCGACTCCTCGAGTGCTCTGTACTTTACCGCTTTCCCGACGCGAACGGGCCGGGTGGCCGAGTCCCCGGCGTGGTACTTGGTAGTTCAAGGCGCGACTCGAGGGTGGTTGAGACTGAGCGTTGGTGTGGAGCGTCCTCCTGCCTGGCCGGTGGGTCGATCGTGGCGAGTCTGGCACGCTCTCTTACTTGGCGTTTCTGTTCGATCGAGACGAACTGTATCCGATCCGGCGTGGTACTTAGCCGTCGAGTCGCTATGCCGAGGATGCGGAGGACCGTGGTCGCTGTGGGAAGCGAGACAGATGTCTTGGTTCAGAAACCAGTCGAGCTAAGCGACTCGATGGGCTCGGATTGGCGTTTTTCGTGGGCGATGCAAGACCTGAAATGACTCGAGGTTTTACATCGCTTTTCTTAGCCGTGCGTCGCTGTACCAAGGGTTGACTTCTGATTTTTAGCATGACGCTGTTAATTACAGAAAAGTGGCACAAGGCATGGAGAGTAGACGATTTTGCGCATTAACCGTTTCTTTTATTCATAGCGATCGAGAGTACATATGTGGGGTTCTAGGTATAGAACTTCCGGAGGAGATTTACATTCCACGGCCGCAGCGTCGAGTTCACCGTCCCTTGACGTCGACGAGGTAGTAGGCGTCGTTGCGAGTCTGCGCCCGATAGCGAACGGCCTTCCCACGGAGGAAGAGCTTGTGCATGCCCTTCTTGTCCTGGATGAGGCGTAGCACCAAGTCGCCTTCCTGGAAGGTGCGGGTTTTCACCGTCGGCTATGGTAGCGATTTTAGCCCTTACGATAGATAGCGGTCGCGATCGGGCGAGGTCGCGCTTCGTCGAGTTGGTCGAGCCCATCTTGGCGGGCCAGTTCGTTTCGGCCTCCGTATAGTGGGCGATCCGCGAGTCGTGTTCGAGGTCGGTTAGCATGACAGCTTCACCGTAGACCATGAAGAAGGGGTGAATCCGACCTGTGACCGAGGTGCGGATTCCCGGATGACGGAGGAAGCTCGACCCAGCATCCAGCGGTGCGCTCGAGTGGTACTTTGGAGTCGCGCTTCAGCCGTGGAGGATGCTTTGTTGGCTCGTTCACTTTGGCCGTTGGATTCCTGCGCGATCGACGCGAGGTCGAGCCGGATGTGGTGCTCCTCGCAGAACTCGCCATTGCTTGGCGAAGTTTGTGCTGTCCGTGATGATGCTGTTGGGGGAAACCGTAGCGTATATGAGCTCGTAGGAACTTAGTGGCGATCTTCCGTCGCATTTCGGACTGGCTGGCTTCTACCCACTTTGTGAATTTGTCGACGGCCACCAGCAGGTGGGTGTAGCGAGAGGGCCTTCTTGAAGGGGCCTACCATGTCCATACCCCACACGAATGGCCAGTGATGGGGATTGTTTGAGCGCCGAACTTGGAGCGTAAATGTCGGTTGGCGTACTTCGGCACCCGGCGCATCGCTGACGATATCGACAGCCGGCATGTGCGGTGGGCGATTAGAAGCCATGTCGCATGGCTTTGGCGACCGAGGCCAGCCAGCGGCGTGGTGGCCGCAATCGCTGAGTGGATGTCGTGTAAGATTTTGCGTCCTTCAGGTTGACGCACCGTTGAACACGCCGGTGACGCTGCGCTTGTGTAGCTCGCCGTCGATGATGGTAGGACTTGCATCGGCGAGCGATCATTCGGGCGCTTGTCTCGTCTCGGCAGGTTGCCTGCCTCTGTAGGCGATGTAGGGCTTGGTCCAAGTTCGCTCGGTGACGAAAAGTACTGGTTGCCTCTGGTTGGAGCGGGACTCAATGTCGATCTCCTTCGGAGAGACCGACGGCGTGAAGATGGTGTCGAGGAACACGCCGGCGGTGGTGCGAGTCGAGCCGACCCGATGAGAGGCGTCGGCCTCCTCGCTTTTCCTCCCATCGATCCACTCGGCAGAATAGCGGTGAAGTGGCCGCCACCTTGTCCACCTCTTGGCGGTATGCCGCCATGGTAGGGGAGACGGCGCAGTGCCGCGACTTGACCCGAACGAGGTCGGAGTCTCCGTAGCATCGAAGGCGGTTGACGCTCATCTCTTTGCGGCTCGCATGCCGTGAGTAGGGCCTCGTATTCGGCCATGTTGTTGGTGCAGGCGTGAATTGAGGCGGAGGATGTAGCGAGCTTGTCGCCTTTGGTGAGGTCGACTATCCCGCCTCCGCCGTCCGCGTTCTTGGACCCGTGGCGCAGGCTCCAAAGAGTGGAGGTACGGCGGCTTCTCTGGCTGGGCCTCCTCCCGGTCGGCGAGGAAGTCGCTGCTCGCGATTAATCGCCCTGCGTTGCTCGGACTTAATGTTGTGGACGCCGATCTCGACGGCCCACTTGGCGACCTTGATGCCCGGTAGCGATTGCGGATGATGTCTTGTAGTGGAGCCGAGGAGACGACCGTGATGGGGTGCTCTGGAAGTAGTGCGCGGCGCCCGGAGCTCTGAAGACCGCGTATACCAGCTTTTGGTATCAGGTATCATTGGCGCGACTCGGTTAGGACCTCGATGTAGTATACCGGCCGGACCGGGCGCTTTTCCTTCCTCTGGTCGCTCGACCATTCTGATACGACGACGCTCGGACGCCGCGACGTAAACCAGCATGGGCTCCTTGTCGACGGTGCGCGGTAGTGGTGCGGCGAGTAGCACCTTTTAGGTCGCGAGCGCCGTCTCCTTGTCCCACTAGAAGGTGGGATTCTTGCGCATCAGCGGTATAGGGGCACGCCGCCTTTGTGACGGGATGAAGCGATCGAGGCCGCCACGGGCCAGCTTCGGACGCCGCGCGCAGCACTCGGTTTGCCGAGTCGAGGCGATCGTGTCGATCTTCGGGTTTGCCTCGATCCCTCGCTTGGAGACGACGCATTCCTAGTAATTGCTCCGGCGGGTACACAAGGTGCACTTGCCTGTTGAGCTTTATCTTGTACCTCCGCAGGTTGGCGAAGGTCTTCCAGGTCGGTAGTAGGTCGCCTTGGCAAGCGGATTTTACGACCACGTCGTCGGCGTAGACGCGGATGTTGCGCCAATTTGGCTCGCGAGGCATTCTTGCATGCACCGCTGGTAGGTTGCTCCGGCGTTCTTGAGGCCAAGGTCATGGCGGTGTAGCGAAGGCTCGAATGGCGTGATGAACGCCGTCTTCTCGCCTCGACAGCCATTTTGATCTGGTTATACCGGTAGGCGTCGAGGAAACAACACCGAGCCAGCGGTGGAGTCGATTATCTGATCGATCCGGAGGACGAATCGCCTTTGGGCAAAGGCCGCTCAGTTTGTGTAGTCGATACACATTCTCCAGTCCCGTTCTTCTTCTCGACCAGACTGGGTTTGCCACCACTTGAGTATTTAATTGGCGGATGAAGCCGGCAGTGAGTAGACGCTGCACTTCCTCGGCGACAGTTCGACGGGCGTTTCTTCGCTGAAGGGTCAGAGCGATCGCTTGACTGGTCGCACTTTGGGGTCGGCGTTTAATTTGTGCTCGCGAGCTCCCTAGGGACACCAGCATGTCGGAGGGTTTCCATGCGAAGATATCCCTGTTCTCACGGAGGAACTCGATGAGCGCCGCTTCCTATGCCGGGCTCATGCTGTCCCGATCGTCACCGGCTGGGGTCGCCGGGACCAGCTCGACCAAGCGGGTGTCGCCGTGGCCTCAAAGGTTGAGGTGTTTGTGCCCTCTGAGTTGGGCTTCTTGAGTATTGTGGGGTCGTCATTGTTGACCCCGGCCAGATTTGGCGAGCTCATCGGCGTGACTAGCTTCCGCCGTGATGACGGCGTGGCGAAGTTCGCCTTTGGCCTCGCATTCGGCCATGTCGGGTCGCCGTTAATGGTGATGACGCCGCAGCCCGGAGCTTCATCGCGTTATACGATAATGGGTGCCGCCATGAATTTGGCGAACGCTGGCGCCTGTGACGCAATGGTAAAGGTATATCAAGGGCACCAGTCAAGACGATCCGCTCGGCGGAAGTTTGCTGGAGTGCCGAGGTGACGTAGCGTGACCTTGCCGATCGGGTACGCCTTCCACCGGGACGGCGCCGTGGAACGTGGTGGGTTGTTGATCATCGACGCGGGAGCCGCACGCTGAAGGTGTCGGTAGAGGATGTTGATGGAGCTGCCGCCGCCCATCGTAGTCTTGGGAGCCAGTAGTCGCCGACCTTGGGCTTGACCACCAGGCGACTCGCCCCGGATACTGGCGCGCGGGCGAGTGGTCTTGCCGGCTCCGGTGATGGCTGCTCCACCGCTCAGAACCGGGGACGCCGGCGTTCGCCACCGCTGCTGACGGCGCATACGGGCGGCGACCTTCTTCTCGCTTGTTGAAGCCGGTGAAGGTGTGGAGCGAGCCGCTACTTTGCCGAATTTTCCGCCATTTTGCGGTCGTTGTCGGTGTCCTCCGCTGCCGTGCCTTCTCGATCTCCCCGAGGGTGTGGCGCCGGGCGTGTGCGTGGCGGGCTTTCCTTCCTCGCCGTGAAACGCATGGTTGGTTATGAGGCCGCGGATCGAACCTTGGCTTGTTCTCAGTTCCGCCGTCGCGTCGTTGCCCTCCGTCACGGTAGCTCTTGGGGTCGGCGTTAGCGTGCTCAGCGTTGGCGACGAAGTCGACTTCGCCGCTTGGCGCTGCTGCCTGGTGAGGCGCAGTGTCAGAAGCCATCGGTCGCGGCGGCCACCATCGCCGCCCGTCGGCGCGTTGCCCTCCGGACTCGTCGATCGCCTTGGTTGGGATCCTCCTCGGCATCGCTTTGGCGATCTCGAGGAGGTCTGGATGTTGTCGAGTGTGCGGGCGTGTCGCTTGAGCTTAGCGACTAGAGGCTCGTAGAGCGCACGAGGTCTTGAAGCAATGGATCGCGGTGTCCGGTGGATGCCGACGCGTTATACCGAGCTCTTGCCACCGTTGGACCCGATTGAATGGTCGACTCGGGTCCCTGGACGATCGTTCGTGTCCTCGATGGTGGTGGCGCGGTGTAGGAGCACCGGTGCTCAGCAGGCGTCTCGCATTTCCTTCCGTGAGTCGACATCACGGGGAGCGTGTTGATCCATTGCCCGCACGCCCCTCCATCATCTGGGAGGTAACGGCTAGTAGGTCGGTGACCCGCGATCCCCATTGCCATGAGGTATGTGTCGAGCCGCACGGCTGGATCGACGAGGAGTCGATTTTTCGATCTCCTTGGCGCCTTGAAGTTGGGTACTTTTCGGATCATTGGTCCAAGCACTTGGGCCCTAGTCGATCGACCCATAGGCTCGCCATCGGGCAGTAGTTAGGTGTGCCGCAAGTCGTCTGGCGGCGCGCCGATTTTGGTTGTTGATGATGTGAGTCGGCGTCGATGGTCTCTCCATTAGCGGCGACGAGGTTGGTCGCCCCGGGATCGTTAATTGGAGAGTGCCGATTCGCGGACGTCGTTGAGCTGCAATGGCTCGTGGCGGGCAATTGAGGTGTGTTGCCACCGCTGACGGGCCGCTTGAAGCCGCTTCGCTTCCCGAGGAGCGCCGAGTACACTCGCCCTTGCGAAGTCGGCGCTTTTTGTTCCACGGCCCGCGAGTAGGGGCCCGACGCATCTTTGGATCTGTAAGGCGCCGGCCGCCGTGATCTTGTCGACATGGCTCGGCTCGCCACGAGGTTGTCCATCGGGTGGAGAACAGGGAAGGCCGTTCGCATCTCGCCCCCGTGAGGAGACGACTATCCGCTGGTCCACAGGAGGTGCGGTTGGTAGTGGGGCACCCATCGCCGCCGATCTGGCGAGGGCGGTTGCTTCCTCCGTGGCGCGTTCTCGCAGATCGCAGCGCTGGCTATGCGCCGGGTCGCTTTCATCGTCGAAGTTCAGGCACGCCCGAACGGTGGGGTTCGGCGTGACTGATCCGCCGCTGGTGGTAGCGTGATGCTCGCTGCCACCTGCTCGAGGCGAAATTTTTCGCCGCCTCTTTCGCATCGCCTCCGCCAACTTCAGCGGAGTTCTCGACTCCGCTGCGTGGCGTTAGGAGGGATCGGGTGGAGAAAGGTCCTCCGGTGGATCGGTGCGGGCCATGTAGGTCGGCGTGGCGATCGGCACCGTCGTGGAGGTCGGCGGAATTTTCCGACCAGTCGAACTCGAAGATCCCGAGGATGGAGGTCTCGAAATCTCCCGTTGGAGACCTGGCGATGGACCCCGGACGAGGCCGCGTGATGGATCCGGCGAGTGACGCCGGTCGCCGAGTCGGCGTCGTCGGTGGTCGCGTCTTCGGCACGAAGTTCTCGCCACGTTGTGGCCGAGTTGTTTCGAGGCGTAGGCGGTGGATCGTGCGGATCTGGCTCGGAGAGCCGATCGCGTGTGGCGACTTCGCGGATGCGAGCCGAGTCCTCCGAGTGATGACGTCGGTGAAGCCGACGAAGAGGCCGATCGCCGACCGCGGGATCACGCTGTAATGACGGGTCGCGCCGGGACGTAGCTGCTCGGCATGATCTGGAGCATCTCACGATCGCTATCATGCGGCGGTGGCGATAGCCTCGTTGATGGGCAGATTGGATCTCGCCGCAGAACACCGGACAGACCGCCAGGCCCCAGTGGGCGCCATCGCCGGGCGAATGACCACGGCGAGATGCCGCAATCGGGCGAGTAGTAGAACGAGGGCAAGGGCGGCCGCCATTCCGCGGTGTAGATGAGGCAAAGACTCGTGGGTTTACCCAGGTTCGCCCCGAGGGTAAAGACCTACTCGCTAGATTGTATTAGGAGGTGTTTACAATGGGCGAACTCGGCGACTAGGGCGAGTTGCTTAGTGTATGAGGAACGATTCTACTCACTTAGGAGGTTTATATAGGCTTACCTCCCTAGGGTTTACATATCTCAACCGATTCGGTTACAACTTTGCCAATCGTTAACTCAATGACATTGGGCCTATCTACCGCCTGGCCTTCGACCTCCATGCTTTGGTACTCGATGGGCTTTGATCCATTCGCCGCTCAGGCCCACTGCCAGCCCTTGGGCTCGGAACGTCCCCGAGATACCCAGTGAGGCATATCCCCATCATACTATCCGAAGATTGTAGAGCCACGTCGGCTATCGGCAAGAAGATCAATGATTACTGCAGCAGACTTCATCCGGAAATCAAGGAAAGCGGCGGCAACACGGTGATGGTCCCAAGAAGGACACGGATATCCTGCGGATGCGTGAGACTTCACGTCACTAAATAAACACCGCCCTAAGGACCACTTCCTCTTCCTGGATCGACCGGATCATCGACCGACTGCAGGTTGTGAGAACTCTTCCTCGACGCCTACTCGAGGCTATAACGATTCACTCAAGGTCGAAGATCAAGAGAAACGGCGCTCATCACACCGCTCGAGTATACCGCTACAACACAATGCCTTTCGGCTAAAGAACGCTGCGCCACGCATCACCCGATGCATGCAGCCTTCCTCAAGGACCGGATCGGTCGCGCCCAAGTCTATGTCGGCGACATAGTCATAAAACCAGGGAGGCAAGAACACTTATCGGCGATCTCCGCGAGACGCTCGACAACCTTGATCGCTACAGGATCAAGCTCCATCCAAAAATCGCCTTCGGTGTCCCTTGTTAGCTCGGATACTTTATCTCTCAACGAGGATCGGGCGAACCGAAGAAAATCAAAGCTATCATGACAATGGAAAAGCCAAAATCTCAAGGGCGTTCAAGAGTCATAGGCGAGTAGCGGCACTAAGGTGTTCATCGGCCGCATGGGCGAGAAGGCCCTACCATTCTACCAGCTACGCATAGGCGCATAAAGTCTGGACGGAAGCCAACGACGATTCAAAGCCTCAGCGGCTCCTCTCTACTCGCCCGTTTGGTCACGCCAAAAGAGCGCGAGCCCCCGTCACAACATAGCATCCACACACCGTGTGGTCTGATAAAGACTCGTGGTCGAACGATTCAAGAAGGCAAGACCCACGGGTACAACGCCCAATTTACTACCTCAGTGAGGTCCTACTCCAACAAAATGCTGGTACCGACTACTGTTGGTCGCCACGGCGTGTTCATGACGGGCCGACGACCGAGCCACTACTTCCTGTGAGCATCGGTGATGGTCGTCAACAGGTGCCCCCCGGATCCCGATAACCTGAGGCCAGGCGTGTGGCCCGTGGGGCATCGAACTATCACCCTTGGACATCGCTTCACGAAGCGACACGCAATCAAATCTCAAGTCCTTCCGATTTCTGGTGCTTGGATGGAGCTGCAAATGCGGACACCCAGACATATGTCGCAGTCTTGGACAATGCATTTCGACGGCTCCAAACGCGAACCCGGAGCAGGGGCAGGAGTCATACTGACCTCCCCGCAAGGTGACAAGATGAAGTACGTCCTCCGGATGAAATTCAGAGCCTCCAACAACGAGGCCGAATACGAAGCCCGCATCCATGGCATGAAGATGGCAAAAATATGCGGCGCAACGCGCCTGGTTATCTACGGCTACTCCAACCTTGTTGTACAGCAGACGATGAATGAGTGCGACGCACACGCCGAAAACATGATCGCGTACCGGGCGCTATACAACGCACTCGAAGGAGAATTCGACGGTTGCGAACTTCGGCACGTTGGAAGAGAGAGCAACGAGGAGGCCGATAGACTCGCCAACATCGGCTGCACTTGTGCCAAGGTACCACCAGGTGTGTTCCTCGAACAGATCTGCGTGTCATCGATCAAGCGGAAATTCCCTAAAGGATCACCCGAAGAAGCAGAACACTCGGGGGCTACGCTACCCGAAGGTCAGGAAGGACCCAAAAAGTTGGATACCGGTTGCCATGGTCAACCTGATGCAGGTCATGGCGGTCGAAGAAACTTGACACGCCCATACCTCCAGTTCGACAACGGAGAATTGCGGACGGCCGGCGGATGCCCGCGATATCTCGTCCAAAAGCCTTCACCATCATCAACGGTGAGCTGCAAACGCAGCATTACGGGTGTACTACAACGGTGATGCGTCATCATCGAAGGCAAGGCCATACTCCAAGATATCCATGAGGGCATCTCGCGCACCACGTGCAGCCGCTCCTCGTCGCCAAAGCTCTGGCAGGATTCTATCGCCAACGGCCATGAGCGGCTACGGCGACATCGTCCGAAGATGCAGGTGCCAACGGTTTCGACAAACCGCACGCACTGGTCCGAACTTTGACCCATACCCATAGCACGCCTTTCGCCCAATGGGGCTCGACATGATCGGCAAACTGCCAAAATCCTCAAAGGAGGACACGTTTCTCCCGTCGCAGCCGACAAATTCACCAAGTGGATCGAGCCATGCTACCACCAACCGGAAGGGCACAACCGCCGTGTTCTTAGAATCCATTGTCTCATGAGTTCAGTCGCATCGACATCATCACCGACAACGGATCGAACTTCATCTCCGAAGAATTCCGGGACTTCTGAAGGCCTCGGGATCAATATCACGTATGCCTCAAGCACACCCGCAAACAAACGGCAAGTGGAAAGGCCAACGCCTAATCGACGCCGATCAAGAAGCGCCTCATGAGCTCACCGAGCACAAAGCTGGAACCGGACGATAGAGCTACCGTCTGGCCCTGTGGAGCTTACGGACTACGCCAAACAGCTCCACCCACACACCGTTCTTCATGGTGCACGGAGTCGAGTGCTACACAATCACGCCATCGGGCTCCACGAGTCGTCACATAGCGAAGCCGAGTCCACTGCATCGAAGATTCCGTCGACCGCCGACGGCAAGCGGGATATAGCAACAGCTAGATCAGGTGTACCAGCAGAGTCTCCGCAACTATCACAGCCGGGCTGCGCCCCAAGGTCCTTCGTCAAGGAGACCTCGTCTTGCGACTCAAGCAAAAGCGCCGAACAAGCTCGATTCACCATGGGAAGGACCTCGCCATCACCGAGGTCATCCTGTGTGGCGCTATCGCCTCAATCATGTGGAGTCCGGAGTCATACTCCAACCCATGGAACGCCTCGCACTCGCATTTATCTCTACCCGTAGCAACCTACCCCTTATTTTACTTTCAATAAGGCTTTTCAGCCAAGGCTATTCAAATTAACCATGTACCTCCTCCATTACGATATAAATAAAGCTAAGTGTCGCTCCCAACCTTCTGGTTGACTATTTTATGCAACTTTACTACATGCTACAAACGCACTGGGGCTCCCCCACCTCACGATTTTATCGGTAGAGGACCAAACGTACACTGAGAAGTATCACGCCAGCAAACGAAAAGGACACGTACTCAATCAAAGCATCACGTGCTCACACACATATGCAAACCTTTACAAAGGGCACATACCGCCAAGCAATATACAAATTTTACATCTATCTGTTTATTTTCAGGTCCTATCTACTCTGAAGAATAACCTACGCACGCTGCTCAAACAAGTCTACAATTTGCTCGGCATACTGCCTTCCAGCCGCGTAATGCGGACGCATGTTCCACTCACCACCATCTGGTCGAGGAGGTGGCCCGGTGTAACTACCTCGGTGAACTACGCTCCTAGATACAAGCCTGGATGAGAGATTGCGGTTGAAATAGTACGGCGGGGCCCCAAAAGCCACTCACTGGTAGTCCTTTCAGACGTCCCAACCGCTAACCTCTCAACGGACCTCAGACAAGGGCGTGGTCAAGCGAAGGGATCAACTACGACACAAGTGGGTATGTCGCAAGCCACCATACAAGAGTACATGAGCCACACCATCTAGAAAGAAAGGAAATATACCAAGCATACATCTGGAAGATTCAAATGACCTAGATACATCTATAATTTAGGATAACCTCATAAATACACACATCGAGTATCATGCAAGCGGCAAACAAGATCCGAGTGCGGATAAGAAGCAAATAGGCATAAGATGCCGGAGAAAATAACACATCCCAACTACAGTCTCACGGATCCCTGTCTCTAATCTCTACACCATACCATCGTTGCCCCATCATCGGCTTCTTCCACCCAAGATCCGTCCGAGAAGGTACCATTCATCCGAATCAAGAATTTATCGTGAGACCCTAAGGGTACTCAAGAAGTCTTAATACCTCTAAAGGGACACAACCTGGGTGACGCAATTGCAGCAAAGATAAACCCTAGCAATTCTACGGATAACGCTAACCATCCGCCTAACCAATGATAGACGGATGTCCGTGAATTTAAGTACAGCAGTTATAATGGTAATCTCACCGATCCATCCTCCTCTACTTACCAACAGGAAGGACGAACAACCCCCTTCCGTTGCAATTTTATTAACCATTCGTGAGTATTGCACTATTTACTAGTCAAGTTACTTGAGTCAAATTAAAGCGGTACTTTAGTTATGCTTGTCTATGATCAAGCTGTGCTCCGTCGTCCATAACCGGACACGGCTTTGAGAAAGTTTTACGGTAAAGGTGCACCAATAGCAACACACACCGATCAACCTGGAAAAACCAAATCAAAACCCAGCGAGGCTTTCACATTGAACAATCACAAGATTCAGAAATATTTCAGGGCCACTTGAGTAGAACCCATAGCGGAGTAAGCAAGCTCGAGGGTGACCTCAAGGTTTAATGGGGGCGGTGAAACGACTGGAACCGAAGTGTGGCTGGGCTTTGTCGATACCACGTAAACAGGTCACCATCCTAACATGATCAAGGTGCCCTTCGCTGTCGTAAATAAAAGCGGTAGCATGGCATAAATGCAGATAGTAAAAACACCTCAAACTAGTTTGTGGCCCCAAGAAATAAGACGGAATCAAACTCGCCTGTGGGGTCCCATATACCTCCAGGATGTGGATAGCGCGATAAATCAAGGAACAGGAATCAAGTACTGGGCCTTACAGGACACAAGTGAGCAGGAAAACCAAATAGCGTATATTGCCCACGGTGCCACTTTCTTTGAATTATCCCGAACTACTCAAAGTTAAGTTGTTTAAGTACCTCGTTATCCATCCGGACTCTCACGACCCTACACATGTTGTTCTCGACTCGCATGGCTCAAACAACTCCTACGGTAGTGGCTCATGGGATGGAGTGATACAAGCTTGGTGGAGTTTAAAAGTAAAGGTTATACTTACTTGGGATTCAATTTAATGCAATCGCGACTCAATGATGCAAGAATAAGATAGAGGCAATAGGTATCTGTATGTATGCAAGCATGTGGTAGTGCTTGCCTGGTGTCTCTGGAAGCAAAGGACGTTAAGGTAGTGCTCATGGTTCTCTTGATACAACCCCGCCAAAGGTCTATCAAGAGAAAACCAAACAAACAAGGCCAACATAAATATAGAGCACAAGCATATGAATAAGATGTCAAAGCAAACAATCATGCCATGATGAATGATGCACAATTTACATGGCAAGAAAGGTAGCATGGCATGGTGAGGTGTGAAGAACAAGAAAGTAACATTTAATTGGGTTTTAAACCACATTTTGTTGTCATAACATTTGTTGTTTGCAATATATTTATATGATGCATGCTGCAATTGAAGTCAAGGATATCATAAACAGAAAGGTCTAAATGCAGTGATCATTTTAGACTACTCACTTGCTTAATTTGGATTTTCCAAACAAAAGTTATTTAATTATGAAATTCTAGTAGCAATTGAGTAATTTAAACAAACTTGGAGTTTTACTTGTGCAAAACACTAAACAGATGGCATATTTGAATTCCTCTCATTTTCTGAATCAAATACATATATCATTTGCCTAATTTGGATAAAGCATACAAAAAGTTATTAAAATCTGAATTTGAATTTGCATTTTTAAATTATTTAAAACAATTTGAATTCGAAAAATCAGCTCAAACGTTTTATCACTGGCCTCACTTTGAGCCGCAGATGGGCGGGGTCTCTGTGGCCCACGAGGCAGAGGTTGAGATGCAGGACCGCAGGTTTATTAACAACACGAGAGCCTTTTTGTAAAACTTCGATGGCCGACAGCACGTGGCGACCCTTGGGTTGAGGCTTATAAAAGACTGTGGGGCTCTCTCGCAAAACGCACACGGGCAGGGGTGGACCGCGGGTTATTAGTTACGGCGGAGCCTTTGCAGATTACATCGTCGTTTGGCAGGTGGGGCCTCGGGGATTCATGTTTGAGCAAAAAAACCTGGGAGGGGTTTACGCATAAAGTCTGCGGCGCCTTGTGGATCTTCCTCTCCTGGAACCAGCGTGTGCCTGTCAGTCTTGTGACCTTGGCGCAGGTTCGAACTGGGCGTTCTTGGTAGCGTCTTGAGACGTGGGCTGCCTGAGCTAGGCTAGGTGCTAGAAGTGGCTAGGCGGCTAGGTAGGGTGTTATCGCGAGGAGCTTGCGACTCGAGCACGCCGCCGCTACGGAGGCTGCCGTTCACGCGAGAGCGATGAACAACGACGGACCTGACAGGGGTTCAGGGGCGACTGATGCAAGCGTGAGTGGTCGTTGAGCCGGGTGGTCGCGATCTCGGTAGTGGCGGCCGTAGCTAGGGTTTGCGCCGGGCGCCTTGTAGTCTGACGTTCTGGGCGCCCTCCTGCTGGCAGTCAGGCGTGATCGAAGCTCCGAGCTCTCGGCGCTGCAGACGCCTCGGCTAGAGGATCTGGCGGGTGAGGCAGCGATGTCGGGCGTGGTGGCGAGGGGAAGGAAGGGAGGCAGGGCTTCTCGGGTGGATCCAGGGTCTGCGAGGCGAGAGAGGGAGGTGGGGAGATAAGAAGGAGGGCACCACGGTGGTTGCGTGAGGGAGGGACAGTGCGGGTGTGGCGTTGGTCACCTCCTCTCACGTGATCGCATGGGCCAGGTGTGCGAGCAGGGAGGCTGGAAAGGGAGAAGGGGAACGGTGGGGGGTAGGCGATGGATGTGGCAGGGCTGGCATTCTTGAGAGGAGAGGAAAGAGGGGAGAAAAGAGAGAAGGCCACTGGCTTGGGCTAGGAGGGATGGGGCAGCATGGGGTGTCTGGCTGTGGTGTGGGGCGGAAGCGACATGGTGAGTCCAGTGGTATGGTGTGTAGGTAGAGAGAGGTGAGAGGGCATAGGCAAGGGAGCATGGGATAGGAGAAGGGTAGATTAGGTGTTGTTTGTATTTTAATTAGAGATAGAATTAGATGTAGGAATTATGTTAGGATAAAATGAAATTAGGGTTTAGCTAGGTTTAGTTAGAGGAAAGGGTAATTTAGGGTTTAGTTTAGGATAGATTTAAAATAGGGTTTAGGTTTTGGTTTTTAATAGATTTGAATTAGGGTCTTTGCTTAAAAGGAGCAGGCAAGAAGGTGGAGGCACTAATCTAGATCAAGCCAACTATAAGCATGCACTAAGAAAAACAAGAAAGAGGGGAAAGGAGAGAGATGGCCAAGGTTGGTGATGGGGTTTTGGGTTCATGCATGATCCAACATAGATCAAACAAGAACAAAAGAAGGGGTGGTTAAATTTGGCCCATACATGATTCCAACAAACCAAGCAAGGACCAAAGAGGGAAAGAGCTGAGGTCTTGAACTAACCAAACAAGATTAAGCAAGGTAGAAGGATTGGTCCAAAAAGAAAACAAGAAAACCAAAAACTAGGAAAAGGATACTTGCATGGCCCATGCAAGACAATTAATGTCAAGTGGATATATTGTGAAAACAACATGATTCCATGTGGCTTTACTCCTGTATGCACAAAAGGTGGCAAAGGCCAAGCAAATAGATTATGAGTGGATCCAACCAACAACATGGATAGGGATAACTCAATAAAAAGCCTAGCCCATATCATTGGATGGTGGAATTATAAGGTGGTGCAAGATAAGGTGGTGGAGTCAGAAGAGAGATGCCCCCAACTCAACTTGGGCATTTAACAATTGAAGATCCAAATACAATATCAAGAAGCAACTACAATTTAATAATACACATGAGATAAGATCCAAACAAGAAAAAGGTTTTATATGATGCTCAAATGCAAGGGACATGATGACATGAGCATGATATGATGATGATGCGATAATTATATGTTGGAAGTGGCCCATTTTATTATTAAACTTAGTAGCATTACAGTGGTTGAACAAGCGGGATGCTACAACTCTCCCCAAACAGGAATCTCACTCGAGATTCTAGGAAGAAGAAGAAGAAGACACAAAGAGAAGGATGGTTGTACGGGTTCATCTTCACGCCCCATGTTGCTTCATCAATGTATGGTGTGACCACTGCACCTTGAATTTGATGGACTTGTTGCAGTCCTCCGTTCTGCGGTCTCAAGAATTTTGATGGGGTGTTCTGGATAAGAGAGATCTTCTTGGAGGTCTATTAGCTCATGATCCACGGTCTTGCCGGGTCTTTGAAGCACTTCTTGCCGAGAGATGTGGAAAACATCATGGACTTTGAGTTTTTCCGAAGCTCCGATTACATAAGCAACTTCTCCTCTTCTACCATTATCTTGAAAGGACCGATGTCTAGGGCGTAACTTTCCTTTGATCTAAACCGGTGTGTTCCTCTCATGGGAGTGACACTGAGGTAGAGATCCCGAGGCATATACCATATCATGTGCTTCCTGTCATAGTTATCTTCCACGACTTTGAGCAATCTTGAGTTCTCCGAATGATATGCACCTTCCTCCTCTGCACGAGTCACAATGTCGACCAAACCAGATTCTTTCTCCTCACCTTTTGACCAACCAATGGGAGATTCTTGCACTTCACCATAGAGCCTCGAATGGTGCCATCTTGAGACTCTTACGGAAGGCGTTGTTGTAGGAGAATTCAGCATATGGAAGACATTCTTTACTTCATGCCAAACGAGATGGCACAAGCTCTAAGCATGTCCTCAAAATCGATTGATCCTCTGCTTGTCCCTTGCGGTGAGGGTGGCAAGGTCTTTGAGTTCAACTTTGTTCCCAAAGCTTTTGGAAACTCTCCCGAACTTTGAGGTGAAGATGCTCCCAATCCGAACTGATTTCCGGTGGAACCCCATACAAAGAGACAATCCTGTTGATATAGGCTCGCCAACTCAAGTCCGAAATTGTTTCTTTGAGTGGGAAGAGTGTGCCACTTTGAAAGCCTGTCGATGACAACAAAATTGCATTGTTGCTTCATGACCTTGGAAAGCCGGTGATGAAGTCCATCTCAACTTTCTCCCATTTCCACTGGAGGTTGCAATGGCTGAGAAGGCCAAATGGTTTCGATGAATGCCTTGACTGCAGACATCACATTCAGGCGTACCAGCACAATACCTTTTCAACCCAGGCCACATTGTGTTTTCAAGTCCATATACATCTTTGTCTTTGCCGGGATGGATAGAAAGGACCGAATCATGTGCCTCCATGAGCAATTGATCTCTGGAACCGGGTAGTTTGGAACAAACATCCGTGATCAAAGAAGAGCGTGCCACGATCATCAACATGGAAGGATTCATGCTTGGTGCCTTAGCGATGAGCTTCTTGGTGTGCTGGATCACCATGACGAGACCGAATCTGTTCTTCCAAGAGAGGAGTAGCCAGGTTTCGAAGGTGCCCTTGTTCCACAATCTCGAGGTTGGTGGCAATTCCTCGCACAAGAGAGGTCGCTCTTCTACCATGAGGTTGACATAAGCTTTACGGCTAAGCGCATCTGCCATGACATTTGCTTTTCGAGTGTAGTTGATGGTCACAGAGTCATTGATGGCTTCAATCCATCTCCTTTGCGAAGATTGAGATCCCAGGTTGAGTGAAGATATACTTCAAACTCTTGTGGTCCGAGAAGATCTCTACAAGTTACCCAGCAAGTAGTGCCTCCAAAGCTTCAAGGCAAAGACCACTACTTTGCAAGCTCCGGATCATGTGTGGGATAGTTGACCTCATGTGTCTTCAAGCGACGAGAGGCATAAGCAACCACCGTCTCTTGCATAAGGACCGCACTTAATCCTTGCAAAGAGGCATCGCAGAAGATCCGAAAGGCTTGGATGTATCCGAGGAACCAAGACTGTGTGGAAGTGAGCTTCTTTGAGTGCCTCAAAACTTTCTTGGCAAGCGGTGTCCGCTGTGTACTTTGCCTTTCTTGAGGAGGCTTAAGAGGCTTGCTATCTTGAAGTTCGCACAAATCGGCAATAGCTGGCCAATGAAAACTCCGCACTTCCTTGACATTAGCGGGAGGAAGCCATTCAACTATTGTCTTCACTTGCTTAAGGTTGTTGCCGTAATGCCCTTGGCGAGATAACATGGCCCGTGATAGGTTACTTCGTGCAAGCGAACTCACACTTTGAGAACTTGGCATACAAGCTGCTTCACGG